>CM076582.1:1414552489-1414893892 GCA_034641835.2 Pinus albicaulis | reverse complement strand
CCTTATTATATTATGAATTTGATTGAAGAACTCCAAAGAGGGGTTTATATCCCAAATTATGTGCCTTACCTTGCCTACCATGGTATCAATACATTCATAAACTTCTCCAAGGTTGGGGGAATCAGAATCTGCATACCTAATCAACTCCATAATTTGATCTGTGAAAGAAACAACATATTTACAATCAGACTGCCAATCATCATTGAGAAGCTTCTCACTTATCTTTTTTTCCTGTACTGATTTAGATCCAGACCATGCATTCCACTCTTGGGAAACAATAGTGGCTTGTAAGGATGCATGCACCTCAACCACACATTGAAGAAAAATGAAGTATGTAGCATATCTTGTTTCTGCAAGTTTCAAAAACCTCTTCCTTGAATACATCCTATATATTGCTAAAGAGGCATGGTGGTTGCAAATGTACATGTGTGCATCTCTTGCATCTAAAATGAGTTTAGCAATCCAAGATATTTTTTCAATATCTTTGAGGACATTATTAAAGGCATGTACACAACAAAGAGTTCAAACGATATGTCTATATCAACTTTGAACAATCACACCCACTTCTTTGCAAATAGGGGTTGCATATGTGATTACATGTACTAGATTTGAAGGACTAATCTCATCAATTACTTCTTTGAATAGTTAAAACATGAAGGTAGCATAATTTAGTTTCCCACTACAACCAATTAATCTTAAAAAGTAGGGCCCAACTAGAGATGTAACAATAATATTCAACAATGGGCTTTGTTGAATGTCTGTCCAACCATCCATAACTATTGAACATCCTGAATGAATCAAATATTGTTTAAGAGGGCCCATAATCCCTTGCATTCTTGTCACCCCCTTATCTAACAATGATGTCTTCATTTTTTTGTAATTTGGAGGTGCATATCCTGGGCCAACATCTATGATTTTTTGAACCATTTCTTTGTAATGTGGAGACCGGGTTGTATTAAATGAAATTCCATTTTCCATAAAATAATCAGCAATAGCATCATCAGCCTCATCCTTATGTACTACATTTTAGATTTTAGAAATTTGTTCCTGGTCAAAACTAGCAGGCATGTTACTCCTCCCAGAAGTAGATCCCCCCCACAAACTCAAATTAGTTTGATGCATTTTGATTAATCCAATCTTCTGTATCATGGGAAGGAGATCTAGGTACTTTAAACTTACAATCATTATCCAAGTTCATTACATTATATCCTAGGGAAGCCATATGAAGCTTTGTTAACTCCATCCTTTTCTCAATAGTACATGTACAACCCTTTACTCCATCACCATATATGGATAGAAGATTATGCCATACCCTAGTGTGACTTCCTTTAAACATGTGGTTACAAAATGTGCACATCCATTCTTCACAACCACCACTATTGTTTTTCTTGTTTTTATTAATTTTCTTCACAAATTTTAACAAGTTTTTATTGGGGTTTGTGCTTTGTTGGACTTTACCATTTGGAATTGGAGGGAGAGAAGAATTTTCATATCTACTTGCTGGTATTGAACTACCACTCTCCATGATTTCCCTGGTTAATACAAAAGAAAAAAAAACATATTATAAACAAAATGTACAATGAAATGTTAAGAAATAACATGCACTTGTATACAAAAATGCAAATTCAAATGAAAATGTATTTAAGAACACACTTTTCAACAATCTATACAATAACAATTTTGTAACACATTGTAACACATTATAATAACAATTGAGATGGTGTTAAAGAAAATATAATTCTAGTTGTTCTCTAAAACAAAACTAAAATTATAATTTTTAATAATTTTTACTGTCCATAAAACATTAGAACTTTGAATTTTATACATCAATAATTTTGTTCAGATGCTAGTTAAAGGTAAAGATATCAATGTTACCATCACTAATATTCTTATCTACCTTGACCATGAATTCAAATACATTTAAATACAGTAAAAATTTAGAGATCTCATAAGACATGAATTTTGGCCGTCCTTTAAGATATTTTAAGAAAATATAATTCTAGATATTCTCTAAAACAAAACTAAAATAATCATTTTTAATCATTTTTATTGTCCATAAAAATTAGGAATTTGAATTTTATGCTAGTTAAAGGAAAAGATATCCATGTTACCATCACTAATATTCTTATATAACTTGACCAAGAATTCAAATAAATTTAAAATTATTAAGTATTTTACCCTGAAACTTAGAAATCTCATAAATCTAGTAAGGCATGAATTGTGCCCTTAATTTAAGATATTTTAAGAAAATATAATTCTAGATGTTCTCTAAAACAAATTTAAAATTATAATTTTTAATAATTTCTATTGTCCATAAAATATTAAGACTTTGAACTTTATACATCAATAATTTTGTTTAGATTCTAGTTAAAGAAAAAGATTCCATGTTACCATCACTAATACTAAAAACATAGAAATCTGATAAGGCATGAATTTTGGCCTTAGTTTAAAATATTTTAAGAAAATATAATTCTAGATATCCTCTAAAGAAAAACTAAAATTATAATTATTAAATTGGAGATTATTATTAATTTAATCATGTTTATGTTAAAAAATTTAATAATTAAAATAATAATAAAATAATTTAAAATAAATCCATCAAATTTTCCATATTTAAAAAAACAATGAGATTCTCCAAAAACTGTTTCCTATCAGGAAAATGTATAAGGCAAAGGATATCTCTCTCCTTATAATTCGATGAAATTAAAAACAATAACTTGAACTAAAATTTTCCATTAATATTATCTCATTTTCAAATTTATAATGAAAATTGGCCAAAATCTGTCGATGATTCTTAGAAACTTGAAAGAAAGACATATAAGAAAATGTATGGATTTATAGTATATGCCCATATCAAATATTTTATTTTATTCAAATTTAATCCAGTATAAATAGAGATCGCATGAACTCATGGTTTAAGTCCCAGCTCCTAACCCTTCACATATTCTATACCTTTGGATTAGGTGTTGTAAAATTTCATAATTTTAAATTTTAGTTATAAAATATATATTCTTTACACAAATATATGCTTTATTTTCATGAAGCTTTTCCGCCTACTACCCTGTTACATATTTGATTTCTTTGGATTAAGTATTGCAAAATTCCCTAACTTCAAATTCTTGTTAAATAAAATTGTTTCTCTCTACAAAAGAATAACACTATTGCAAAATTCAACATGTATATCAAAAATATAAATCAGAAACACTTCATTACATTACATTTGTTTGTACATATGTAGACATGGCCAGTGGATTTTTTCGGAAATATTATTTTGGAGGCAACTCTAAAATTCCAACTTAGCAAAATACAACATGTACTAAAAGAAGTCTTGATCTCACATAGAGATGTGTCTGTTTAGTTGGTGAAAATGATTAATTATTAATTAACAATAACCATTGAAAACTAGCAATACTTATAAAAGAACATGCATAAACTAAAATTTTAAGCTAATTTTATATATAAAAAATGTGAAAAGTTTTTAAAATTATAAAAGTTGTGCAATTTAGATATTTTACAATATTTTTTTAGAATATTGAATTTATTTATATCATAAAAACATATTTTAAATAATTAAATCCTCATCCATAATTGTATTACAAAATTCTCACAAAATAAGAAAAATAATAAAATAATTAACTAACACTAAATAAAACACACCAGAAAATGTTTATTCATGAATCAAAACATAGCTCAAAAAATCATAACATAGTATATAAATATTTTTGAATAATTATTGAAATATTAAATGTTGAAATTCTTAAAATCTAAAAATGTAATATATCATAAAATTGAAAATGAGTTAAAATGAAATTCAAAAGTGAATAGATAAGTTTGTTATCTAAATTATGTTTGAGAATGGGACAACTATAAACATTTTTTTATCTAAACTATACTTGAGAAAGAGACGACTATAAGTATTTCTTTGGTAGTGATCAGATTCAATTCCATTTCATATGAAAGCTGCCTAGTTATTATTATGATTAGCCAATTAATAAAACCATATAAAATATCTAAAAAGATATGTTGCACGGGAATGGCTCCCAGGAAATGGGGAACCCATTCTAGAGGTACCTACGGTCCCGGGAGCTTTGGAACGGTGTCGGAACTTACCATTTTCAGCAGGAGCTGCAACCAGAGCTGGGGCACGTTTCAGAATCATTGAATATTATGATGATTGACGTTCCATAGTTTCCAACAAAATTTGTCACCAAAAAGAACTTCCTTTCTACCTTTCCAGTAAGTTTTACCCAAAAAGAAACTTCCCTTTTATAAATTTGCTGCAAAAGCCACAAAAAAAAACTTACCTTCTCAAATTAACACGCAAAAAAAATCTTTCTCTTGCCAAACTCACTCACAATCTTACATAAAGTTTGCGAGTATGCCTCCATTCACTCCATCACTCTAATTGTTAACTTTTTTAAGAGCGCATAGTTGTTAGTTGTAGCCTTGTATTCATTTGAAAATACTGTCGGAAGAAATGGTTCTCTGTGGCCAGTAACCTCAGTGAGTTTCCAAATACTTTGTGTTTTCTTCTAAAAATTTAAACTCCAATAGTGAGGGCTTTAAATTTTCAAGGATTTCTTATTTTCTTTCTTTTCTCTTTGCGAGTTCTTATGTGTGGCTATTTCATTTTTCAATCTTGTCCTTTCTGTTTGTGAGCTCTTTTGTGGGGCTATTTCATTTTTTAGTCTCATTTTATGTGATATCTAAAATCTGGTTTCTTGCTTCCCTTATGTGAAATTCCTCTTGCCATTAGTATATTAGTTTTGTTTCATTTCAGTTTCAAAGAGACTCTCTTGACTAGTTCTTGTAAAGATATTTATAATTTTTCATAATAAAAAATTATGTTTTTTTTTCTTTGGAAAAAAAATCATATTAAATTAGTAAATGCACCAATGATGTGTGTGACATTTCTAGAATTAGTAACATTGACGCTCCTTTCACAGGTACAAAGTATCAAACCCATCTGCCACATTACATCATTCCACATATTAATTTGATTTTTTATATAATTTGTATGAGGTACATTGTATCAATTTTCCATTTAGCTTTTTAGGTATGTTAGATGGTTTTATTAATTGGTTAATCATAATGATAACTGGGCAGCTTTCATGTGAAACAAAATTGAATTTGATCACTACCAAACAAATACTTATAGTTGTCTCTTTCTCCAGTATAATTTAGATAACAAACTTATCTATTCACTTTTGAATTTCATTTTAATTCATTTTCAATTTTATGATATATTACATTTTTAGATTTTAAGAATCTCAACATTTAACATTTAATAAAAATGATAAAAAATTATAATTTTAGTATTGTTTTAGAGAATATCTAGAATTATATTTTCTTAAAATATCTTAAACGAAGGCCAAAACTCATGCATTATGATATTTCTAAGTTTTTACTATAAAGTACGTAAAATTCTAACTAGCATCTGAACAAAATTATTGATGTATAAAATTCAAAGTCCTAATGTTTTATGGACAATAAAAATTATTAAAAATTATAATTTTAGTTTTTTTTTAGAGAACAACTAGAATTATATTTTCTTTAACACCATCTCTATTGTTATTATAATGTGTTAGATTGTGTTACAAAAATGTTATTGTATAGATTGTTGAAATGTGTGTTCTTAAGTACATTTTCATTTGCATTTACATTTTTGTATACAAGTGCATGTTATTTTTTTTTTATTGTACATTTTGTTTATAATATGTTTTTTTTTGTCGTTAATGTTGTTATTAGTATTATCAAGGTAATGAGTTACCTGGCTATAGGTTTATTAATGCATGGGGTTATATATGCTTTCTTATTTGTTTAAATTGGGCATATACAACATGATTCTATAACCTAATAGATATTGGTTTTCCTCTTATCATAGGGTTGTCAGTGCTTTTGATGATTTCTGGTAAGGAATTTGAAGGCTTGAAACATTACCATGATGTACCATTGAGTCTATAGTTTATAATAGATATTGGTTGCGGTCATGGCGAAGCTTATTTTCCAATCTATCCACTCATAAATGTGCGGGGCAGTATATCCCTACTTTAGGATAGTGTATCTGTTTTAATCCTATCTGGGCATATACTGCCCCGCTCATTTATGGGTGGATAGACTGGAAAACAAGCTTTGCCTTTTATCATAAGATTGACAATGTTTTTTATGATTTCCTGTATGGAATTTGAAGACCTACAGCATTACCATATTGTAATATGTATTTTTTTTAATGTTGAGGGTAATGATCAATTCAATTCAAGATAATAGAGTTATAAAGATAATAAGAAAAGTTATGCAAATAGTTTAGCAGTTAGCTTTTGGAATATTTTATTTAGTAAAATCTTTGTGAAAAATTGAAAGATTTTATTTTGAAACTTCATAATAGAGTTCAAAAGCTAGATTAAAAAAATCAATGTATATCATACGCTATCTTTAATCTTGTAAACATTAAAATAACCATTTCTTCCCTTTGAAAGATTTTTTCTACTACAACCAATATTAATTGAATAAAGTGTTTTCACAAACGTATAGTAGCGAATATATTGTTTTCCTTCGTGTGTGAACTTCCCGTAGGAGAAAAAGTTATAATAGACTCTATATTAAATATTAAATATGTTTCTCTTAAGCTTTTCAATAACCCTCACTATCCTTGGAAAAGGATCGGACCTTTAGTCTGAGTTGAGAATTCTTAGATCGACGAGCCACATTTCAATATTATACCTTCCGTTTGAATTGAGAATTCTTACATGCACGAACCGCGTTTCAACATTCTAATGCCTCTTGTTTAATTTAAAGTATTATTCATTCATAACACGTCATTCACCATTCAAACTTTGCAAATTGGTCACAGAAAATGAAATTGTTCCTAATCATCCAATGCACCTTTCAGTACTTTGTGTCTATTCAATCCAACATGGAATTTTATAAAAAAATGTATTTATATACTTTTTGTCTATTCAGTCTATCTAACATGGATTTTATCAATATTTTATTTCTATGATGAGGGGCCAAATCGGGATTGCGTTGGAGAGGTGCTTGGCTTAGGGTTTCTATAACCCTGCAATGGAGACACTCAGGATTCTCTCTATTCTCGCGGTGGCCTGATATCACTCTCCTACGCACTTCGAATGACTGTTTCTGACCTCTTCACATGGCAGCACCATTGGGAGGGGTGGGATCCTCCCCCCCTCCTATCACTACACCCTCTGACACTTCCAGTCCGACCGTTTCCACTGAAATACCTTCCACTGACACAGTAGAAGGGTAAATTAAATCCAACGAGGCGCAAAAAGAAAAGCAGGACTCCCAACGCTTTGCAGATGCTCAGCCAAAAGTATCCTCTACTACATGCATTTTGATAGCAGTAGACCATATCAAAATAGATCTCCCTGGACATCACATCAATGGGAACATTCAGTTCATGAAGGACCATGCCATTATTGGCATGTTTATAGGCCTGGGGCCAACTGAAAAATGCTTCAGGGATGGATAGCCTAAAAATGGAAGCCCAAGGGGCATGTGACTTTGCAGTTGGGCCCTAAAGGATTCTTCACAGCTGTTTTCAACTATTTGGAGGACAGGAATCACATCTTTGATGGAGGCCCTTGTTTTTGCAACTGTGCAGGCCCTTATCTCCATGATTGGATTGAAATATTCAACCCGGATAAGGAATAATTCAACTAGGAACCAGTGTGGATTACGGGAATTCATTAATATCATGGAAGAAACCAATCTTAGACGATACACTTCTTATGTGATTATCTATGCCTACATGCATCTCGCCAAATCCCTCACCGATTCGGTAAACCTCTCTCATGATGACTTTGAATGGATACAAACTATATATTACGAACATTTTCCATTTAGTTACAGAAAATTTCATGAACACGGTCATTTTTTCAGAGATTTCCCTCTGAACACCCCACCCAAACCTGCCCCTCCTTTGATAAACACAGATGCAAAAGGCTTCACTAAAGTCTCTAGTCAAAAGAAGCATTCAAAAAAAACCTGGGAAACACCCTCAGCTCCTAAAATTCCCTCCACTAGCAACAACTTTGAAATCCTTACCTCCCATGCTTCTTCGAAAGGAGGCCCCTTATGACCCTCCTCAGATAACCCGATCTCTGACATTCCTGACCCCAATCCCTTGCCTCAAAAAACACCCATGTCCCTTTCTCCTTCTATGCCAAATTCTCCCCACCCCTTACCAAATAGGACAAATCCATTCTCATAAAAAATTCTCGGATGGAAATAGATGGAGATCCCCCCTCTGCCTCTCAGTCAAATGAATCTAGAGATGACAAGAACAAGCCTACCTATATGGAAGAGGAACCTGAAAGCATCAATCTTGGTGACTTGGAAATTTTGGCTTTGGAGCTTGCTTGCCATCAAAAATATTATGACAAGATTCCCAACAGGCAGACTGATAGCCTTGAAGTTGTACTCTTTCGTGTGCATCAAAGAAACTCTTTAGGAATTCAGGCAGGTAGTCACTGGGATGGAAAAAATGTAATTAAAGAGTCAAAAAAGAGAGGGTGCAAGATAGATATGCAAAGACCAATCATAGTGGGAGAAATTCTTGTGGTATCAGGGAGTTATCCCAAGCTGAATAAGTTCTATCGTTCAATCTCCCAAAGTTCCCAATGAAGTTAATCTCATGGAATGTAAGAGGGCTAAATATCCCCTCCAAACACCAACTAACTAAAAATATGATACCAAAATACAAGCCAAAGATAGTCTTCCTCTAGGAGACAAAATGTAACAACAAAATTTTGGATTTCATCCTCACCAAAACTTGGATTGGCTGCAAGTCAGTATCGGTTGACACCTCTGGAGCCTCAGGAGGGTTAGCCATTATTTGGAACTCCCAACTTATCTCCCTGTCTGACTTTCATGCCAACCATAATTTCATACAAGCCACCTTCCACTTGGTTGGTTGCAATTTACATGGGCACCTCACCAATGTTTATTTTCCTCAAGGCCCGCAACATAAAATTTCCCTCCTCTCCACAATTTCCTCCCTCAACTCCAATAAACTCCATCCTCTTGGGATCTATGGGGGAGACTTCAATATGATAACCAATTTGGAGGAAAGAGTGGGAGGCATAATCAGACCTGAGATGGACAACACTTTCTTCAACGACTTTATACAAAAAAATTGGCTGATAGACCTCTCTTTCTCCAATGGGGTTCATACTTGGACCAATAAAAGAAGTGCCCCTCGACAAATAGCCTCCATATTGGATCGCTTCCTCATCACAGACAATGCTATCCATTTAGGAGGGGCTTTTCACACCTTAATTTTGCCTCTTTCCGATTCTGGTCACTGGCCCATTCTCCTGCAATGGTCCCGCCAAGGTAAAGCCAAGAAAAGACCATTCTGCTTTGAATCCTTCTGGCTCAGCCACAAAAAATTCAAAGAGATGGTAATCACTTGCTGGAATGGATACCACCTACCTGAGGGATACAAAATGCTCCAGTTCCAGCAGAAGCTTAAACACCTCAAATTCAAACTCAAAAAATGGAATCAAATGAGCCTTGGACACATATTTTCTCACCAGAAAGAACTCGAACAACAAATGGGTGAGTTACAACAATGCATCATCAAGGAAGGTAGATCAGATACTTACGACGCTTTGGAAAATTCCCTATTCAAAAAAATAGAGGAGCGACATTGTCAAGAGGAAATCCTCTAGCGTTAAAAGTCTTGGATTTGCTGGCTTCAAGAAGGGGAGAAAAACACCAGATTTTTTCATCGCTCCACCATTCAAAGAAGGATGCGAACAATATAGCCTTCCTCCACAATAGTCCTGGGGAGTGTCTTGAGGAACAGGAGGAAATATAATGGGAACTCCTCTACCACTTTAAAAACATTCTCGAGGAACCGATTGTAGACAGAAGGTCGACCATCAACAGGGTCACTCAGCATATCCCTAAGCTAATCATAGATGATCATAACTCTATGTTGCTCAAACCTATCTTCCTTTAGGAAGCAGAGCAGGCCATGGCACAAATCAAAGATGGAAAAGCCCTAGGTCCCGATGGCTTCACGACAAATTTCTTGGACTTCTTCGGGGAGCAGGTCAAATTGGAGGCCTAGGATTTAGTCGAGGAATCTAGGACTCTTCATTAGGTTCTCTCGTCTCTTAATACAACCTTCGTTGCCTTAATACCAAAGGAGGAAAACTCGAGTACTCCTAAAAAGTACAGGCCCATTGCTCTTTGTAATTTCATCTACAAACTCATCTCCAAAGTCATTAACAATAGGCTCAAACCGCTGCTCCCACTACTCATCTCACCAGAGCAGACTGGTTATGTATAAGGCCGCCAAATTCTCGATGGTATCATTCTCACCATGAAGTTATCCATTATTTGAAACACCTTAAGAGGGCAGGTATGATTTTAAAACTCGGTCTCTCTAAAGTATTTTATAAATTAAGCTGGGAGTACATCAATCAAATGCTTCTTGCTTTTGGATTCAGTCCTACGTGGACATGATGGATCATGCATCTTATTTCCACCCCTAGGTAATCCATCTTTCTCAATGGAAATCCCTCTTCTCCCTTCTCTTCCAGTTGTGGCATTCGTCAGGAAGATCCACTTTCCGCCTTCATCTTTGTTCTCATGGTAGAGGGGCTAGGCTGTCTCATTCAACATGTTGCCTCTAACAACACTCTCAGAGGTTTCTCCCTTTATGACCACCAGAAATTGACCCATCAACAATTTTTTGATGACAACATGCTATTTGGCCACCCCTCTGTTGAAGAAGCCAGTTCTCTCAAATCACTATTGGATAGTTTCTTGGAAGCCTCTGCTACCACCATAAACCTTGGCAAATCACAAATATTCTTCTTCAACACACCTGTTCCCACTCAATGCAACATATCCTGTATCCTAGGTTTCTCTATAGCTTTTCTCCCTTCCAAATACCATGGAGTTCTGCTCTTCGATTCTACAATCAAACACTCCTCCTGGAAAGAGCTCCTAGATAAACTTGAGGCACGTTTTTCCTCTTGGACCTATAGATCGCTCAACATTCCCGACAGAATTTTTCTCATCAAATACGTCCTCCAATCTATGCCCTTATATCCTTTTTCTATTATCGCAACCCCCAAGTGGGTCCTAAAGCAGATCAGAAATCTTCAGTGCAATTTTCTCTAGGGTTCTACAGGGCTAAATAGAAAATGGGCACTTGTGAAATGGATAAAAGCCTGTGTTTTGAAAACTGAAGGCGATATAGGTATAAGAGATCCACTACACAACAAAGCAGCGGTGGGGGCATGAATATGGTGGCAATGGCTCTCCAAGCCTCATATTCCTTGGGCCCAACTTTGGGTGGCCAATTATGCAAACGATAGACCTTCAGCATACCTGATCAGAATCTCCCCTGAGACCTCTGGATCCCTCATATGGAACTCTGCTAAACAACATAGTGCCTTTATACAAGCCCACAAATTCTCGGAGATCAACTCTGGAAATTCCACTAGACTTTGGGAAGACTCATCGTAACAGATGCTAGCAATGGCAAACCTTTTTCAGAAACTGAAATGGAAATAATTTCTACAACAATTAGAGAACAATAAAGTTAATTTCTTTTGGCATCAACAACCCATTCAAGGCTATCGTCAATAGATTCTGGCAGCTCAATGGCAAGTGAACTAGTAGGAAGAAACTTATGAGGAAATTGATCAAGAGGTAAACTGCAGGAAAATCTGATTTTCAAACCAGGAAGATAAGTTAAGATGGGGGTAGACTCCTCGTAGATCCTTCACCACCAAAGAGGCATATCAGTTGCTTGTCCAAAACACGCAAGCAAAAAAGGACATTCTCTGGACCAAAGTTTGGTAGCCAGGCATCTGGCTAAAAATTTCTACTTTCCTCTAGCTCCTTAGCAAGAAGAGGCTTCGCACATAGGAAAATCTCCTGAAAAGAGGATTCATAGGGCCATATCGATGTCCCAATTGTTCTAATCATGCAGAATACATGTGACACTTATTGGACTCCTGCACCATTGCTAACTCTTTGTGGGAAAAAATTGAGATCTATTGTAGAAGAATGGGCAGAATCAATGGAGATGTCATCAACACCATTCGACATTGGCCCTCTAAACCTTTCAACAAAAACCTCCTCAATAGTCTATGGTCTCTACTCCCAGGGTTCATTCTATGGACTGTTTGGAAAGAGAAGAATAAAATATTTTTCAAAGATGAAATCACCCCCCTAAATATGCTTTGGACGAGCCTTTGCAGCAACCTTCAGGAAACTGTTGCTCTCCAATCTTGGCAAGATTTTGACATTCCCTCCACCCCTCCCGAGAGCATCATATGGGAGAACTGGCATCTATCCATTCCCTTTCATCACCACCCCACTTCTATTCCATCCACCCATCCAGACTGTCCCAACTCTTTGTCTCCTCCTCACATTAGCATTATCAAGATGAACTTTGATGGTGCCTCTAAAGGTAACTTGGGAGCGGCGGGCTTTGGAGGTATTTTTCGGGATGCTTCAGGAAACACTCTTAAAATCTACTTTGGCTCGATTGGACAGGACTCCAAAAACTCAGCTGAGTTAGAAGGATTATGGGAGGGTCCCCTTATTGTAGAATAAGAAAACCTCTTCCCCCTGGAAGTAGAAGGGGACTCTCAAATCCTCATTCAGGCTTCCACTCGACTCCAGTAAGGCACCCTTGCCTCCAAATTTTCTACCAACTAGTGCCTCTTGACAGGATTATAACAAATTGAACACTGGCTCAAAACTTTTCAGGCCATTTCTTTCAAGCATATCCGGTGCACTGCAAATAAGGTTGCGGATCACCTAGCCAATAAGGGAGTGGAACAGAATCTCCCCCTTTATAAGGGCTCTCTCAATAGTACCAATGATGCCACTCTCATTCATGACTACACTCAACTGGTGCATAACGATTTCACATTCCCAGATGTGGGTGTTTAAAGGCAGTATTACAGTGGCTGGCCCTTGGAGAGACATCTGGCCAAGCCACCTGCCAACTTCTAAGCATGGTACCAAGGCCTTAAAGGCCCTTGGGTTTCGTGGTTAGGCATTCATCGCTCGCACGTTCCGTCATCACTCTGCTGCTACTTTCCCGATGAATTCAATGGAGATGCGTCTGCCCATTTTCGGCACTTCTTTTTATGCCTTCTCAAGCTCCTTCTTTACATCTCTGCATTTGGATCACATATATGCTTTCAGCTCACATCTCTGCATTCGGCTCGCCAGCCAGTCGACTGAAATTAAACCTCCCATGGCCCTGCCATATTGTGTTCCTTGTGCTCACTTCTGTCTTCATTTTCCCTCTGCCGCCACCCCAGTGTCGGGCTCACCTCGCACTTCCCCTTGCACTCCTCCACCCTCCTTTCTCTCGCTTACGCCCACTGGTTCTCCTTCATTGTCATCCCTTGCAGCCTCGCGCTCGCATTCGCCTACTATTTTACCTCATTCATCTTCCCAATCCACCTCTTTATCCTCACACTCGGTCTCTCTATCTTCCCACTCAGCCAGCATGCCATGAAGGCATCGCATGAGATTTAGTCGAGGTGGTGGGAGAGAAGTTGGCTCTTGTCTGTCCCTTTCTAGCCATACTGTCTCCAGCTCTCAGCCTCCAGTTGGCAATGTCGCCTATTTTAATTTTAGCATCACCATGGATAAGCCCATAATTACAGCCACCATCTCGGTACTATTCCAGGAGGAGAAGAATGAAAGAATAAAAAAGGGGGAGAAAGAAACCGAGAGACGGAGAAAAGGAAAAGACAAGGGGAGAACAGGGAAGAGAAACAACAACTAAGAGTGAAGGGGAATAATCCAGCATCTCCTAACACTCTACCCATCATCCCTATTGAGGTTAACCGGCCTCTTTTCGATTTCCAAGGCTTCCCTCAACTTGCAGTGGTGGAAATGGTCAATCTTCGCAATAACCTTAACATCTTCAATGAAAATGTGATGATTTGTCTTTTCACCATGCTCTGTTAGGGAAAAGGAGTGCGATTTACTATGTTTAAGTTTAGCGACATGTTCATGACTTATTTGATTAATTGATTGACCAGTTTCATCGATGTAAGGCATCCCACGGGAGCATAAAATCAAGTGAAAACCCTTACCATCGGTAGGGAAAATTGGGTCTTTAACTGACCTAAGAAAACTATGAATGGTGCCAGAGGGCTTGAAGGTTGAGCGAAAATTATGTCTCTTCAGTATCCTAGTGATTTTATTAGTAGTACCTTGGATAAATGGAAGGTGAACTCCCTATAATCGATCACAAGGATATTTCTTATCCCTAGGACCTTTTAAACTTTTTGAAAAGCTCTAAGAAATTGACTCTTTCTATAACCATTATTTTTAAAAAATTTAAGGATATGAGCTTTTCACCTTCAAAGTGGCATTCATCAGAGATTCTAAAGGCTCTAGTGGCTAGGGTGCTGAGAACCCAAAGCTTTTGAGCATGGAAATGGTAATAACTAGCATGCCAATACTACCCAGTGTGTCCCTTCTTTCTAAAGGCTTGATGAGAGAAAGAACCATCTTCATTCCTAGAAATAAGGACATCTAGAAAGGGTGGGCTACCATCTTCGTCGAATTCCATGGTGAACTTAATGAAGTTAGATTGATTTTTAAGCTGCTGGAAGAAAAGGTCCAATTTCTCTTTTCCATTGGGCCAAATCACACATGTGCCATCAACAAACCTTTTCCAAAGCTTAGGTTGAAAAAGGGAGGAGGAAAAGGCCATAGATTTGAAGTCTTCCATGAATAGATTAGCCACCATAGGGGATAGGTGGGAACCCATGGTCACACCACAAATCTGTTCAAAAAATTAACCCTCAAAACTAAAGAAGGTCGAGGTTAGACAGATCTCAACACGACAAGAAGTATCAGGATCCGTGACCCAAGAAATGACATCAATAGCTTCCTTAATGGGAATGAAAGTGTATAATGAGACAACATCAAAAATTACAAACTTGTCATTGAGATCCAATTTAATGCCTTTCAATTCCTTAATAAAGCAGGATGAGACTTTGAAAAAATAATCGGTCCATCCCACAAGAGGTTTACGCTTACTAGCTAAAAATTTAGCGAGAAGATAAGCCGGACCACCTATGGTGTTAACAATGGGGTGAATGGGGGCTCCATCCTTGTGAATCTTAGGAAGACCATAAATACTCGAAGTAAGGGGTTTACTCTCAATAATATTTTTACTCAAGGAGCCAACATTGCTACTTGATTCTATAGCCAAAGTAACTATTTTTGAAACTTTTTTAAGGCGATTTTTTTCTAGCTTCTTCTAGCTCCCACTATTAACAAGGTGATCCAACATCTTATTACGATAATCCTCCTTTTTAAAAATAATTGTAGCAACTATGTTAACAAATAAAATAATAATATTAATTATATCAACTATAACAATAATCCCGAGATGTGGGTGATAGAATTGACATGCTTGACAATCACATCCCACACTCGAAGGGAAACAGAGATCTCCTATGCAGAGCCTCATTTTCTATGGATCCTCAAACTGTTAGCCATTCGCACAAGACTCAAATAATCATAAATGATGACAAGAGGATGGGATATATGTCACCATGTCTTAAGCATCACCTCACATCTATCACCATTAATGACTATCATGATTAACCTGTACTGCAGTCATCCCCCTTCCCTCGAGCCTCCTTAGGTTCCCAATCATAACATGCATATGTGTGAGAAGCCTAGTAATTTCTATACTCATCACACACATCCCCGCCCCTTTAAAAATATGATCTCTCAAACCCTTTCAATACTCATTCTGTTATCTTAGCCTTTCACCTCCCTAACTCTGCTCTTGCTTCTCCTTGACTTCAAAAGGCTACGAAACTCTACTCTCAGCATAGCACTGCACAGTCTTCTTTTGGCTACCACACACCTTCCTGCACATCTTCCCTCCCAGATATTCCTTCCCCCAGAGCCCCAGTGGTACTCGCCCTTTTTTGCTACCTTTTATCCTGAATTTCTCCCCCCTGCCTTGGTGCGCAATGGCTCTGACACTTCACCAACGAACTATCTGAGGAGGATACATAGGAGCTCTCCCTGGCCATTATCATCTTGGCAAGGATAATCATCTCGATTTGATGGAATCTCCTCTTTGAACACTTTTTCGCATCAAAGTCCTGATCCCGGACAACATGCAGAAGCCTTTGGGCATGCTGCGCAATGAGGAAGACACGGTCTGAGGAAGTCCACCATCTCTCCCTAGGTGTTGAGGTATAAAAGGTATCTTTGTAACTCCTATTTATCCTACATTAATTATCAATCCAGGTACAACTTTTTATCTCAAGAGTATACTAAGTCTGAGGCTGCAATTTAATCTAAGAGTAATTCTCTTCAATGTGCAATACAATGTCTTAAATACAAGAGTAAACGGATGCTTGAAAATGAAATATAAATACAACAATATGAAACTAAATGTTTTTTAGTTCAAAAAATCTCTCAACAATCATCAGTCAAGGATGCAGTAGTAATAAATCTTTCCTCTTTCAACTAATGTAAATGAAATCAAATATGAACAAGGTAATCAATCTAAGAACGTAGGTAGTGATAACCAATGTCCTTTACAGTTGATAATCTTGCATTCCACACTAACGTAAGTCAATGGAAATGGTAACTTTGTTAAATCACTAATGTTGCTTTTTGTAATAACACTCCAAAGAAAAACCAAACTCTTGCAAAAAGGAATAAACAGTAAAACTAATTAACAGGAGTGAACAACAAATCTGTTTACTGGAAATGAACAACAAATTCTATTTAATGACAATGAACATCAATCTATGAATGGAAATGAATAGCAACTATTTAATGAAAATAAGAAACAACTCTTTCTAATGGCAATGAACAACAATCTATAAATGGAAATGAACATCAAAGTATATTAATGAAAATAAACAACAAATCATTAATGGAAATGAACAACAATCCTGTATGGCGAAGCTCTGTATCTGCAAAGCATAACAATATAAATTATAAAAGAATAAATACTCTTGTCATGTAGAAAGGAAATAAAACGCGATTTACTGATGCAACACCCCAATTTCATAAAATAGTAAACTATAAACTAAGGTAACTGTGAAGCAATGCATTTTGAAGGAAATGGAAGCTAATGCAAACCATCACACGACTGGAATTGGAAATTGAAAGTACAAATAGCAGGTGGATCCACCAAGGCCGGGCCCTTAGCCACCAGTGAAGCACCGCCGAACTACTCCAGTATCAGATAATGGAACGACAGCTGAATTTATTTATTAATCATATGTAGAAGAGTCTACAAGAAATCGTACTCTATTTTAATTAACGAGAGTCGATGAGAAATTATGAAATTAAAAAAGGAAATTGAAATGATCATAAGATGTCTAATTGTTCTCATTTCTACAAACGCTGTTCTTTTATAACATCCAGGCAAAGGAAACAAGGAGTATAGATAACTTTGAACATCAATCCCTCAGGATTGAGAGATCCTGAGGGATTCTATCTTCCTTCTCTGGCTATCATTTCATCTTCTTGGGCTGGTGCCGCATCGTTCCTTTCCTTACTTTGACTGTGCACTCCGAACTTGGTTTTCTTTTCTGGCTACTGCCTTTTGTTGAAGGGACAATAGTTACACCTATCTTATCATTTCCTTCTAAATGGTGGAATCCCACTTCAATGAGTTCATATATAGAGGAAAATACAATCTTTAGTTAATCTTGCAATAAGCACTAACCTCCTCAATTCTATTGTAATTCTTCAATATATTATCATTCTAGAACATAAAGGAGTCATGATTAAAGGAACAAAATAAAGAAACAAATGGAAAATGCATACCTTTTCCAATGCTCAACACACCCCCCTGCTCAACCTTTTTCATGTCATCATGAAAACCATAATTTACATGTAAAGCAGTTAGAGAATAGGCTAGAGAGGATTTTTCATTAAGTGGTCTAAAACCATGATTTGCAGCTAAAACTTCAAAATCATGCCCTGTCTGCCCTTCAGGTAATTCATATTTGGCCTTATAGTCTGCTACAGGATACCAGATAATAGGACTATGATATCTACAACCTAGCCAATACGGGTCTTCCCTCAAGATGAGGTTACTATAAATAACCAGGCAATTGGCAGCTAACTCAAAATTTTTGTAATTGAATGGCTTTCTGTCTTGAATATTCCAATTGGAAATCTTCCATCGGAGTTTAGCTATTACCGTGGCCTGTTCTTTAATGGACAGAAAATATTCTACTCCATCTAGGATCATTGCTTTGTGCATGGGTCGCAATGTTTGGATTACTCCCTCCTTTTTCATTAAGATTTTCTGCCTAGCCCACAGTTGTAATGGGTGTCTCGATTCACCCCTAACCCAAAGGTCTAACCCATTTTCATGGCTCTGAAAAGTGTTATATGCCTTGAGGTATTTTAATTGGTTAACAACAAATTAAATGAATGCTTGATATTGGATATCACCCACAAAAGGGTTGGGATTTGTTTCCAATTCCTTAGCCAATATAAAATTGTGTAATTAAAATTCAAAAAGTAGACGCAAGAATTTTAATCCATAGAGTTTGCAGCAGCTTATAAAATCATCTACAATTTCTAATTCTATGGGTTTTCCTGCCTTAACAACCTTAATTTTTAACCGCAAATATCTTTCTAATAAAAACTAAGCATAATTTTTGGCAAGGAACCTACATGCTAGAACATCTATGTATAAAGAACAGAGAGTATTCATTTGATTCTTGACTGTTTTTAATCTATTCCTTACCTCTTCAAATTTCTCTTATGCCTTTTGACATCTATCGAAAGCTTCTGCCTCTGATGCATTGATGTCCTTTAATTGCTGCTGTAATTGTTGATATTTCTTTTTGGGAATAGTCACTTCTTCGAGATTTTCTCTAGCCCTCTGAGCCTGTGCTAGCTCCTCTTGGAGTTTTACTATACTAGGGTCTTCTATCAAAACATTTTTGGGTTGAAGATCTAACTGGTTTTTCTTATTACAATGTCAAGTGCCTACATTCTATGTCTCTTTGTTGGCCATACTGCTAGAGGAAAGTGCCTCATTCTGAACATCTTTATTATAGATTTTTATTTTTTCAGTTTGGGAAACTGAATCCATAACAACTGCCTATTGTTCCTTGTTATCCTGAGTGAATATGGGCTTGGTTTGAGTTTCCATTTCCCTTGTATTATGGGGTTTCGTTTGGGTGGCCGCAATCTTCGTTTTCAGGGTTCTTTTAGAGACTTTCTCCTTTTGTAGCACCCTAATCCTCTGCCTGAGTTGTTTTACTAATTTTTGGACCTTTTACCATTCCTTCTGCAGTTTCTCAAGTTCATTTGTCTTTTTCTTCTTTTTGGAAGGAACAACTGTTCATTTTTCTATACTTGGTTTCTTGTCTAGGGTTTTTTCTCCAGTGCTCGTGCCCTCACCCAGGCTTGCTTCTATGCTTTCAGTAATCACATTCTCCAGACCAGGTACCTCAGGGGAAGTAACCCTAGTTTGTTCTATCGTTTTCTGAGGGGTTTCTTCTTCTTCCTCCTCAACTTGCATTTCCTCAAACGTGTCCTTGCTGATGACAAAATGTTCCTACAATTTTTCTATCTCAATATTGAGATTGAGCGGACTGTGGGGTTGTATATATTCACTCATATTGGCCAAAATTTGGGCCAATTCATCCTCCTATAATGGATTCTGTGGTGGGCTTGCACTGGAGGTTACGAGAGGTTTTGCTTCCTCCCTTTCTTCTTCATTGGTATGATTACTTTCTTCTTCTTCCTGCGTTTCTCCACTGGCATGGTTATTTCCTTATTATTTTTTCTCTTCTTCAATGGTATGGTTATTTCCTTCTTCCTCTCGATCTTCTCCTCCTTCAAGTTGCAGGGGTTCCTCTTCTTCCTGATCCTCTCCTCCTTCAAGTTGCACGTGTTGCTCTTCTTCAGAAATAGGTAATGCCAGGGGTTGGCTATAGCTACCTAGAAGGCTTCCCACCATTCCCCTGCCTCTTATTAATCTGGATGACTCTCTACTTTTTAGAGGTTTTTTTGTTGTGTTGGTGCCTCATTTTCATTTTGGGGCAGGTAAGGCTATTCCTCCATTAATTGAGAATATCAATTCTTCCCAGCTAGTTTGTTGTTGGCCAAGACTATAACTAACTATTAATCAAATTAAATAGTGGTGGCTTACTACCATCCCTGTATGATGAGATTTCCTTATGCTCCTAGCAGCGTCATGCAATAAAAAAATTAAAAATGTAGCCAAATTCACAACGCATTTTTGTTTTAGTACTGCTAATAATTTAAGGTGGCATAGTATTACCACATCCTTTATTTCATCACATGTAATTTAGCTTTTTACCACTCTGGCCAGTTCTGTCCATGCTTCTCTCAGAGTTTCTGGTTGGACTCCTTTTCCTTTGATGATCAGGGTATGTCCTTCATCCCGAAAGAAGTTCATGGCCTCTTGAAGTTTTAATTTTTTATGGGTCCATATGAGTCCAACTGCCGGTATACCAGATACCTTGGAAATTACTACCTCTGTCACTGTTATTTTCCTACCTCTTACCATGGAATAACACTCCTGAAAGTTTTTCAAAATTTCAATAGCCACAGTTTCATGGGGCTCTTGTAGTTGCGTAAAGTATGTAATCCACCTTCCTCTCTCAAAAATTTCTCATGCAGCGTCGGAAACTATTAATAATAGATGTTCACTACCTATTCCTCATCTTCCCATTTCATCTAAATCATGCACACTATTAGTTCTTCACAATAATACACAGAAATGGAAATGGAATAGCTCCCCGTGTATATCGAAAAAATACTGTTAAACTTGCTATTTCTAGGAATTGATGAACATAGGGAATTAACTCATATGCAGGCATATTTAAAAGTCACCCGCGCCCCCCTGAAATATGATAGGTCGCCCTCGACCGTCAAATGGAGGAGTAGCGTACCGCAGATAGTTGTACATTATAGAAAGGCATGCATACTTATGATATGATCCAAAAGTTATCAAATTACTGAAATCGAGACATATTATGAAATCATGAATAGATATGAAATGCTATGTAATGATTCAAAAATAAGGGAAAGGACAGTGGACATAAATAAAAGTACTTATGCGGTCAATATTCACTTAAACCATTATGATTGATTGATAAACAATATTTCATGTATAAAGTTTTAATCAAAGGGGTTTAGGATCATAATCTCATTTGTATATAAAATAAATATATAAGAAAAGGGTTTATAATTTCTATTGAGTTGTGAAATATATGATTCCAATACCATCAACAGAGCTCTGTTGTCCATAGGTGTCCATAACCTTGACAAAGTTGCTTTTTCACCCTTGGAACCATAATCCTTCATATATACCTAGGATAGTGCTTTATGATGTCATGATGGAGGCTGTTGCGCTGGTTTGGGAACAATATGAATCACAATACCATTCACTGAGAAGGAGTGAAAGGTGGGCAGGCTGGCTCGTTATGAGACCTCATGTTCCAAGGACTATTTATTTTTCTAAGTTGCCCATTGGATCATGTCCCTGGTGTGGTGGCCATAATGGGAAAGCCACTTCACTGCTTCCTTATGATCATGATAGGTTGGCTCGTGATGAGACCCCCTATCCTCTATCTGACATATCATAGAATTGTTTTATAGATGTATTTTTTTCTTTTATTTTTATTTTATATAGCACTTGCCTATTGATGTATAAAGTATGGCTCAACACTCCTTAAGAGTAGGGATGGTGGAAGAAGTCTGAACATCTCAATAGAGAAAGTATGCCCTTGTTCTTATTCAATAATAAAATTCAAAGAGAATTATGAGGATTAGGGAAGAACCAACATGATAAAAATAATAAATCAAATTAGTTTTAATGAAAATAAAGACAGCAAAGTGATATAGATAGTTCTGTCCTTTCCTTTTGTCTAATCAATACAAAGCAATTTTTTAAAGATTAGAATTTTTCTTTCATATGCTGATTCCAGTAACTTCTAATTTTTGTGTTCTTGCATAAATTTTTATATTTTCCTTAAAAGGATCATGAAAATTTCTAAAAAATTCTCAAAGTATTGTTCTAAGAAAGAAAAAATGCACTCAAAAAGTGTTTTTCCTTAAATGGAACAGCTAATGTTCCTTCAGAGGAACAAAAAAAACAATCTGTGGAAATGCTGTTTCTTTTGAAAGGAACAACAAAACAATTGAGAAAAATGATGTTCCTTTTGAAAGGAACAGTAAAACAATCGGAAAAAAATGTTGTTCCTATTGGAAATATTGTCATTGATGGAAAAGGAGAAGAAAGGAGCAACACCTGAACTATCACAAAAGAAGAATCAGAAAAAAGAGGCAGCTCAGACACCAGGAGGAAGAAGAGGCAATAGAGAAAGAACTAGACAAGAATCAGAGGCAATGGATGAAGTAGATAGGTGACTAGAAGCAAAGACAACGAATTGAAGCAAAGGAAGCAAAGAAGCAGAGAGGTAGCAAAGGCAACAAAGAATCAGAGATGCAGCAGAGAAAGCATTAGAAAAGAAGCTGTTTCAGAATTATATGAATACTGGTTGATTTAATTTCTATGTGAGAATGTTTTGAATCTCCGTGAATTATGTATAAATAAGACTCTGTGATAGGGGTTTATATGGTGCTTTGTTCTAATGAGAAAGTCGATGTCAATTATCATGATTCCGGGATGAATGCATGAAGGGTCAATTTGAACGAGGCATTAATGAATGATTGAGGTTTTTTAAAGCCTATTAAAAAGGTTGAATTGGATCACCATGGAGTGAAGACACAAGGAGAAGTGGAACCATAAATCGGGTGGAAGGTTGGAACTTCTAAAGAAAAGTTTGGGAACAGTGGAAGTGAGTAACAGAGTTTAAGTTGCGGGTTGGATATTTGATGGAAAAAAGTACAGTGGACGTAGAATTTTTATGTAGAGTTATACTCCATAGCTCGACGGATTTTTCATTCTAATGTTTAGTTAGAATTGGAACCAGCATTAGTGGAACCCATAACAATTTGTGTAAAGGAACCGCGAACAGATTGGTTGGACAGAGAATTTTTGCAATCGAAGTTTAGACTATAATAGAGATTCTTGGTTTCCAAAGTAATAAGTGTATCTATTAAGCGAAAGGCCCAGAGGGTTTTGATAGACCTGTTCGTTTATGAAATGAAGCACTACATTCCAATTTTGATATCAGAACAAAACTGTGTCTAGACATGGCACGATCATACATTGGATGATGTTGAAGGTGGAATGGCACAGTAGAGAAATTAAGACAGAGTTTCACAATCATTGAAATAAAACCATGGTTCGAACAATATGGAATCTGGCCTTATGTGGAAGAGGGCAGATGCAAAATTGAGATCGAAATCTGCGTAATTGTTGGGGCAAACGAAATAGAATCGAAAGTAGAAATGGTGAGAGCTAGAGCGTCGAAGAATTGGGTGGAATCATGAGTCAAAAGGGAATCGAAAGCGTAGAATAGTAAGGGTGGTTTCAAAACCCAAAACAAGTGGTCTCGCGCGACCTCAATACTGGTAAGTAGAATTCCTCAAAAAAACACGATATATGCCGACACTTGACACACATTTGAGCGGTATTTGAAAACCATGAATGTCGCATAATTTATGAGAAATAAGCTTCATGAATCTTGGTAGCATGATGATCGTTGGATGGGTCAGTAATTGAGTTTTGGAACGCGATGAGAGATAGACCGTTGGAACACAAGTGAAGTGGCACGGGCGAAAGGTACATTAAAAGAATAGTGGGACCAAAGGGGCATTCATATATTTGTGGGGTTTGGTTTTAAATTAAAATCAAAGTTTTATTATAATGTGGAAGGTGAAATATATGTTAAAATATAGTGGTTGATGTGAGATGGTAAGGCCGTGAGCCATTATTATATTGAGCTTTGAATAAAATTCGAAGAGTGAGATTAAGGTGAATTGCTAAGTGTGAAAACCCAAGATTTAATTTGAAGCATAAATGAAATTTGAACAATTGATTCAAAAATTCATAAGATGGGTTTTGAAACCTGTACGAGATCATGTTCGAGGTGAGATGAAAATGCAGTTAAAGGAAAGAAGAACCTTGAGTCAATAAACAAAACCGTGAGCCAATGTCTGATGAATAGTAAAGGCAGTTTCGACTGGTGGGTTTGTGCGACTTCTCAAATGGTAAGTTGTTTTACCTTTTTGAACATGATAGTGTTCAGCATGTGAAGCGTAGCAAATGTGGTTAATCGAAAACCATTTTTATCGTGTGATTTTGAGAATTCAAGGAGTGATCAGTTGTGTTATGCGACAATCATCGGATGTGGATCGATGGAGATCCAATGATGGACGCGAATCAAGTTTCCTGAGAATAAATGAATGGGCAAGTCGAAGTGTTGTGCATCCCAATTTTTATTATATACTGAAGTCTGGGTTTTAACCAAGGTCGGGTTTGATATATGTTTATAACCATTGTGGCCCGGATACTCATATTTGTCGGCATTCAGGAGTTTAAATAAGGTTTCCACTTGGAAAAAAGTCTTAAATAAAACCGATTTCAATATGGATTGTTGACCATTGGGGATAAATTGATAAACCTAAGTTATATGCCGAAACTCATTTTAATGTAGGTACATGCCATATAATGTCGACTATTATATAAGTTCTGTATATTCATATTTATGAATGGTGGAAAAGCAAAGCCCGAATTTAAATCAAGGTTTAAAAAACTGCATACGAGTATTGTGAATTGGGTTTGGTTTTGAATCAAAGATTGAATTGGTAAAGCATTAGAGCCGAACCATGAAGGTTGAAGAAAACTCCTGCATTGATAAAGCTACCAGATTTAGAACATGATTTGGGAAATGTACATGCACAAAAAGTAGGAGAGTATGCAGAATTGTTACACTACAGCAGCAGAAAAGAAAAACATACAGTGAGCCAAGAACTGAAAGGGTTGAATGAGATATATCTGTTTCAAATGTAAATTTAAATGTTTTTATTAATTTTATATTGTTTGTGATGCAAAGGCAAGTCTCCGTAGGCAAACAAAACTCCACTGTAAAACTAAAATATGTACATATTACTATATTCTTTTGAACAAGATGAAAAAGAAATGAGAAGGTGGAAGGCAAAGAGTCATGGTTGTTCATTTCGAATTCCCTGTGGAATGCAAACAGTTATGAGGTGATCTCCATAAATAATGTTACCAACATATGCATAGAGAGGTTAAAGAATGGAGAAATGAGGCAGAGAGTGTAAGAAGAAGGAGGAGCATATAGAGAATCTGTGAAGATTCAAAGATGATATAAGGCAGATATGAAGGCTGGTGGACAACAGAGAAGAAGGAACAGAACAGAGCTGATATCCAGGTAAATCAGCATGTGTTTTTTTTATGAAAGAGTGAGGAAGTTGGTGCTTCCATATCAACTTGTAACTTGATGGATGTCAGTTGTAGCTGGCTAAGGTAGGAGCCTCCTGTAGGTTGTAGCCTACAAAAAATAAATGGGAGTTGGAGCTTCCTTGCAAGTTGTAGCTTGCAGAATTGAGGTAGCAGCCTCCTGTGGGTTGGATCCTACAGAAAATCAGTGGTGAGAGGGAGTTGGAGCTTTCCTTTGCATCATAACAATAATAAGATGTGTTTTTCTCCCTTTTTGGTTTCCATTTATATCTGTTGTCTCTGTGCATGATGTTTATTTGTTGATATGGTTTATCTAATCTGCTTAATACTTGTTTCTCACATATTAAGATTGTTGTTACATTATTTAATAATTTGATCATGAAATGAAGGTGTAAATAAGTTTAAATGAACGTTTTAAAAGTCCATGAATGTGTTAAACTGATTCACCCCCCCTCTCAGTTTAACTAAGGGTTCAACAATTGGTATCAGAGCGGGTTCCTTTTGTGTAAGCCTTATAGCTTGAAGGAGATCTGGTTGAGTCATGGACTATAAAAATGTACCCGTGCTAAATACAACAAACTTTCCTGAATGGAGAAATAACGTTAAAACAGATTTAATGGCTTATGAACTTGAGGTATGGAAGCTTGTATGTGATGTTTATTGCACAAACTCTACCTCTTTGCAAGAACAACAGTGGAATGCCAAGGCCAAATGTGTGATATATAACAGTCTTCATAATCTTGATTTAATAATGGATCTAACCTCTTCAAAAGAGATCTGGGATAGATTGAATTTCATGCATGAAGAAGACACTAGGGGCTGCATTGTCAAGAAGGAGAAGAGAATTAAGAAGAAGAAAAATTCATGTCAAAAGGAAAATGTTCAATCAAATGAGTTACTTGCTAGCGTGAATGGAAGTAAGTTCCATGAAGAAATTATAGTGAAAGAACAAACCAAACTTGACATTGCCTTGAATGAAATAGGAAGATTGAAGAATGAAAACAAATACCTAAAGAAATTCATGCAAATATGTGATGAGATAGAGTATGAAGATAAGAAAGAAATTGTTGGCCTAAAGACACAACTTGAAGAAGCGAGGAAAGTAGAAGACACTCTGCTACAACAAATGAGACAAAAATTATGGAATGTGGAATATTGGAAGAAGAGGTGGTAAGCCTAAGGATGAAATTATAAAAGGCCCAAATTGAACTAATTATGAATATTCCACAAATGAAAAGCTCTGGACAGTTGGACCAAATTGTAAATGCTCAAAGGTCTCCTCTCATAAAGACTGGAATAGGCTATGAAAGAGAAACAAGTAAATCCAAGGTATAAGATAACAGGAATATCATTTTTGTAAAAGCTGTAAAGGATAATGAAACAACTCAGAATATTCCTACAGAAGTAGAAGCCAGTAAGAACATGATTTGTAAAGAAACAAACAAAAACAAGAAGCAACATGAAAAGACATAGAATGAGAGGATGAAACAATCAACTGCTAAAGGCTCATATGCTCCTAAGGATGAATTGAATAAATTTGGAAGATTTCAAAGGAGGTTCTTTCCTCCTATGAAAAATATCATATGTTTCTCTTGTCATAAACCAGGACATATTGCAGCACATTGTAAGACAAGGCATATCAACTTTAACCAGCAAAAGATGCAACAAATGAGAATACTACCTCAAGAAAACAAATGGAAAGGACAACCACTCACCAGGTACATAAATCATTTCCATGGATACTATTATGCATGCAATAGTTTTGGACATAAACTTTTTGAATGTAAATTATGTTAAAAAATTACCATAAAATATTATACATCAGCTCAAACGTACCTTGGTAAAATAAGATGTTATGTATGCCTCAAGATTGGTCACAAAGAAAAATACTATAAACTGCCATATACATTAAATATCTCTAGACAGATGATCGAATCTAATCAAATAAAACAAAACTATGAATCAAAAAGAAGTGCAGACATTATGAAGAACCCCACTAAAGTATTGAAGGAAAAGAGAAAAGGGGAGCCTGTTACCTCAATAACATAATGAATCCATCATAGTCTCAGGGGGAACTGCTCTAGGAAGAAACACAAATATCCAACCAGTGATAGATATGAAGCAACATCCTAGGGGGAGAGTAGTCCATAAATAGTCCCCATGAAAGTAGTCTAAGAAGAGCTCCTTGGATTGAGAAAAACTATAAGATCAAGAAGGGAAATGACAATTTCTCTAACAGAGAACTATAGAGGAAGAAGAATACATAAATCACACAATAGCCAACAGGTTGATGGAAGGAGAGAAGGCGGGAAGCAGCCATGATGGTAGAGGGAACATCAACCATGAATATGTAAGCTAGGAAGACATCAACACATTAAGTGATGAATGGTCAAAATCACAAAAATTATGTTTCGAGCTACAAAACTAGAAAGACCCATAAAGGATGATCACATTGTTCATCATACTACTAGAATTAACAATGAATTACATTAAGAAGCATGAGTAAGAGAAGTGCCTATCATCATTATATCATTACATCATTAATATATGAAAAGTACCCTTAGAGGAATGCAGTTAAGTGAGTGATAAATCTCTGATTGATCTGCCCATGAAGATTCCTAGTATAGAAATTGAATATGTCTTCCCAAAGATCATTATGTTAGAACAATTGAATTGAATATAAAGTAGCAATGATTCTGGAATAGTCCTAGAAAGGAACATGCAATGGCATTCCTTTGAATAGAATGATAGAATAAGAAAAATGGTTAATGATGCCAAGATCAAATTTAGTATATTGATGATTGTTGGTGTGAGCAGTGGAAAGCTCAATAGTAGAAACTATGAAGGTTGTCTTAACTATGGGTTCATGTGTGAGCTGAAGTGAAATCTCTGCATGGTTTATCAAAGTAGTATCAATTGGTATTTGGTACAAGCAGCATGCCTATCAACAGAATACCAAGTGTTATCAGTGGAGTAGGGGTATGGTATAGGTCCTTAGGATCAAAGGATTGTGGCAAGAGTACATAAAGGTAGTATCCCATCGTTATCTACATTATTAAAACATAAAAGGGTCGATGAAAGGGCAAAAGGATCATTATCTTGTTTACACTTGAAGTAGTATATTGAGCATTGAAGCAATATCTATTTCTAGATATAAATTCATGCCTTCCTCAAGTCAATACAGATATATCTTCAAGGCCTCTTTCTTAATATAATTCATAAAATTGTGTGATGTCTGTTTGCTGAGATTTCAATTAAAAAACTTGAAGATGTTTTGCTAAAGATCATCATGATAGAACAATTAAAGTATCAGAAGTATGAAGGAATATTTGTGTTAATCTTACAGTTGAAGCTCAAAAGTCTGTTATTGATTCATCAAAAGAATACTTTAGCATAAAGGATTTGTTAGTATTTCACCATTAAAGAGAGGTTGATCGTTGACATACATACCCCCCTTATGTCATAAATAAAATTGCATAGTTGATAAGTGAGACTGACTAATACATTGAATGTATCTAGCCTCAATGGTTTGTTTTGAAAGTACATTGTACAAGAAGTAAATTTGTTTGGTTTCTTAGACTAAAAGATATTTTCTAATCTCACAATAAGTTGTAAGCTTTGGTTTCATTCATTTTTCACATCAGCAACAAGGACCTTTCAGCTATTAAGTGTGATATCCTTGTCAGCGGAAAAGCTCATATCACCACCAACAGGAAGTAAAGGTGAACCACATCTATAAAAGATATATTGGCATTGTCATATTTGAATAGATGTGTACTACATATATGTGTCTTAAATGAACACCATAATATGGACTGAAGTGTATTTGGAGCAGATTTTATATGATGTATGGACCATTCTCAGTACTTTAGTTTTATTCCAATGATGCATCTCCGATTATATGAGTCTAGTACAATGTGTTCTATGAAGTTTCCTTATCATCACTTTCAACTTTATACATGTGCAAGAATTTTGAGCTTTGGGATGATATCAACTTAATGTGTATATACATACAAGTTCAATGATTCTCAAAGTGTTGTCCCAACAACTCTTGTACACTAGTTTGAAGAAGCATGGTACAAAGTCAGAAGAAGAAGGCCTAAACACAACTTAGAGAGAGTAAATGCAAAGATATAATTCACACTGGGAAATGTGAAACCCTTTTCCATTGATGTCAAAGGGGGAGGAAAAGCAAGAAAAAGAAGATAGGAAGAGGAAGACAAAACACACCTTTCAGAATGAAAGGAGGAGGAAGTCCTGAAGGAAGTGTTGGAGTATTGGTGGAGTATTTCCATCAATGTGAAAGGGGGAGACTGTTGGAAATATTGTCATTGATGGCAAAGGAGAAGAAAGGAGCAGCACCTGAACTATCACAAAAGAATAATCAGTAAATAGAGGCAGCTCAGACACTAGGAAGAAGCAGAGGCAGCAAAGAAAGCATTAGACAAGAAGCAGAGGCAACGGATGAAGAAGATAGGTGACTAGAAGCAGAGACAATGAATTGAAGCAGAGACATCAAAGAAGCAGGCAGGTAGCAGAGGCAGCAAAGAAGCAGAGAGGTGGCAGAGAAAGCATTAGACAAGGATTTGTTTCAGAATTATATGAATATTGGTTGATTTAATTTCTATGTGAGAATGTTTTGAATCTCCGTGAATTAGGTATGAATAAGACTCTGTGATAAGGGTTTAGATGGTGCTCTGTTCTAATGAGAAATTCGATGTCAATTATCATGATTCTGGGATAAATGCATGAAGGTTGATTTAAATGAAGCATTAATGAATGATTGAGGGTTTTTAAAGCCTATTAAAAAGGTTGAATTATATCACCATGGAGTGAAGACGCAAGGAGAAGTGGAACCATAAATCAGGTGGAAGGTTGGAACTTCTAAAGCACAGTTTGGGAACAGTGGAAGTGAGTAATAGAGTTTAAGTTGTGGGTTGAATATTTTATGGAACAAAGTATAGTGGACGCAGAATTTTTATGTAGAGTTATACTCCATAGCTCGACGGAGTTTTCATTATAATCTTCAGTTAGAATTGGAACCGGCATTAGTGGAACCCATAACGATCTGTGTAAAGGAACCACGACCATATTGGTTGGACGAAGACTTTTTGCAATCGAAGTTGAGACTATAGTAGAGATTCCTAGTTGCTGAAGTAAGAAGTGGATCTGTTAAGCGAAAGGCACAGAGGGTTCTCATAGACCTGTTCGTTTATGAAATCAAGCACTACATTCCAATTTTGGGGAAAATGAAATAGAATCGAAAGAAGAAATGGTGAGAGCTGGAGCGCTGAAGAATTGGTTGGAATCCTGAGTCAAAAGGGAATCGGAAGCGTAGAACAGTAACGGTGGTTTCAAAACCCAAAACAAGTGGTCTCGTGCAACCTCAAGGCTGGTAAGTAGAATTCCTCAAAAAAATGCGATATATGCCAAGACTTGACACGTGCATTTGAGCAATATTCCAAAACCATGAATGTCGCATAATTTCTAAGAAATAAGCTTCGTGCATCTTGGTAGTGCGATGATTGTCGGATGGGTGAGTAATTGAGTTTTGGAACGCAAGGAGAGATAGACCGTTGGATCACAAGTGAAGTAGCACAGGCGAAAGGTATGTTAAAAGAATAATGGGACCAAACGGGCATTCATATATTTGCGGGGTTTGGTTTTAAATTAAAGTCAAAGTCTTAGTATTATGTGGAAGGTGAAATATATGTTAAGATATCATGGTTGATGTGATATGGTAAGGTCGTGAGCCATTATTAGGCTGAGCTTTGAATAAAATTCGAAGAGTGAGATTAAGGTGAATTGGTAAGTGTGAAAACCCAAGATTTAATTTGAAGCATAAATGAAATTCGAAAAGTTGATTTGACAATTCATAAGTTGGGTTTTAAAACCTGTACGAGATCATGTTCGAGGTGAGATGAAAACACATTTAAAGGAAAGCAGAACCTTGATTCAGTAAACGGAACCGTGAGCCAATGTCTGATGAACAGTAAAGGCAGTTTCAACTGGTGGGTTCGTGTGAATTCTCAAATGGTAAGTTGTTTTACCTTCTTGAATGTGATAGAGTTCAACATGTGATGCGTGGTAAAAGTCGTTAATCGAAAACCATTTTTATTGGGCGATTTTGAGAATTCAAGGAGTGAGCAGTTTTTTTATGCGACAATCGTCGGATGTGGATTGATGGAGATCCAACGGTGGATGCGCATCGAGTTTCTTGAGAATTAATGAATGGGTAAGTCGAAGTGTTGTGGGTCCCAATTTTTATTTAATATTGAAGTCTGGGTTTTAAACAAGGTCGGGTTTGATATATGTTCATAACCATTGTGGCCCGGACATTCATATTTGTCGGCATTCGGGAGTTTAAATAAGGTTTCCACTTAGAACGAAATCTTAAATAAAACCGGTTTCAATATGGTTTATTGACCATTAGGGTTAAATTATAAAACCTGATTTATATGCCGAAACTCATTTTAATGTAGGTACATGCTATATAATGTGGACTATTATATAAGTTTTGTATATTCAAATTTATGAACGGTGGAAAGGTGAAGCCCGAATTTAAATCAAGGTTTAAAGAACCGCATATGAGTATTGTGAATTATGTTTGGTTTTGAATCAAAGATAGAATTGGTAAAGTGTTAGAGCCGAACCATGAAGGTTGAAGAAAACTCCCGCATTGATAAAGCTGCCAGATTTAGAACATGATTTGGGAAATGTAAATGCATAGAAAGAAGGAGAGTATGCAAAACTGTTACACTATAGTAGCAGAAAAGACAAACATACAGTGAGCCAAAAACTGAAAGGGTTGAATGGGATATATCCGTTGCAAATGTAAATGTAATTTTTTTTATTAATTTTATATTGTTTCTGATGCAAAGGCAAGTCTCTGTAGGAAAAAAAAACTCCACTATAAAACTGAAATATGTACATATTACTATATTCTTTTGAACGAGATGAAAAAGAAATGAGAATGTGGAAGGAAACGTGTCATGGTTGTTCATTTCGAATTCCCTGTGGAATGAAAAAAATTATGAGGTGATCTCCATAAATAATGTTACCAACATATGCATAGAGAGGTTAGAGAATGGATAAATGAGGCAGAGCGTGTAAGAAGAAGGAGGATTAGATAGAGAAGCTGTGAAGATTCAGAGATGATATAAGGCATATATGAAGGCTGGTGGATAGCAGAGAAGAAGGAACAGAATAGAGCTGATATCTAGGTAAATGGGCATGTGTTTTTTTTATGAAAGAGTGAGGAAGTTGGTGCTTCCATATCAATTTGTAGCTTAATAGATGTCAGTTGTTGCTGGCTGAGGTAGGAGCCTCTTGTAGGTTGTAGCCTGCAGAAAATAGATAGGATTTGGCGCTTCCTTGCAAGTTGTAGCTTGCATAATTAAGTTAGTAGCCTCCTGTGGGTTGAAGCCTATAAAACATCAGTAGTGAGAGGGAGTTGGAGCTTTCCTTTGCATCACAACAATAATAATATGTGGTTTTCTCCCTTTTGGGTTTCCACTTATATCTGTTATCTCTGTGCATGATTTTTATGTGTTGATATGGTTTATCTAATCTGCTTAATACTTGTTGCTCACATATTAAGATTGTTGTTACATTATGTAATAAGTTGATCATGAAATGAAGTTGTAAATAAGTTTAAAGGAGAGTTTTAAAAGTCCATGAATGTGTTAAACTGATTCACCCCCTCCTCACTTTAAATAAGGGTTCAATGGGAAGCCTTTGAAAGGAACAAAACAATAAGAAAAAATGTTATTCCTTTTGAAAGGAACAACGAAAACAAGCAATGGAAATGTTGTTCCTTTGGAAGGAACAACAAAAACATTCAAGTGGAAATGTTGTTACTTCTAAAAAGAACAAAGAAAAAACAATTAGCGGAAATGTTGTTCCTTTTGGAAGGAACAACAAAACATTCAAAGGAAATGTTTTTCCTTCGAAAGGAACAACAAAAACAATTAGCGGAAATGTTGTTCCTTTTGGAAGGAACAATGAAAAAATTCGAAGAAATAAATGTTGTTCCTTCGAAAGGAACATCATAAACAATTAGCAGAAATGTTGTTCCTTTTGGAAGGAATAGTGAAAACATTCAAATAGAAATGTTGTTCCTTCTGAAAGGAATAGCAAAAAAAATTAGTGGAAATGTTGTTCCTTTTGGAAGGAACAACGAAAACATTCAGCGGAAATGTTGTTCCTTCTGAAAGGAACAGCAAAAAAATTAGCAGAAATATTGTTCCTTTTGGAAGGAACAACGAAAAAATTCAGTGGAAATGTTGTTCCTTCTGAAAGGAATAGCAAAAAAAATTAGCGGAAATGTTGTTCCTTTTGGAAGGAACAGTGGGAACATTCAATAGAAATTCTCTTCCTTCTGAAAGGAAAAATATAAACAATTAGCAGACATGCTGTTCCTTTTGGAAGGAACAACGAAAACATTCAGCAGAAATGTTGTTCCTTCTAAAAGGAACAAAAAAAACAATTAGCAGAAATGTTGTTCCTTTGGAAGGAACAGTGAAAACATTTAGCAGAAATGTTGTTCCTTCTAAAAGGAACAATATAAAGATAAACATTTAGACACGCTATTCCTTAAGAGGAACGGCTACTGTTCCTTAAGAGGAACAACAACTGCTCCTTAAGAGGAACAACACAAAAAATAAAAGCATACAATATTTGTGTTCCTTGAAGAGGAAAAACACAAAAAATAAAATATGTACAGAAAAAAGTTTATACAGGAAGAATTAAAAGGAAAAAATCATGTACAAGTTTCATAAATAAAGGAATTAATCAGCAAATAAGTGCTGAGGAGGAATTATCTTCCTCAGCAAGAATCTTCGTTATAGAATCTCCCCGTAATTGCTGGTAAAAGGATTCGCGATTAAGCGGTTTATGGTAAAGTCGTAGTCGATGTCGTTTACTTTGAAAGAATGTTCAGATCCATCAATGGTAGTTAATGTAATGGTGCCATTGTCATGCACTTTCTATATCTCATAAGGTCCAAGCCATCATGTTTGGAGTTTTCCAGGGAAATCCTGAAACCTGGAGTCATATAGGAGTCCCCAATCTCCTTCGTGGAAGATTTTCTTTTGAATGAGGGTATCGTGCCATTTTTCTCTCTGTTGTTGAATTAATGTAGCATGCTGGAGGGCAGAGAGCCTAATTTCATCTAATTCATTCATTTTCTGTAATTTGCTGATCTGGGCTTCATTTATATTCAGACCCACCTCCCAGGCTATTCTTAATGTTTGAATTTCAAATTCTATTGGAAAGATGGGTTATTTTCCAAATACTAATTGATATGGTGAATACCCAGTGGTATTTCTCCATGTTGTTCGGTACACCCACAAGGCTTCTGGCAATCTTAAAGCCTAGTCACATCGGTGTGATGCAACTATTTTTGTCAGTATAGATTCTATCACCTTATTTGTGCTCTCTACCTGGCCATTTGCCTATGGGTGGTATGGGGTCATGATTTTGTGCTGAATGTGGTAATTTTTTAATGTTGCAGCAATTTTATTACCTACAAATTGTAGTCCTCCATTTGTAATTACGTCCCTTGGTAGGCCATATCGCAAAAATATTAGAAAAAGGAACTGTATTACAGAGTCCTCTGTAGCTCTTCGAAGTGCCTCTGCTTCGACCCATTTAGTAACATACTCTATTGCAACGAATATATATGTTTTATGAATTGATGGTGGGTTAATAGGAGCAAAAAAATCGAGCGCCCAATGCTCAAATGGCTCGATTACTAACTATGGGTTGGAAGGAATTTCATCGAACAGTCCAGGGCGTCCTTCCCTTTGGCAACAATCACAGGCTTGTACAAAATTTTTAGCATCTTTAAAGATTGTAGGCCAATAATAGCCTATTTGTAAAACCTTGTGACTGGTCCTGCAATCTATGAAATGTCCACCACACGGCCCATCCCGACATGCTTTCAAGATTTCAAATATCTCATCTTCTCGAACGCATCTTCCGATGTGCATATCTGCTTCGGTATGAAATAGGTAACACCCAATCCAGGAGAATCGAGTACTACGCTGTACTATCTATTTTTGTTCATTGGGCGTTAGATGGTTAGGTAATTTACCTAATGCTAAATAATTTGCAACATCAGCATACCATGGGGTTCTCGAAGTAACAACAAACAAATTTTCATCTAGGAACTGATCTTCAACTGATGTTGCGTCTATTGGTTTTGACATTCGTGAGAGAAAATTAGCTACAAGATTCTCTTTTCCTGGTCGATCCCTTATTGTGATGTCAAATTCCTGTAATAGAATCAACCATCTTGTTACTCTACCATTTGTAACAGGTTTATTTGCTAAAAAATTTATGGCAGATTGATCTGTATATAAAACCACAAGATACCTAGTTATATAATGTCTAAATTTATTTACAACATGTATTACAGCTAAAAATTCTTTCACTGTCACAGTATAGTTTAATTTAGCAGGAGATAGATTCTTGCTAATATAATAAATTGCATATGGTTTTTTATCTTCTTCCTACCCAAGGACTGCTCCAATAGCTGTGTTTGAGGCATCAGATGAAATTTGGAATGGAATATCCCAATTTGGGACCGTTAGCATTGGGGCTGTTGATAGAAGCCTTTTCAGATCCTCTAAATCATGGTCACATTTATTTGTCCAATTAAAATCAACATTCCCTATTAGTGCGTATAGAGGTGCAGCTATTTGAGAATAATTCTCTATAAATCTTCTATAATAACCAGAAAATCCAAGAAAGTTACATACCTCTGTTTGTGTGGTAGGAGTAGGTATTAGCAAAATTATCTAAATTTTAGCTAGATCTACCTGTATTCCAGCTGCTGAGATATAATTACCTAAGATGAGTCCTTTGGTCATCATCATGTGGCACGTCTCATGGCTTAAGCAGAGTCTAGTGTCAATACACCTTTGCAGCACCTTTTCCAATGTTTCTAATGCTATCTCAAAATCATCTCCATAAGGTGTGAAATCATCCATATATACTTCGAGCCCTTCATTTATTATATCTGAAAAGATGCTGAGAATGACCCTTTGAAATGTGGCAGGGGCGTTGCATAAACCAAAGGGTAAAAGCATGTAAGAAAATGTCCCCCAAGGACAAGTAAAAGTAGTCTTATCTTGGTCTTCAGGGGCAATCTGAATCTGATTGTATCCACTGAAACCATCTAAGAAAGAAAAGAATTTCTTCCCTGCTAATGTATCTAATAGCTGGTCAATGAAAGGAAGGGGAAAGTGGTATTTCTGGGTTGCTTTGTTTAGTTCTCTGTAATCTACACATATCCTCCACTTTCCATTCTTCTTTTGCACCACTACTAGTGGAGAGACCCACTTGCTATTAGATATTGGATAAACAAAGTTGACATCCAAAAGTTTTTGTAATTCAGCTTTCACAATATCCTTAAGATGAGGGTTTAATCTTCGTTGGGGTTGGCGAATGGGTCTAGCATATTTTTCTATATAAATTTGGTGGGTACATAACTTGGGATCAATTCTTTTCATGTCTGGGTAATCCCATGCAAAAGCTCCCTTATATTTTTTTAGTAGTTGGACCAATTTTTCTTCTTGTTCAATAGTGAGATTTTTGTTAATATTCAGAGTTTTTCCTGGCTCAATTTCTATAGATTTCCTATTCTAAACAAAAGTTGTAGGTATTCCTTGTTCTTGAATGTCTTTCAGGGGATCTTCTTCTTCTTCATTATCAAATGCTGCCTTGATCATGTGACATTGTACATGGCATCTGGTTTTTGGTTGGTTGATAAAAATGTTAATGATGTCATCCTCTGTTTGGTCTTTAAAGTCGAGGGCATCTTTTATGGTTAATGGTGATCTAATGTTTTCTATGAGGTATGATACATGTTGTCTATTTGTTCTTATTATTCTTAGGCTTGGCTAGGCTGGAGGGTATAAGGCTAAGTTCTTGACATAACTCCCTCTAGTTATATTCATGCTGCCTTGCCGGTAGCCAATATAGGCATTAGCAGTTGCCAACCGAGGTCTCCCTAATATAAAAGGATGTCCATCTAGCCGATTTTTGGGGTTAATAATCAGGAAGTCGGCAGGGTATTACCAGGAGTCTACGGATACCATTACATCATGTAGTGTGCATTCTGGCTTGACTACCGATTGGTCAGCCAATTCCAATACGGTTGTTGTTGGATCTAATGATGTAATGCCAAGTTTTTGGCAAGTGGTGGTTGTTAGGATATTAATTTCAGCTCCCAAATCAACTAAGGCATTTGGAAATGATTGTCCATTGATTTGCACTGTAACTATAGGGTTTCCTAGGTCCTCATACTTTACAGGTGCTTCTCTTCCTGATAGTAAGTCAGATAGAGTGCCAACTACTTGGACAATTGGGTTAGTTGTTGTTCTCCTCTTTGGCTTCGTTATGCATAGTTCTTTGATCGTATTTGCATAAATGGGAATATCTTGGATAGCTTAGAGGAGTGGGATTTTGATACACAATTTTTTTAGTTCTCCCAGAAGATCAAAATCAGGATGTTATATTGGACGAGGTATGATTAATAGTTCTAGGAATGGTGGAGAAGAGGTGGTTGCTTGATTATGATTTTGTTGTATAACCACATTCTCCTTTTGCAGTGTTTGTTCTGAAGGTAACAGATTTTCAACTTGAACATTTTTGTCTCCCTCTGATTCTATTATGCGCCCAGACCTTGGTTGAAGGTTGTTGTACTCCCTTAACTCGGTTTCTAGTTTTGGTGCTTCAATTATTTGAACAGATTGAATCGGTTTATTATTAGGGTTTGGGTTGGGTTGGGCTAGGAGTTGCGGTCTTAAGTTGGTCTAGGGATTTTGTTGTAATGTATATGGTGCTCGGAGTGTAGTGGAGGGAGAGGAATCGTTCCATCTGGCTGATTCATAGATATTTGTAGTTTGACTGCCAAGTCTGACTCTGTGAGGTGGATGAGGACCATTGTGTTGGATATGTATTATTTTTCCAAAATGGTAGACAATAAGGAAAATTTTTCTAATTGGTTTGATTTCTTTGATTTGGCCATCATGGTGTAGGAAATGGTTGTTGTGACCAACAAGGAAAGGGTGGCTGATTTTTCCACATTCCATTATATTTCTAAGCATTATATTAAGGAGACTGAAAAGAAGAGGATGGATCAATGGGCATACCTGTTTTTCGTGGTTGCCATTGACGTCGTTGATTGAGTAGGTATATTGTTTATGTTTCTTCTTCTGATTCTTTGCAAACTTCTTTCAATCCCAGGAGTGAGGGGTAACTTTATGTAGAGTGATCTTTCGTGTAGATAACAAAGACTTGGACTGTACCCAATGGGCACTCTTTATGGCTATATTTATTTCTGCATCTAGGGCAGAATATTGCCAAATTTTGTTCTCCTTCTGCTTTCTTTTTTTTAGCTTGCATGATATCAAGCTGCGTTGTGAGAGTCCCTAGAATATCAGTTTTTAAATCTTCTAGTAGATTACCAATTTTTGTGCGGGTTATACCTCCACCAGAGGTCTTGCTATACCTTGTGATAATGTCACGTTTTGCTGGTTTTAATCTTGTGCTGCCTTTTGAAATCCTAATACATAAATTAATAATGTCAGCAAAATTTTCCTGATATATATCACCTTTTCCCATGATGTTTAATATTTCAACCCATTGTTCCTTCATCCCTTTAATTAATGTAGTTTTTAACACATTATCAGGTAAGGGTAAATATGCATAGGGTGATCTCTGGAGGTTGTATTGAAAGCATTCTACATATTCCTCCATTGTTTCATTAGGTTTTGTTATCATCTGAAATATTTCCTCTTTTAATTCCCTAGACCTACAATAATCCTGATATTTCTTTATAAAAGTAGCTTTCATCTGATCCCAGTCATTTATAACACCTCCACCTAACCCCATAAACCATCGTAGAGCTACTGCTTTTAATGTAGAGGGGAATAATTTTAACTTTTGGGGATCAGTGGTATAGTCATACCCTCTGCAGAATACATCGAATTCAAACAGAAATGAATCTAGATCTTCCAATCTTAAACCGTAGAATGTAGGAATATGCTGGAGAGGAATAGCCTTCATTGGTGCATTAACTGCAATGTCCACAATGGGATATTGCAGTGTGGAAGTTTGGGGTGGTTGCTGATTATGGGCCATTTGATCAAATATGTGCCAATATCCTTCTAGGATTTCTAGGGAATTATTCCTAGACTGACTAGAAGGAGTAGGGATGATCTTAACATCACTTCCTTGATGTGGGATAATGAGTGTCCCTTGCTGAACTATTGTTCGAGGGGTTTTTGGTTCTTCAGGTTCTTTAGCTCTGTTTTCGATGATTTTGACAGCGCATCCCTTATCTGGACTACTTAGTGTTTGGACTACCTCAAGAGGGGATCCTAGTTTTTCTATTTCCCCTGTTTCTCCTTCCCCTTCACGGAGATTGCTAGAGTTCCCTTCTTGTAAAGATATTGAGCGAGAATTCCCAATTTCTTAAGAATCTTTCTCTATTGTTTGACTATGCACCTCAGCAAAAGCTACAGATGGTGATTCCGTGGCCCGAAGGGAACTAGTAGGTTTTCTAGAAGCAATTTTTCTAGGGCCTACTAATGGATGAGATTCAGCTCTCTTAATGATGTTTTCGATAAAATTTGTTCACCCAAGGGTCACCGTTCCCTTAGTTTTTTCATGTCTAGGAGGAATTTTGTTTAGTTTAAATTTTCTAGTCATTCAAAAAAATGCAAGCATTCATTCCTACCTTAAATTTTCACTCAATTATGTTGTGAAGTGGGTAGATGAACGAGCATGTTCCTCGCTCGGTACGCAGGTTATTAACTTCCATTTTTAATACCGAATTCTTCCCTAGCAGAGAAAATCAAATATACATCACTCTTTTATAAATATCTACACTCTCCCTGGCAACAACGCCAAAATGTTGAGGTATAAAAGGTGTATTTTTAACTCCTATTTATCCTACATTAATTATCAATCCAGGTACGACTTTTAATCTCAAGAGTGTACTCAGTCTGAGGCTGCAATTTAATCTAAGAGTAATGCTCTTCAATGTGAAGTTCAATGTCTTAAATACATAATTAAACGAATGCTTGAAAATGAAATATAATTACAACAATATGAAACTCAATGTTCTGTAGTTCAAACAATCACTCAACAATCATCAGTCAAGGATGCAGTAGTAATAACTCTTTCCTCTGTCAACTGATGTAAATGAAATCAAATATGAACAAGGTAATTAATTTGAGAACGTAGGTAGTGATAACCAATGTCCTTTACAGTTGATGATCTTTCATTCCACACTAACGAAATTCAATGGAAATGGTAACTGTGTTAAATCACTAACGCTGCTTTTTGTAATAACACTCCAAAGAAAAACCAAACTCTTGCAAAAAGGAATAAACAGTAAAACTAATTAACAGGAATAAACAACAAATCTGTTTAGTCAAAATAAATAGAAAATTCTTTTTAATGACAATGAACAACAATCCTATGAATGGAAATGAACAACAACTATTTAATGAAAATAAACAAAAACTCTTTCTAATGGAAATGAACAACAAACTATATTAATGAAAATAAACAAAAAATCATTAATGGAAATGAACAGCAATCCTGAATGGCAAAGCTCTGTATTTGCAAAGCATAACAATATAAATTATAAAAGAATAAATACTATTGTCATCTAGAAAGGAATGGAAATGTGATTTACCGATGCAACACACCAATTTCATAAAATAATAAGCTATAAACTAAGGTAACTGTTAAGCAATGTAGTTTAAAGTAAATGGAAGCTAATGCAAACCATCACATGACTGGAATTGGAAATTGAAAGTACAAATAGTATGTGGATCCACCAGGGCCAAGACCTTAGCCGCCAGTGAAGTGCCGCCGAACTACTCCAGTATCAAATAATGGAACAACAACTGAATTTATGTATTAATCATATGTAGTAGAGTCTACAAGAAATCACACTCTGTTTTAATTAACGAGAGTCAATGAACAATTCTGAAATTACAAAAGGAAAACGGAATGATCATAAGATGTCTAATTGTTCTCATTTATACAAACGTTGTTCTTTTGTAGCAGTCAGGCGGAGGAAACAAGGAGTATAGATAAATTTGAACAGCGATCCCTCAGGATCGAGAGATCCTGAGGGATTCTATCTTCCTTCTGTAGCTATAGTTTCATCTTCTTGCGTTGGTGCTGCACTGTTCCTTTCCTTACTTTGATTGTGCACTCTAAACTTGGTTTCCTTGTGTGGCTATGGCCTTTTGTTGAAGGGACAGCAGTTACACCTGTCTTATCGTTTCCTTCCAAATGGTGGCATCCTACTTCCTTGAGTTCATATATAGAGGAAAAGATAATCTTTAGTTAATTTCACAATAAGCACTAACCTCCTCAATTCTATTGTAATTCTTCAATACATTATCATTCTAGAACATAAAGGAGTCATGATTAAAGGAAAAATATAAAGAAATACATGGCAAATGCATACCTTTTCCAATGCTCAACACCAGGCACACCCCCAGCATAACAATACTTATCCGCTGCAGGTTCTGGAGAAGGAATATGCGGATACAAACATCTGGGTGATGGAATCTGATGGCATCTGGATGCATGTTCCCGATGGAGTAGATCCGAAATTTCCCATCCTCTACGTACCAGTCTGCAATCCCAGGCGTATAGTGGCAGATGCGAAGGAAGCTGCTACACAGGCTCTTGCTTCCCCCATTGAGGAGGAGGCACCCAACAATGAGGATGAAGATGAAAATTGAAGCCTGCATAGTTGCACTGTTCTCCTATGTTTTTTGTCATGCTCGCCATCAATGCCTTTCTGCTACTATTTACTTTGTGTTTGTTAGATATGTCAGCGCTACTCCGCATAGTGTAATTCTTTGTTTTAATTTTTTGTGGGTTGGTTTCCTCCCCCAAGGTAGCCAAGAAACCGTGTAACAAAGGCTGGAATTGGCTAAGCGCAACTTGCCAACATAGCCTAGAGCATATGTAACTTTATGTTTTCGAATTAATAGAATAGCCCAACTTAGAAAAAAAAATTATAATAATAATAATAATAATAATAATATTGATAACTATAATAATAATAACCTTAACATTAATAATTATAATAATAATAACAATAATAGTAATAACAAACCTTTCTCCTCCCCCTCAAATAGGACTCTTATTAACCTCTCTTATCCGTTTGTCTTTTCCTATGCTCGAAGTTTCTTTCTCTCCCTTATCTGCCTTATTTGTTCTTTATAAAATTTTAATTACTATATATATCTATATATCTATATATATATATAGACACATAGATATTATATTATGATTTGACTTAGTAAAATTATGATTAAGTAAAGTAAAATTACCTATTAAGAAAATTCAATAAGAATTTTTTATGAAATTCAAATTATATAACATATAGTTATTAATGAATTTTAATTATATAACATATTATCCTAAAAAATAAATATATTAAATTATATTCAAAATATAAATATTAAATTATATAACATTTAATTTATTCATTAACAAATAAACAAATAATAATACAAATGTTAAATAATTTTTAGTTATATTTCTTATTTTTGTCAAACTAGCCATTAGCTTTCCTTATCTATTTCAATGGGTACCTTAATTAGATTTCTCATTCAGTGGCTCGTTCGAAATGCATCCAAAATTTTTATTTTGATGTGATTTTCACCCAAAAATTTTATACACATTTTATGGATCACAGAAGCCAAATTTCTATTATATGATGTTGTCAAAAAAAATTCATAAAATCATTAACCTTTTCCATTATTTATAATTTTTTTTCTTTCCTTTTTTATTTTAATTTTGACTCTTTAATATTTTAGTCTTTTCATTTTGCAAATTCAAGAAGTGTCATTAATATTGGCATAGTCTAACTTATAAACGAAATAGTCATTTTCACAAGAATGCGACGATACAATTTCAAGGAATAATACTAAAATATGAGGATACAAATTGAAGCAATAATATGATTTTTCTGTTGTTTAAAGTACATTTTTGAATACTTTTTTGAATTCAATAGGAAATAGTTTTTTTCACGAGAATCCAACCATATAATTTCAAGAAATAATATGATTTTTTGTTACTTAAAATATATTTTTGAATACATAAATGAATTGAAAGGGTTGAAAAACATTAAGACACTCAAAATTTATAGATTGAAAAACTTATTCAAATTTTAATGATTAAAATTATCCTGCAATTTAATATATAAGTTAGACAATGATATCAATATTGGTATGTTTTATTATAATATGTAGTTACCATAAATTATAATTTATTAGTTATAACTTTTTTTAATTGATTCTTTTATAAATTTTCATTTTAATATTAATAAAATTATATATTTATAATTGTTATAAATATATGTTACTCATCTACATTAATAAAAAAAAAATATTTATATTACATACGGCTGTGATATATCAAATTTTCGTATAATTTTGGTTTTAAAAATTAGGTTGGTCACTCACCTGAATTCGTAACTTTGGAAAAGATGGAAACCCGTATTTTCAATCCTAATTAAAAATATAGTTAGTATATATGGTAAAGTTTTGATAATGGTTTTCCTACGCTTTTATTTCGAAAAAAAAATACATAATCACAAATTGCAGATATGTGTGTTTCCGGAGAGATCAACCTTGCGCTGCTGACCATTAAGTGAGGATAAGAGATGAGGTTATTCATGTTAAAGAATAACTTAAAAAAAATTCTATGTCGTGTAAGTTAACTGCTATGAAAAGGTTTATTTTTTTACTATTATGATCCGTAAGGTTAAATTTAAAAGTATATTCTAAATTTTTAAAATTTATAATATATATATTATTATTTTTTTCATAAAATAAGAAATTTTATTTTTTTTAATAAAATAACAAATAGTTTTAATAATAATTTTTTTGATAATGAAGTTATTGGGTCAGTAGGCTTTCCATTCTATTATGGAAGAAATGTTGTAATGTTTTATTATGCAAACATTTTGACTCTGTAACATAAAAATAAAATCATATAACAAAATAAACCTAAATTAGTTTTGACAACATGTGGTTTTTCTTATGGTATATGTTATGGTGAGGCCTATTTAAAGATTTGAGGAAATCCATTATGGAATGTAAGAGTAGCGTAATCCATTTTTATATGTCAATCTAGTCAAACACAACAAACCCACTCAATGCAAAATATGTAAGTTCTAATATTTTCAACTAATTTACATTTTTGTAAGACAATTTTACTTTCTTAAAGATTCATTTGTTTTGATTTGAATTGACGTTGATGAATTTTATTTAATGTATGAGGGTTATTTGTGACTATGAGGCTACCAAGTTGTAGACAAATGATTGTGATTATCAGGCTAGCAAGTTGTACAATGGGAAAGTTCTAGCCAAAGGAGAGGAGAGTTCTCCAGAAGAGCACCATAAATTGTACTTGTCGCGTAATTTGAATTTATTTATTTCTAAAGTCATGTTTATTCATAAAATTTTAATTGCTTGGTAAGAATGAAAGTATGCTCTAAAATCATAGTAAATAATCTATTAAGATAAAGTCCATTATTCAATATTCAGAGCTAAATCATAATTTTAATTTCTTTTATTATTTAATAAATCAACTAATTAGCCTCTCTAGTCTGATACCAGACATTAGAATTATACAACAAATCTTTCCTTTGTGTCTCATAACTTACCCCAAAAAATATTCTACTCATAATTCAAATTTATTTATTTCTAAAGTTAGGTTTATTCATAAAATTTTAATGGTTGTTTAAGAATGAAAGTATGCTTTAAAATCATAGTAAATGAGTTTTAATCTAAACTTGTTTATTTGTAAGTCACATTTATTCATTTATCGATGGGGGTGTCTTATCACAGTGACATTTGGTGGTGGTGCGCGAGGGAAGGATAGGTCTGTCGTTATGCACCAATGGATAGCATTGATCTCCCTTGCATGAAAGTGGTTATGGGGACTTCGAAGGAGCACTGTCACGACTGGAGGAGAACCATAGCAGGGACTTTCTGTAGGAAAAATGTATATTGCAGTGTCTGTGCGATGGTGAAAGGTAGTTGGGAGGTACCACCCTGTGCTGTGGTGTTTTATCTCAAGCAATGGCTTGAGCCTCATGCACATGGCGCACATTGGCAGGAGAGGGAAGAAAAGATTTGGGGTTGGTGGCGCATTTTTGTGGGATCCCGGTATTCTGGTGTATGTGGTGCAAAGTGCTGCAGCGGAGGTGTGTTCAGTTAGGCTCGCGATAAGGAAGGAGCCCAATTGGGCATTTCTACTATGGAATACTCGGTCCGTTGCGGAGAAGTGGCCTGAGGTGGTAGTGGAGGACACAGGGGAGTGGTGTTGGCATGGGCTCAAGAGGCAATTTGGTTCAACGTCGGCCTACTGCATACACTGGTATAGGTTCCTTTCAGTCACACAAAGGAGTGGTGGTTTGGTAATTGGGATAGTGGTATTCGCTTGTGAGCTAGAGGATCGTGGTGGCTGGATGAGGGGGAACAATTTGTTCAGTACCATTTGAATTCAGGGGACGAAATCTCGTGCGGGAGTCTGGAACTCCAGCCTAGTAGGAACAAAAGGTGATAAATGTATCTACATGCCAAGGCGATCTCGATGTGCATGCAGAGGCTGTCTCGGGCATAGAATGGAAGAAAAAAGGCCGAAAAGGGACCCGAATTCAGATTCAGAGTCCACCGAAAGTTAGCACTCTGTGGAAACAACGACAGTCTCCCCATCCCGGTGGTCAGGTCAAGTCAATGCTCCAGTCACTTGGGATGCGATTTTAGTCCAATTGCAGCATATTCAACTCAACTTAGACAACATTCATGAACAGGGGTGTGAAGAATGCAACAAGCTGATTGCATACATAAATGGCATAAAACACATGCAAAATGAAACTCTAGATGCTTTGGAGAGTCTGCATCATCAACTCAGTGCTCCCACGACCACCTCTGAGCACTTGAAATCTAGATTGAACACATTGACTACCACGTGCACAATTGTGTAGGTTTCTTTGCATGGCCACCAACAATCCTCAAAGTCCTCCGCCATGAAGCTTTGTATTAGCTTGTTGTTTGTTAGTTTTGTGTCATAAATAACCATTGGCACTCTCTGCCTTGGCTTGCACCTAAGACAAGTGTTGCTCTTTTTGAAGCTTGGGTTTCTTTGTGGTAACACAACTAGCGTGTTATGTGATGTAAATTCTGAACTAATAAAATAATTATGCTTTTTAAAGACAAAAAAAAGTCACATTTATTCATAAAAAAATAAGTCTTACTCTAACTTATAACGATATAGACTTTTCCCTGGAATCGGCTAAACATTTTCTAGAAAGAATGTGATTTTTTGTTGTTTGAATTACATTTTTGAATACATAAATGGATTCTAGACCGTGAGAAACCCCTTGGGGCAGTCAAATTTATAAATTAAACAATTAAACTCAATATTTTAAAAATCATAGCCAAATTTTGGTTACAATTAAGGAGAAAAAAATGTCGTGAAATATGTCATTTCATCTAAAATAAGACTATGTCCAAAATTAATGATTGCATAACACTCAAAATATACTTTAAAAGCATAATAAATAATCTACTAAGATAAAAATCATTATTCAATAATAATTTAAATCATAATTTTAATTTGTTTTTTATTATTATTTAATCAATTAAAACCATTAGTGTCTTATGTGACTACTATTTTTCTCCTCCTAATACAAGTAAGAAATTTTTCGTATCTTATAGAAAAGAAAAAACTCCTCACAATTCACAAATTTATCATAAATTTAAATACAGAGTGGAATAATAACATTTTATCACAAAAAAAAATTATCACAAGAAAAACCTATTTGATATTTTTGAAGTAGTATAATGCATAGACATAAATCTAACCACAATTAAAAAATTTAACAGAAAAAACACAAACTTTATATTACCGAGACTATTTTTATGCTTCCAATAAAAAATAACAAAAACACACGTAATACACCATATGTATATTTCAATGATGGGTAAAATTAAAAATCACACCTCATGGGTAGGAATGCCATTCAAATTTATACGTTGTAACAGGTGTAAATTATGTGACCGATTTATAGCGGAGACTCCCGTGGGTATCAGTAATTCGTACTTGAAGATTAATTCTAATGGTGCCTTGGTTATAAAAGTGCTGCCATCTGTTATGGGTTTAGAATGCGCATGCGAAAAGATACAAACTATCGGCGAGCGAATATGATATATGAATTTCATTTTTAAACTGGAACACTGCATCTTTGATGATACTTAATTCAATCAGAATAATAACATACAATTTTAACAGATCAAATCAATCTATAATAACTGAGTTTTTTACAGTTTACTCTCGCATAAATATTGCTTTAATCTACATCGTCTTACTATTTGAAACGATCCCCTACTACTAATATGCAACAGCAGAAAATCAAAAGGAATTATTTGTCCATTAAGGGAGTCATCTTAGTGTGCAAATTCTTATCCTTCTGAGAATTGCAAACCCATTTCATATAAATACCTTAGGCAATTATCACTGAAATGTGTTCACCAGAAGGCTTCCAGAACATCACTGAGGTAGCCAAGAAAGTTGGCATCTCGTCACCGGCTATGATCACAGTCACATTTTCCTCACTTTTAATATCATCAGAGCACGACATAGTCTTCACAACATTCTCTCCATTTGCGATGGGCTCGCCAAAGCTGTGTGCTGTTTCGTTACTTATTGCATGAACAACAGCAGAGTTCTTCCAGTAGGAAAAGATTAGAATCATCCTAGCGATCGCCACCAACAGTATGATGGTTAAAACTCCAGCCAACAAATACGGAGTTGGCGATTGCCATACTGAACCTACACTATCACTTTGACTGTCGTTTCCCATTCCTGGAACTGAACTCTATTTCTTAAGCTAATTCCTTACTTGGAGACATTCATTATAAGCGGTCAGTCGTTCTCTCTATATAGACGTTCATTGAGATAGAAGCCTAGGTATGAAATTTTTTATTCTCCAAACGAATAATTTACCAAAACCACGAGAATCTGAATATTATGTGGACTGGAGGCATATCTCTCCAACTTTGCTTCTCTTAAAAACTGAGTTTAATGGAAGTGACCAAAAACAATACAATTTTTTATATTTTAGGCAAAGTTACGATTCGTCGCATAAATGAATATGCTCAACGTGAGAAAGAAATATGTCCCCTTGGCATTTTGCTTTTCCTACTCCCTGTCTGATTGGTAACTCTGTTGTCAGTGGGATTCATGATCGTTCAGGATGAATTAATGAATTCTGAGGTCGCTTTTCTTCCATCGAGGTTTTTTTAACTATTTGGCATACATATATAAAATAGTGATGAGAGTGGCATAAAGCGAATCTTCACAGTTTGGAATATTGTGCCTTCACATCAAGTAAGAAGTGAAACGCGTCCCCACTATCCAGGGAAAAAGAAAATCTCGTCTATGTTTGTTGCGGCCCCATTACTCATGGAAAACATTTATTTCAAAGCATACATTGAACCTGGTCACAGTTTCGATTATTATGCCTCTCATGATTCTTTTGATGAACAATGCCTAATAAGATTATAAACTTTAACCAGAAATATTTTATAGGGCTCGAGAATTGTAGCCACGTATCTAATAACAGTTTTTTTTATATGTAAATGATATTTTTTCTCGCTGTCACACAGCTGAGAATGTAATAGATATAAAAATGTGTTGGCATATATAATATATCAGTTTTTTTTTTTTTTTTTTTTTCTGGAAAAAAAAAAACAGTTCTTTACTCGATATATTTAGTTGATATGTGTCCTATTTGTAATACCCGATAGCAAATTGAACCTAGTGCTGCCATGATTGAATTCCCCATAGATGGAGAAACGGAGATACCATGTATGCACAATACTTATTATACATTTTGGTTGATTGTGTTGGAATAACCTTGGAAGTTCTTAGACCGGACTTAATGGATCTAAACACCATTGACACCAACAATCCCTATATCACAAATGGTTTCAATATATTAGGGTTTATATCAATAATTGATAAACATTTTCTATATTATATTTAGTGACGTGATCACTCTCTTAAAATATATATAAATATTTTCTATACAATATTTAGTGAGGTGATCACTCTCTGAAAATATAGTGTCTTTCATGGTAAAAAAATGAATGTAATGTATTTATCACAAGATGTTTCGTGTTACTAAATTTATAGGCATTTACAAGCTTTATTGTTCACCTTTATGGCTTATCATCATGATTTATTATTTCTTTTAACTTATCTTGTTTTTATAATTTGTATTATGATATCTATAACTTGTACTATAATATCTATAATTGTCAATCTTTCCTATGATATCTATGATTCTTAATATCTAAATTTTTCTGCTATGGTTCCAATTTTGAAGTATTCCTCAAGATAAAGTGATTTTATGATTGAACATTGGAGGTGATTATCTAAACAACGAGTTGCAGTTTAAAATACTAAGAACATTTTTCAGATAAAGTAATTTTATGACTGTGCATTGGAGGTGATTATCTAAATAAATTTTCAAGTGTAAAATACATGAAATAGTGTTTGATGAATTTTTTTAATAAATAAATTAAGATGTTTAAATGTCAATCTCAGTTGTAACTAGACACTCTTACTGCAACTTATATATTACTAAAATTTATTATAAAAATAAATTACAATATTATTTTAAAAGCATATTTCAAATTTAATTTTAAAATATATTTCAACTTTAAACTACCATTTAAATTGAATAATTAATTTATTTAGTATTTAACGATTGGTATTATCGAATTAAGAATTTACGGATATCAATATTTATCCATATCGGCATCAGTTTGGGCACATCTAGTTTAAGTATATATGGGTTCCTTATCAATAGTTAAAACAATATCACTCCAGGGAGCCATAGTTTAAAATGTGCTGATCTTTAAATTGACGCAGTTCATATGATTGAATTTTCAAATTGATATTAGTTTGAATGTTTAAATTGATATACTTTGAAGGCGTAAATTTGATGGTTTGCCTAGGTTTGATATTGCAGGTTTGATTTTACTGTTGTTAAGTTGAATGGTTCAATGTTCTCCAGTTAATGAGTTGTCTATGATTTAAAAAATAAATAAAGTCTAATTTAATACAGTTTTGTCATGGATAATAACGTTTATATTTATAAATCAATCTTTAAGTTTTACACACAACTTTTCAAGCTCGATAAATTAGTAAATCTCTAAATCAATATAGTTTGAACATGTAATCCTATATTGATGTAGTTTAGATACATAAGTTGATATAACTTGAAGTGTATTAAATTTTAAATTAATATCATTCTATAAAAAAATGTTTGTAATTTTTTTATATGTTTTAAATGTTTAGTTTTTATATGTAAAAAGTTTTAAATGTGTAGATCAAAATTTAAATTTAAATTTACATATTTTTAAATATTTTTATTTATATTAACAAAATAATAAATATAATAAATTGATGAAAAAAAATTAAATCATTTACTATTATGAATTTTTAATATATTTAAATATAGTATAATAATAATTACAATTATTATTTAATGTAGAAATAGAGAGAAGTAAATGAATAACGTTATTAATAATAAGTTACAAATAATTAAAAATAAAAAAATATATAAATTAAAGATAAATTTTCAAAACTAGTTAAAACTTTATTTTCATTGATATTGATGAAATATTAAATATAATAGTTGAGGAAATAGTAAAATTAAATGTCGCAATAAATACAATTTTTGAATATATATATAGTCATGTTTGACACAATATAAATAGTCATATCTAAAAAAATATAAAAATATGTACTTGATAAAGTGGTATTTATATTCATGAATTTAACAAATTATTCTACACAAATCACTTTCAAGAAATATTCAACTTTAACAAAGATTATAAATGGTATAAAGTAATAATGTTCAAATTCATTAATCTATTTGAAATTTTTGTTATAGTAATCAGATTTTTGTTACAGTGATCAACATTTTTGTTTGCTTAAGTTTTTTTGAAGTAGAATCACTTTAGGGCCACTTAAGTTATCCAAATATTGGAACATTTTCAAACATAATGAATTGATGTTTATGTAAATAGATATTTTCAAAAGGTCATGGAATAGATAAACACCATTGCAATATGACCTAGGGTTACTAGGTTTACAAGGCTAACCTATGTTTAGTAGGTCCACCTAGGTTTATTAAGTTTACTAGGCTAACTTAAATTCACTAGGTTGACATATGTTTACTAGACTAACCTATATTTACTAGATTTAACTTAATTCATTAGGTTAACCATAGTCAAACATGGTCAAACATAGTCATCTAGGTTTACTTAGGTTTACAAGGTTGACGTACATTTTGTCAAGTTTACTATTTGGGCCCAGGTTTACTAGAACTACTAAGTTGACCTAGGTTTACTAACTTGACCTACGATTGCTAAGTTGGCCTAGATTTACTAGGTTGAATAGATTGACATAGGTTTGTTATGTGAGCCTAGGTTTACTAGATTTATTAAGCTTAATATGTATATAGGTTGACCTAAGTTGACTAGGTTTATTAGGTTTACATACGTTTAATAGCCTTACTATATTTATAAGGTTGATGTGGGTTTACTAGATTCACTATGTTTACTAGGTTTTATTGGGTTTACATTCATATTATTTGTACCTAGGTTACTAGGACTAATTTCTTGGCCTAATTTTATTAGGATTATTAGATTTACAAGCTTGACCTAGGTTACCCTTCACATTAAATTTAATATTATCCCCAATGCGACAAAAATAAGAAATGGTGCAATGTGATGAACAAAAAATAATTCCATAATGTGACAATGAACAACCAAATTCACAATGTGACAAAAAATAAACAACGTTCAATTGGGAAAAATGGTTTCATAATGTGATGAACAAGAAACAATGATGTCGTTTGGCAAACAAGAAATGACATTACAATGTGATGAAAAAAAAACATTTTCATAATTTGACAATAAAAAAAACACATCATAATATTTAATGACATTGAAACAGAAAACAACTTTCCAAAGTAATAAAGAAAAAATGATATTGAAACGTGATGAAAAAAATATGACATCACAATTTGAAAAACAATAAACATCATTGCAATTTGAATTACATTTACTTGAATTAAAAGGCTTAGCTATTATTTCTAGGTTCACCTAGGTTTATTAATTTTAATATGTTGAATTGTGTTTATTAGGTTGACCTATATTTACTAGGTTTATTCTCTTGATCTATGTTTACTAAGTTGAATTACATGTATTATGTCAACATAAGTTTATTAGAGTTACTAGTGCAACTTATGTTTATTATGTTGAACTAGGTTTAAAATGTCAGTAATAGTCAATCATAGTCATTTAGGCTTACTTGGGTTTACCATGTTGACCTACCTTTATTAAGTGTACTAACGTGGGATACATTTTCTAGATTTAAAAGGATGTCATAGTATTATAATGTCACTTCGGATTACTAGGTTGATATAGGTTTACTAGGTTGAACTATTTTTAGTAGGTTGACTATGTTGACCTAGATTTTTTAGGCTTATTATGTTGACCATAATTTACTATGTTTACTACATTTATTATATTAACATAGCTGTATTAGTTTTACTAGATTGATATATGATTCCTAGGTTGACTCACATTTATTAGGTTTAAGAGGATTACTAGGCTTACAAGGATGACCTAGGTTTGTTATTTTTATTAGGTTTACTAAATTTACTAAGTTAACTAGGTTGACATAGGTTTAATAGTTTGACCTAGGTTTTCTAGGTCTATAAGGATATTGGTTAAGCTTATGCTAGTGGGTTTAGTAGGTCTCTTAGGTTTACCTAAGCTCACTAGTTTTATTAGATTTACTAAATTGACCTAGCTTTATAATGTTCAACTATGTTTTTGAGGTTGAAATACATTTATTAGGTTTACTATGGTTATTATTTTCACGTATGTTTTTTAGGTTAACCTGCATTTACTATGTTCACTATATTTCCTAGGTTGACTTACACTTACTATGTTAACCTAGGTTTACTACCTTAAGCACACCTTACTAGGTTTATGAGATTGAACTAAGTTTACTAGGGTTAACAAGATGAAATAGGTTATAGAGTTGGCTTAGTTTTACCTAGGTTAATGTAGGTTTAGTAAGTTCACTTAGATTTATTATGTTTACCAATGGTTTACTAGGTTGACCTAGGTTTTTTATGTTTACTAGATTTTTTAATTTTACTATGTTGACTTATATTTACTAGGTTTACTAAATTGGCTAGGTTAATCCAAGTATTCTATGTTCACCTAGGCTGAATAGGTTTATAAAGGTTTACAAGGTTTGTATATTAATTAGGTTTACTATATTTACTAGGTTCACCTGGGTATAATAGTTTCACATACGTTTACTAGCTTTATGTAGGTTTATTGGGTTTCTAAGGTTAGGTAGGTTTACTATGTTCACTAGGTTTACCATGCTCACCTAGTTTTTCTAGGTTTACTAGGTTGACTAGGTTGACTATGTTTATCATGTTGACTTAGTTTTTCTACGTTTACTAACTTGACATAAGTTTATTATGTTTACTTCATTTACTAGGTTGACCTAAGCTGACTAAGATGACCTAGGTTTATTGGGTTTATTAGGCTTAGTATGTTCACCTATGATTCGTAAGGTTTACCAGTATGACCTAACTCTTGGTAGGTTTACCTGTTTCACCTAGATTTTTCTAGGTTTACTAGTTTGACCTAAGCTCATAAGCTTAACCTTTGTTTAGTTCGTTGACCTATAGTTACTTGGTTAAGGTCGGCATAAAATTACTAGGGTAAAGTAGGTTTCCTAACTTGACCTAGGTTGATCTAGATTTAATAGGTTAACCTAACTATACTAGGCTGACATAAATTTTGATAAGTTAAGCTAGTTTTACTAAGTTAGCCAAGGTTTACCATGTTGACCTAGATTTACAAGGTTTTCCTATGTTTATTAAGTTCCTAGGATTATTAATTTGGCCTAATTTTGCTAGGTTAACTTGTGTTTTACTATGTTTACCTAGTTTTATTAGGTATACTAGTTTGGCCTAGGTTTACTACATCAACTAGGTTGACCATTGTTTATTAGGTTGACTTTGATTACTATGTTGAGCTAGGTTTGTTAGGTTGTGTTACATTTACTGGGTTTACTAGATTTAATAGGTTGAGCTAACTTTACTATCTTAACCATAGTTTACTAGGTTTACTAGGTAAATCATAGTTTATTAGGTTGACCCAACATTACTAGGAGTTCTTAGGTTACTATGTTTACATTGGTTTACTAGGTTGACATAAGTTGATTAGGCTTACGACATTTAGTAGGTTGACCTAGGTTTATTAGATTTATTAAGTTGTCTGAGGCTTACTAGGTTCATCTATGATTATTAGGTTTACTAAGTTACCTTTTATTCACTAATTTTAATGGTTGACCTATATTTACTAGGTTTACTATCTTTGCAAGGTTGACTTAGGATTACAAAGTTGATAAGGTTGACCTATGTTTACAAGGTTGACTAATGTTTATTGGGTTTAGTATGCTTACTAGGTTGTGCTAGGTTTATTAGGTACACCTACATTTTCTATGTTTACTAGATTTATGAGGATGGCCTAGGTTAACATACGTTTACTAGGTTTTCCTATATTTACTGGGCTTAATAATTTTATTAGGATTTTTTATGTTTCTGTGGTTTATTAGGTTGACCTATATTTTACGTTTAGTAGGTTTACTAAATTTACAAGATTGACGTAGGTTTGTTGGGTTAATCTAAGCTTACTAGGTTAACCTAGGTTTAGAATGTTTAGTAGGATGACTAGGTTTACTATATTTACAAGGTTTATCTAGGTTTATAATGTTGACTTCGCTTTACTAGGTTTATTAGGTTGACCTCAGTTTACTACTCATCATAGTCAACTAGGTTTACTAGGTTCACCTAAGTTTGTTATGTCAACCATGGTGAACCATAGTCCAGTATGGTCACCATGGTTGACAATGGTAAACCTTGGTCAATGGTTGTCAACCATGGGTATCCATGGTCAACCTTGATCAAACATGAGAAAGTGTGAAGAACCACACTTCACTATCTATTGACCATAACAAGCCCTCCTTAATCATAACATGAACATATTTAACCATTATTAGTAAATCATGGCATATTAATCATTTTCCATCATGTGTGTCACCATCTAGAACAAACACATTAATAAAGTGGTTAAAATATACTGAATGACATCATTTTTTACCTTCCATACAATTTTTAACATCATTAAATTATTGAAAATAATGCCTATCATAGTATTTCAACCATTTTATTAATTTCATCGTGCTAACTAATTAAGAGAGTTGTAAATTATGATCACTATATAGTATTACGTTGTTGGTATACATACATGTACAAATCATCTAGCCATTCTCTAGCAAGAATCTACACCATTCACTTTAATTATTTTAAAACAAAATCATTTAACATTTTTATGACACCACTCATATGTTAGTTTTAACCCTGTTTAGAAATTACCTGCAAACAAATTCTTAAAAAGGTAAAATAAACAATGTCGATAACATAAACATGAAACACACATACACAAAGATTTTTTGCTGGATCCCAAAATTGAGACTACCAGATTGATTTTTCATTATATTACTTTCATTGTTACAATACATCTATATACATGTCGAAGCATTCATAAACCTCAATCCATTAACCTTGAATTAGATCACAACCAAGGTTCCCTTGACCAGATCTACAAAATAGCATGGACAAAAAACCATGTGCAAAACCAATCACAAAACGATAGGTAGTTCGGACCACCTAATATAGGGTCCAAAAAAATAATTCCTAAGGCACTGCGTTGGACCAGTGTAGGGTGCCTATCGTCCCCCTACAAATGCCTCGACAAGGGAAGATGTGCTTCCCCTTTAACCCCCCTGTTGTGCTCGTTGCAACGAAGGATACGCTTCCATGCCCCGCCCCCCCTCTTAGTCACACCCAACATCATATGCTTTGGATGATGGAAAGAGGTTGTGAAAGGAATTGGAATAAATTTTGAGATATAATGGAGTTGATATATTAATGTGGTTCAATGGAGATGGTTATTGAAGGATGGTTGTTGAGTGATTCATCCATTCAAATTTTCACTTTGGGTTTGTTAAGTACCAGTAATTTGCTAGATTAATTGAGATACAAATGGACAAGCATAAAATTAAACCAAGATTTGGAATCCAAGGACCTATCCTTCCTAGCTTCAGAGAGGGATCTCTCTAGTAGATGCAAAGATGTGAACTTGTTTGCTGATTACGGTTGATTTTGGCCTAGCTGTTAAATGCAGGGTATTCTGATTGTTTTTGGTTGGATATGATGCTCAGATGGATTTAGATAGAAAACATGGAAGATTGTTAAGTCATTAGGTAATGGAGTCTAACAAGGTCATGATAAGTTCATCAATGGTGTTCAGAGCATTTGCAGGGAAATTTTAACTTGGTTGGTGGATCTTTAAGGTTGTGAAGGATCATGAGATGGACATTAAGCTTGAGAAAAACAAGCTAATAAAGGGCAGAAACAAAATCCTTTATATACTTGTAAACTGAGGGAGTTAGAAGATTTATAAGCATATCAAGATAATCAAAGGCATAGCAAGACCTAATCCATTTGATTTCAAACTGAAAGCATATAATCAACCAAGACAAACATTCAAATGAAATATAGAAAGTCAAGAGACTTATTTAACTTTCATAGATTTCATCATCAAGAGCGGAATACATTTAAGATGCACAAATAACTATAACCATAGAAGGAGAGAAAACCCTAATATCTAAAGTTATAGCTATGAAGGTTCCTTGAAACAATTTTAGCTAAGTGAAGGCAAAGAGCATGATTGAAATAGACTTCTTTGAAAAACCTAGGAAAATATGCTTTAAAGAAATGATTCCAAGAACAGAGTATTTAGTGGTGAAAAATATGTAGGGCTAGCCATGAATCATGTTGAAACCAGCTGATATAAACCATTGAAGAAATATACAAGCATAAGAAATACTTAGAAAGAAAAAAGGTGAATTCTCTAATATATCTGAGCAGCATAAAACATTAACGCATTGAAGGAACAAATAGAATTAAGATGCCATTCGCAAACATGTCTTAGTCTAAATTATTTGTTCTACTGCAACATAGAAATATGGAAACATATGATAAACTAGAAAACAGGAACAAAAGAAAAATTCACCATCAACCAGGCTTATGGATCTTGCAAACATTCCTCCTCCATCAACAAACAAATCAAGCCATGCATGAGCTCCAACACATCAAACTCTCATAAAAAACTCCAAGAGACTATGTATTGCTCCAGAATAAGTCATCAAAATCCTGACCAATACATAAGAGCCTCATGCTCTATTTATGGAGCAAATGAGGAGATTGAAACCCTAAGAGGCTTCCAGAAACCCTAATTGAGCCATAAATGTCATAAATGTGCTTAATGACCATGTAAGGCACAAGACACATAATAGATAAGAAAATAAAACAAAAAACATCAAAAGATAACTCTCCAATAAAATCTGGAGTGATTTGTCCAAAAAAAATTATTAAAAAACCAATTTGTCATTAATCAATGTCTTTTGTTCAGTTTTTGGCAAAAGGTTGTCTCTGTGCGTAGCACCATTTCGGAAAAAAAATAGGGTCTTTTGCAGCTGAGTTTTGGACCCCTTCCCGGCATCAGATTTGGCCCTGTGATGGCACTTTGGAAATATTGATGAGTCTACTTTCCAGAAATACTTGATTTTTGCAGAATTTATGCCATTTATGTGTTCAAAAATAAAATCTCCCATGACTGCTCTTTGCGCTGCGCCTAGCCTGAAAAGGAGGTCGAAAGGTCAATTTTGAGGTTTTTTTGACCTTTTGAGTGGGAAAAAATGCTCCAATTGACCTGAAACGTTTTGGGTAGACTGTTAGTGATGTGAAAAATCAAAAAATGTAAACTTCAACAGCTGGGCATGCACCAATTTTTTGTGTACTGTCGAGGGTGCTGCGCTCGTAGGGGTCAAAATTTGGAAAAAACAAAAAGTTTCTGGATTTTCCTCAAAATTGGTGTGTAGACCCCTCAAGGAATTTTAGATACCTGCTGAGAAGCATCGGCCAAGATCCCGAGGTTCTCATGCACTTTGGTCCTTTTTATCTCTTCTAGCTCCATGAGGGCTTACATTAGTTTGGCATTAGCAACCATGTTCTTCCTTGCATAATGTTTGACCATTTTCTTCTGTAAGGCAAGGCCCCTCTTCACCTCTTCGAAAATTTTATGCTCCTCTTTATAATAGTATATGACCCTATCTTTGTCTCAAAGTCCCTTTCCCATTCTTGAAGTTGGGCATCCTTTTCTAAGAGGAGAAACTTAGTACTCATCTCTTGGTCCTCATTATCACTATCTACATCAACAAAAAGAGGCCCTTGAGAAGTCTTCTTGATCCTTTTGCTCCTTTTTACTTGTACTTTCTGCTCAACATTTTCCATTTTTTCTTTTCCCTTGTCCAATGTTTTGGCATTTTGAGAAGAGATGGCCATATGCCTTTTAGAGGAAGTAGACACATTTATTCTCCCTCTATGATATGTGCATGTGAGAGGGCTAACAATGGAAGTTTCAAAGGTAGTGCTATCATCATTTTTACCTTTAATTTGCTTGACATCTTCTGCACTTGCCTCACTCTGATTTTCTTTGTCATCCATGGACTGATTTTTGTCAAGACAGTCATGACAGCTATCATGACTGTCATGACTCTTTCCATGACTTTCTTGGGCACTTTGATGGTTTTCCTCCTTATCTTGCTGCTCTTATTCATCATTTGGCCCACTACTTTCATTTATGTTTTCCTCTTCATCATGCTCACTACTTTCATCTTTGTGGTTGCCTTCACTAATTTCATCCTTTCCATCACTGCTTTCTTCATTTTCATCATCTTATTTTCCACTGCTCCCTCCTTGTACATCATTATCTGTCTCAATTTCCTCCTGACTGCTGCCTTCTATTTTTTTTTTACTAGGGCTACTGCCATCCCCCTCACTTGGAAAATTAGGGGAAGAAACAAGAAGTGAAATTATTTGTGGAGAAGGCACATGAGGAGATGATGGATGAGTGGAGGTAGATGGTTGTGAAGTGGAAGGCAAGTTCTGCTGGCTGAAGGCCCAAGGGTCTGTAAACATGTCATGTGAGATGAATATTTCCCAAGATATTCCTTCCTGCTCTAGTTGATATAGGACAATCATTTTGATCAGGGAGTGGTGAAAGAGGCTTGACATTTGGTGGTCATAGCTTTTCTTCTTGAAAACGGAGGCCATTTTATCAATTCTTCGGAAAAGGTAGTAAGGTAGGTTCATCATCTTGACCTTGGTAATATTCATCAGTATCCTTATATGATATGAGTAGATCTAGGAGTATCTACCCTCACATGTGAAAAAACTGATAATCTGCCTCATCAATGCAGCATACTTCTCTAGAAAATAGGGAAAAGGGAAAATAGCCTTACAATTTTGTTGATAGCTGCGTTTTAAATAGGGCCCATAATAACTCAACTCCAACTTCTTTCGTTTGAACCATACCTCACCAATGTCTGGTATAGCTGTCGCTTTGGAAATGATTTCAAATGAGAGCTCAAATTGCACCCCTAATAGATTGACTTGATGGTCTTGTAAGCTTCAGACAAATAATATAGTCAAGTTTGAATGGTTGCTGACTTACTTGACCCTCTCACAAAATTTGTAGCACCCTACCTCCTGAAATCATGAAAGGATCATAGGAGATGAAGTGATTGGAGTGGTGTCTAGGGGCTCAAATATTTTTTCTTTTCCTCCATGATTTTTTGGCTTGGTGGGAGTATGAATCTCATCACCACTAGTGTGATTGCCTCCCTCTGACATGATGAATAGTCCAAAAACAGTAGTAGGACCTTTGGACTTTTCTTGAGGGTTTTTGGGAAAAATAGGTGGTGTAGGTCTACTCTTTGCAAGATGAAGGCTAAGGTAAAAAAAAAAAATTTTAAAGCTTTCACTTGGTGTTGGAGGCTAGCCCATAGTTACCGAGTCCTTTTTGCACTAAAGAAAAAAAAACAATTTCTTCTTACAAACCCTAGGGTTTAAAAACTGATTTTATATAGTTATGGTTTAGTCCAACTTCACTATGGATGTCCTCTTTGTTTTTAGGTAAATGAGTGCTTGGGAGGAGGAATAGTTCCCAAAAACCTTAAGCTTTTCTTGCAGAAGATTTGAAACTGAAATTCCGAAATTTGGAGCTCTTTGAAAAAATGTGGAGAAGTTTGGCCGGAGCATAGTGCCTGTGCGCAGTGTCGGGCCAGTCGGGTCGCCGGAGCGCAGCGTCGAGCAAAATGGGCAGTCTTCTAGGCACTTTTATGTCCTTGTTGAGCCTCTACGTAGCGCCAGCCTAGGTGTGTAGCGTCGGCCTCTGAGCGCGTAGAGAAATGTAAATTTACGCTGCCTACCTCACTCTTGTGCATAGCGCCGAAGGTTAGGTGCATAGCACGGGTCTCGGGGCGTAGCGCCGAGAAACTTTCCCTATTTTTCCTGAAAACCCTGTAAATCTCCTTCAATGGCTTCTTCACCCTTGGGAAGTGGAAAATGATGCGGGGGAAGATTTTAAAAAAAAACCTTATAGTCTTTTGAGAAATAAATTAAAAGGAAAAAACCCACTTTTGTAAAGTTAAAATCTCCCCAAATTTTCAGTGTTCCTTTTAACTGATATTTCGCTGTAAAAAACATTTTGCAGACATTTTTTTCAGAAAACTTTTACTTATGCCTTTGTTACATTTTTTGTAGAATAATCCTTTGACAAGGAGACCTTTTGTTGATTTTTTTGCAGATGCCTATATTTCATTACTTTTGATTCCTTCTATAGGTCTTTTGACTGCACTAGCAAGCATAGTCTCTCAAACTGATACTCTTTGTATGCCCTTTGCTTTTTTTCAGAAGGAGGCTTTGTCATCTTTAATAGTCTTTCAAAACCTATTTATCATTTGTAAAAAAAAAATATTCAATGTGTATTTTGATGGGGTTGAGGTGGCTTTTGTCTTTGTAGCTTTTGTGATGGTCTCTTGCTTGTCACCATTGTTTCGTTAACCAACCAAAACAAACCCTGATTCTCTTTTAAAACACTATTGCTGCCTTTTTCTTGTTTGTGTATGTCTCCTGGTGATGATTGCATCCTATTACCTTACTTGTCCTTTTCGTTGATGGAAACCTTGATCATTTGTTGTAAAAATGTGAACAAGGGTAGTTGTCCCTTACAGTATTTGTGCTCTAAGCCAAGTAGGCTTTTCTTGAACAACTGTTGATTACTCTTGGATGAAATTTCTTGACTTTATTCTTCCATGAATACAATCTCTTCACAAAGGAAAGCATAGTTTGTAGGGTACCAAATCCATCCTATGACTAAGTGAGACTTTAGGTGACCTAATGGGGGCTTTCTTGGACTTTGATTTTGGACTGATACTTAGAATTAGGGATCACCAAGTGTGAGACAGGATCTATGATATACTTAGTGTATTTGAAGATCCAAACATCAATCATACTTGACTATCCAAGAAGGGTCTATAGAGACAATTTGAGACCATGAGTGTCTGGGAGTATCATGTGAAACACAACAAAGCTATTTGATTAGTAGGTTTAAGTGGTAGTGGGGATTTTTAGGCAAAACAAAAATAGAGGATTTGGGCGAAGGTGGCAAGTTAGGGTTAAAATAAATGACTCGAGCCCATGATGGGTCTTCCGGGATTAGTGGGCCAGTCGTGACTAGATAGGATGATAAAATAGTAAAATTTTTATCTTAAGGATAATGAAGGCAGTGAGATTTATAGAACTCACAATGTTCTATAAATTTTGTTTCTAAAAATATCGCAATAGTTATTTAGTCATCATCAAGGAAAAAAATTACTGATGACTAACAGGGTCATCATTGCAAGAGTTTACAATTTGCTTCATTTTGTGGAGAAATTTTCACGTTCACCTATTGCATCGTTGCTCACACCTATTATTCAGCGCATATATAAATATATTTCTAACCATTTCAAGTCTAGGCACAAGTGATCAAAGAAAATTTTCTTTTTATTATTAGTCACCTATGAAATTGTAGCCAAGCCTACACATACTGGATATAGATAGAAAACAATGAACAGAAATTGTAAGTAGTAAAGAAGAAAAAAAATTGAGAGCACAAGGAATTAATGACTTCCATTCATGAACATAAAAGAAAATTATGGGAGAATACAATTAAATACAATATATGAGTTATGCATGATAATAGGTTACACTTTTGGGCCAATTGTGGGGATGAAATCTCAAAATTTTACTAATTATTGAATCGAAAACCTCAAAATCAATATAAGCATTGTGAATTTTGATTAAGAGTAAAAAGTCAATTCGCAGAGAATTATGTTGTTGTCTTAACGATATTTTTTGAAAAAAATATTAGTGTTGTATAGTATGTTAATTTTCCATTAAATGAAATGCTTTTCCTTGCAAATTTTCACACATCTTAAGAGGTATGTGTTTGTTCACCTAGCATAACTTAGTCTAAAATGTGTAATTTTTTAATATATATATATATATATATATATATAGAGAAGTATATATATATATATATATATATATATATATATATATATATATATATATATATATATATATATATATATATATATATATATATATGAGCATGATGAACACTGAGAAAACTAAGTTTTTAATATCAAAAAAATGTTTTTTATGAAAAATTGTTTTTACTTTTATTTTTCTTAGTTGGCTAAGTACTATTTCAATTGATTTTTGTAGACACATGTTAGAATAAAAAAAATTTCAACTATTTAAATAAATTGAAAAATCAAGAGTACCATTTTGAAGACGACTCATAAATGCAGATATTGATATTTTAAAAAAAATCTTCATTGTGTATATTTTATGTTATTGATTTTTTATTCAACCTCTTTAAAACTATCAAAAAATAATTCATGCGTTATGTTTAAAAAACTTTGGATGAAGAATACCATACGAATTGGAAAATTTCAAACTCATATGTCATTGAACAGAGGATTCTTTCATGAACCCAACATGATCAATTCTACCAACAAATGACAAATTTTTCCCCAATTTTAACCTAAAAAACTCGATCTAGCTCTCCAATTTTAAATTCAAATAGCTTGAACGAGTTATTTTAAATTCAAATTCATCACATGCTCTTTCAACCCCACACTTATTTCCCCTCTAACACGATGATCATTATCAATTAATTATGCCGATAGGCGTAACCCCCTATCGGAAGGAGCATGTTTTGTGATCAAACTAATTAATTTTTTTGATCTGATGGTCAGGATTGGAAGATGCCGGTATATTCTGGTCATCGCCACTCAATCCATGGATGAAATGTACCCCACTAACTTCCTTGCATATCTAAATCACGTGTTTAAAGCGTACTTAAATTAATTTTTTACAAATATTGATTAAAAATTTACAGTGCCATTTATTAATTGCCACCTATCAGCATTAACAACTAGAAGGAAACCGAAACATTGAATTTTCTCCAAGTGTTGAAATCGTTTGGCAACCTGTCCCAAGCCTTTCACGAGAGCCATAGTGGGAATAGGAAATGCAAGCGCTTCACAGCTGTTGGCCTCCATGCGCAATTCGCCTCGCGGCACTGCCGTAATGACACAGTCGCCCAGTACAGGAGGCAGCTGTAATGGCAGCGATGGAGGAATGCTTCCTCTTCCCCATGCACTGTGGGATCCCAACTGATAGATGCAGGTGCCCAGATGCTTCAGAAATTCACACCTGTGAAGCAATTTCAACAGGTATTTGATTTCTTGATGTTCTTCTTTTAATTTCCTGAAGTGTTATCCTATTGAATTACTAGAACATAACCATGATTTAAATTAACGCAATTTGAATTAATGCAATTTGTGTACAGCATGTATGCACTTGGGCAATATATGGACACGATATGACCAGACAGATTGAAACCATGATTTAAATTAACGCAATTTGAATTAATGCAATTTGTGTAATGCATGTATGCACTTGGGAAATATATGGACAGGATATGACCAGATAGATTGAAACACACCACTATGTGGCCAGGGTGAATGAGGATTTCTTGCAGTGTGTTGTGTATGATTAAGATGCCAACGATGCACGTCTCATAGGAAAGTTGGGGAAAGCCCATGTTTTTTTCTCAAGTTTTAGCTGCAGTTGATCCTCATGTCAGTAATGATAACATCTTGAATTCAAGTTATGGATGTTAAATTTGGGCACAAATATTTTTTGGGTTTCCAGGTGTGGAGTATATCATATCTGAGCGCTTGTTTGAGGCTCTACCTGAAGAAGAGCAGAAGCTTTGGCATTCTCACTGTTATGAGGTATGTGTCACTATATCATTACATTAACTTCCTGTGGCCCCATTTTGTGTATCTGAATATGTGATGGTGTGTAGCATGGCACCAAAAAAATACAAACTAGCCTCAATTTATTTTAAACTAAAAATCTAATGTGCCGATAGCTCCTGCATCTAGAGGAATCTGAAACCGTGTTTTGAAATGGTTCTATGTTGTAGCCCTGTATGTTGGGATTTTGGGCATGAGTTGGCCTTAAGATTGACCTGTGCTATGTTAGTGATAATGGGATTTTAGGTATGACACCCACAAAAATTTTATATCTTTGGGTGCATAACAGATTTAGCAGACTTAAGGTCTGTCTCTGTATTAACAGATTTAGCAGATCAAGGGTTGGAGCTGCCGAAACCATCCAATTGATGGGTGTTTGGATTTGGAAATTCATACGCTGTACGCCGCATCACATTCTTTGGCCAAATATACATTTGGATATGTGCTATTTTGGCTTAATTGCTGGTAACGATATTTGGACTTGTGCTATTTTCTCTGAATTGATGCTAACCAAAATTTCAAGAGTAGGAAATCACAGTAATAGAAAACGCAAGTTGCTTGGACGCCACAGTGGCCAAGTTTACTTTCTATTATTCTGGTACATGTGTTATATATGTTATATTTCTGGGTTAGTGGGAAAAGTAAAATGGAGCAGTATTGGGTGCTGAAACCTCTGGCTTTCACGCACATGGATGATCTTTAACCGTATTACTCATCGACCCTCTTCTTTAAATTATGGTTATTAGCATGCTTGGATTACCATCATTGCCTGTGCTTTTGTTTCGTTGTTTTTTTTAAATAAAATATAAATTATATATAACATTGCATCAGGGTGCATTATATGTAAAGGTAATATTTTTATTCAGTTTAGGTGAGAGGAAATTTTATATTATTTTATATCTTTTAAAGTTAAAGAAATATTATTTTATTATTATTTATTTTAAATTTTTATTTAGTTTAGGTGAAATGAAATTTTATATTTATTTTAAATTTAAAGAAACATTATTTTATTATTGTTTATTTTTTTGTAATTTAGAGTTAGATTAATGGATGATGATGATGATGCTTGGTGACTTAGACCAATCTTTGGTCTTTCAGACCTAAAGAAAAGAGTTATTTAGTTTGATTTAAGATTTTATTCTTATGCTCAAAAATCTTGGAGAGAAGCTTCTCAAGCTCACTATAATTTTGACATCTTAAAAGACTAGAAAGGTCCATATTGCAACAAAAATATAATTATATTAATTTTATATAAAATTTAAATATAATATATTTTTTAATTAAAATATTTTTATATATTATTATAATTTTTTTTAAGAATTGAATGATTTTTATATTATAATTTTTTGAATAATAAAATTCGTGATTTAAATATATAATATTTAAATTTAAATATATAATATTTAAATTTAAATTTAAATTTACTTAAAATATCAAATTTCTCAAATTTTATATAATTCTAAAATTTAATTTGAAACTGAAATTTAATTAATTTAAAGTAGTTATAAATTTACATTTTATAGATATAAAATAATTATGTATATAAATAAGATATATTAATTCAAATTAATTATTTTTTTTGGTTTCGTTAAAGATAGGGGTAAATAATTATGTATATAAATAAGATCTAATTATGTATATAAATAAGATAGGGGTATATAAATAAGATATAAATAATATTACTAATAATACCATTAAATACAATATTAATAATATCATTAATAGTACTCATTATATTAAAATATATTAAAATTTTTAAATTTTTGATATTTAGTATTATTAAGATAATAATATCTATATTATAATATTAATATTATTAAGAATATTAATATTGTTTAAAAAAAATATTAACATTAATATTGATAAATAAGAATAATAATATTTATTTTGTAATAATTAACAATAGAATTATTAATAAAAATAAATTTAAACTTTTATTCACTCTAACAATATGATTAAAAGTATTAATGATATTATCATTAATGATGTTAATATAAATACTATTAAGACTACTTTTAAAAATTAATAATATTTACATGCTAATCATTTTAATTAAATATCGTTAAACATTTCCAACACAATAAATCAATGTCACTCATTCTCACTAGTGCTCAATGATACACAATTTTTCTTGGCCATAGTCATCCATGGGTAACCCTCTTAAACCATAATAATCCATCGTGACCCTTAATTATAATTAATAATTATAATAATTAATTATAGTTATAATTGTTTAAACAGTTTAACTATTTATAATTAAAATAATATCTAAAATAATATATAAACGAATATAATAATATCTAAATAAGTATAATAATGGTTTAAGTAATTATAATTATCTTTTATTTAAAATAAAAAAAGATTTTGAGGCAAAAAAAATATATATTCATTGTAACCATATCATTAATAGTATTAATGATATTAAAATTAATATTGTTAATAGAAATATTATTAATATGAATATGAATAAGTAATACTAGTAATATTTACATTATAACCATTTTAATCAACTATGGCCAAACATTGCCAACATAGTCTTATTCTCACCTTTGTTAAATGATAGAGAAGTTTGCTTAGCCATAATCAACCATGGTTAACCTTACTCAACCATGGTCATCCTTGGTCAACCATTGTCATCCCTCTCGCCCTAGAAACCCCAATGTTTGATAACTTATGTTTTTAAAAAAATTTCCCATGGTTAGACCAACTTGGACCAACCATGGTCATAGTTGGTCCAATTGTGACAAAAATTGTCTCAATGTTTAAATCAATTCCCTTGGGTTCACCAATTCCTTTGGTTTATAATATTAAACCATTGGGTTTAATAGTTATTTTGGTATATAATATGAAAAATCGATCAATGTCATCCATGATCAAATGTCACATTCTGACAAATATTGTCTTAATATGAAAATCACCCATGGCCAGCCATGGTCATAGTTGGTCCAACGTCGCATTGTGACAACAATTGTCTCAATGTTTAAATCAATTCCCTTGGGTTCACCAATTCCTTTGCTTTATAATTTTTTGGGTAACGGTTGTTCCTTGGGTTCACCAATTCCTTTGGTTTATAATGTTAAACCCTTGGGTTTATTAGTTGTTTTGGTTTATGATATGAATAATCGATCAATGTCATCCATGATAAAATGTCACATTTCGACAAACATTGTCTCAATATGAAAATCACCCATGGCCAACCCTGGTCATAGTTGGTCCAATTGTGACAAAAATTGTCTCAATGTTTAAATCAATTCCCTCGGGTTCACCAATTCCTTTGGTTTATAATATTAAACCATTGAGTTTAATAGTTATTTTAATATATAATATGAAAAATCGATCAATGTCATCCATGATCAAATGTCACATTCTGACAAATATTGTCTTAATATGAAAATCTGACCCTTGCTTGACCATATGTAGATCATAGTTAATATGTCGCATTGTGATAACAATTGTCTCAATGTTTAAATCAATTCCTTAGGTTCTATTCTATTTTGCTTTATAAATTTTGGGTAATGGTTGTCCTTGGGTTCACCATTTGGTTTATAATATGAATAATCAATCAATGTCATCCATGATCAAATGTCGCATTCTGACAAACACTGTCTCAATATGAAAATCACCCATGGCCAACCATGGTCATATTTGGTCCAACGTCGCATTGTGACAACAATTGGATCAATGTTTAAATCAATTCCCTTGAGTTCACCAATTCATTTGGTTTATAATTTTTTGGGTAATGGTTTTCCCTTGGGTTCACCAATTCCTTTGGTTTATAATATTAAACCCTTTGGTTTATTAGTTCATTTGGTTTATAATATGAATAATCAATCAATGTCATCCAGGATCAAATGTCACATTCTGACAAACATTGTCTCAATATGAAAATCACCCATGGCCAACCATGGTCATAGTTGGTCGAACGTCGCATTCTGACAGCAATTGTCTCAATGTTTAAATCAATTCCCTTGGGTTCACCAATTCCTTTGGTTTATAATTTGTTGGGTAATGGTTTTCCCTTGGGTTCACCAATTCCTTTGGTTTATAATATTAAACCCCTGGGTTTATTAGTTCTTTTGGTTTATAATATAAATAATCGATCAATGTCATCCATGATCAAATGTCATTAAACAAATATTGTCTCAATATGAAAATCACCCATGGCCAACCCTGGTCATAGTTGGTCCAATGTCGGATTGTGACAACAATTGTCTCAATGTTTAAATCAATTCCCTTGGGTTCACCAATTACTTTGGTTTATAATTATTTGGCTAATGGTTGTCCCTTGGGTTCACGAATTCCTTTGGTTTATACTATTAAACCGTTGGGTTTATTAGTTTTTTTGGTTCATAATATGAATAATCGATCAATGTCATCCATGATCAAATGTCACATTCTGACAAACATTGTATCAATATAAAAATCACCCATGGCCAACCATGGTCATACTTGGCCCAACGTTGCATTGCGACAACAATTGTCTCAATGTTTAAATCAATTCCCTTGGGTTCACCAATTCCTTTGGTTTATAATATTAGGTAATGATTTTCCCTTGGGTTCACCACTTGCTTTGGTTTATAATAATGGCTTGGGGCAGGTTTATTAGTTTTTTTGGTTTATAATGAATAATTGATCAATTTCATCATGATCAAATGACACATTATGAAAACATTGTCTCAATATGAAAATCGCGATGGCCATGGTCATAGTTGGTCCAGCGTCGCAATGTGACAACAATTGTCTCAATGTTTAAATCAATTCCCTTGGGTTCACCAATTCCTTTGGTTTATAAGTTGTTGGGTAATGGCTTTCCCTTGGGTTCACCAATTCCTTTGGTTTATAAAATTAAACCCTTGGGTTTATTAGTTCTTTTGGTTTATAATATGAATAATCGACCAATGTCATCCATGATTTATGTCACATTCTGACAAATATTGTCTCAATATGAAAATCACCCATGGCCAACCATGGTCATAGTTGGTACAACGTCGCATTGTGACTTCAATTGTCTCGATGTTTAAATCAATTCCCTTAGGTTCACCAATTGCCTATTTGCTTTATAAATTTTTTGGTAATGGTTGTCCCTTGGGTTCACCAATTCCTTTGGTTTATAATATTAAACCCTTGGGTTTATTAGTTTTTTTGGTTTATAATATGAATAATCGATCAATGTCATCCATGATTAAATGTCACATTCTGACAAATATTGTCTCGATATGAAAATCATCCATGGCCAACCCTGGTCATAGTTGTTCCAATGTCGGATTGTGACAACAATTGTCTCACTGTTTAAATCAATTCCCTTGGGTTCACCAATTACTTTGGTTTATAATTTTTTGGGTAATGGTTGTCCCTTGGGATCACCAATTCCTTTGGTTTATACTATTAAACCGTTGGGTTTATTAGTTTTTTGGTTTATAATATGAATAATCGATCAATGTCATCCATGATCAAATGTCACATTCTGACAAACATTGTATCAATATGAAAATCACCCATGGCCAACCATGGTCATAGTTTGCCCAACGTCGCAGTGCGACAACAATTGTCTCAATGTTTAAATCAATTCCCTTAGGTTCACCAATTCCTTTGGTTTATAAATTTTTGGGTAATGGTTGTCCCTTGGGTTCACCAATTCCTTTGGTCTATAATATTAAACCCTTGGGTTTATTAGTTGTTTTGGTTTATAATATGAATAATCGATCAATGTCATCCATGATTAAATGTCACATTCTGACAAATATTGTCTCAATATGAAAATCACCCATGGCCAACAGGTCATAGTTGAGTCCAACATGCATTGTGACAACAATTGTCTCAATGTTTAATCAATTCCCTTAGGTTCACCAATTCCTTTTGGTTTGTTATTGTTCTTGGTTTATAATATGAATAGCTCCAGTCAATGTCATCCATGATCCAAATGGCCTGTTATGAGAAACTATGACTCTCAATATGAAAATCACCGCAGCCCAGCCATGGTCATAGTTAGTCCAACATCTCGCATTGTGACAACAATTGTCTCAATGTTTAAATCAATTCCCTTGGGTTTTCCAATTCCTTTTGGTTTATAATTTGTTGGGTAATGGTTGTCCCTTGGGTTCACCAATTCCTTTGGTTTATAATATTAAACCATTGGGTTTAATAGTTATTTCGGTATATAATATGAAAAATCAATCAATGTCATCCATGATAAAATGTCACATTCTGAAAAATATTGTCTTAATATGAAAATCACCCATGGCCAGCCATGGTCATAGTTGGTCCAACGTCGCATTGTGTCAACAATTGTCTCAATGTTTAAATGAATTCCCTTGGGTTCACCAATTCCTTTGCTTTATAATTTTTTGGGTAATGGTTGTCCCTTGGGTTCACCAATTCCTTTGGTTTATAATATTAAACCATTGGGTTTATTAGTTGTTTGGTTTATAATATGAATAATCGATCAATGTCATCCATGATCAAATGTCACATTCTGACAAATATTGTCTCAATATGAAAATCACCCATGGCCAACCATGGTCATAGTTTGTCCAACATCGCATTGTGACAAAAAATGTCTCGATTTTTAAATCAATTCCCTTGGTTTCACCAATTCCTTTGGTTTATAATATTAAACCCTTGGGTTTATTAATTCTTTTGGTTTATAATATGAATAAGCGATCAATGTCATCCATGATCAAATGTCACGTGCAAACAGACATTGTATCTATGAAAATCACCATAAACGACCATGGTCATGTAGCCCAACGTCGCGTGCGACAGGTTGTCTCGATGTCTAAATCAATTCCTTAGGTTCAATTCCTTTGGTTTATAATTTTGGATAATGATTTTCTCTTGGGTTCACCAATTCCTTTGGTTTATAATATTAAACCCTTGGGTTTATTAGTTCTTTTTGGTTTATAATATAAATAATTGATCAATGTCATCCATGATCAAATGTCACATTCTGACAAACATTGTCTCAATATGAAAATCACCCATGGCCAACCATGGTCATAGTTGGTCAAACGTCGCATTGTGACAACAATTGTCTCAATGTTTAAATCAATTCCCTTGGGTTCACCAATTCCTTTGGTTTATAATTTGTTGGGTAATGGTTATCCCTTGGGTTCACCAATTCCTTTGGTTTATAATATTAAACCCTTGGGTTTATTAGTTCTTTTGGTTTATAATATGAATAATCGATCAATGTCATCCATGATCAAATGTGACATTCTGACAAATATTGTCTCAATATGAAAATCTTCCATGGCCAACCCTGCTCATAGTTGGTCCAACGTCACATTGTGACAACAATTCTCTGAATGTTTAAATCAATTCCCTTGGGTTCACCAATTTCTTTTGGTTTATAATTTGTTGGGTGATGGTTGTCCCTTGGGTTCACCAATTCCTTTGGTTTTTAATATTAAACCCTTGGGTTTATTAGTTCTTTTGGTTTATAATATGAATAATCGATCAATGTCATCCATGATCAAATGTCACATTAGTAATATTATAATATTATTATAATATTATTATAATAATATTAATATATTATTAGTTCTTTTGGTTTATTAATAATATAACCATCTATGATATTAATATATAAATAAATACGAAAATATTAAATATTATTTTTATTACTTTTATATTTATAAATATTATTAATATATATTATTAATACTTATTATAATATTAAAAATATATATAAAATATTTTTGTATATATTAATAATATTATAATATTACTAATAATCATTATAAATAAATATTCAAATATTTATTAATAATGATTATTAGTAATATTATCATATTATTAATAATCATTATTAATAATATATATTAATAATATTTTAATATTTTAATATTTATTTAGTAATATAAATAATATTATAATATTACTATTAATCATTGTAAATAAATATTCTAATATTTATTAATAATGATTATTAGTAATATTATAATATTATTAATAATATAATCAACTATGATATAATATATATTATTAATATATTATTAGTTCTTTTGCTTTATTAATAATATAACCATTTATGATATATTAAATTATTATATATTATTAATATTTTTTTATATTAATATATATTATATATATTTCAAGTTAATCTATAGTATGTATATAGTTAATATTTTTAATATATTAATAAATATTTTTAATATATATCATTAATATTTTTATAATATTATTAATATATATAAAATATTTTTGTGATTTTAGTCATAATTAATATATTTAATATATTAATATTCTTATTAATATATAATATATATTTTTCAAGTTAATATAATAAATTTATTATATATAATATTTATTTATTGATATATAAATTAATGTAATGGGTAGTGGATATAGGCCTATTGGTGTATTCAAATGTTTATTAATAATGATTATTGGTAATATTATAATATTATTAATATATATTATTAATAATATAACCAACTATGATATAATATATATTATTAATATATTATTAGTTCTTTCGGTTTATTAATAATATAACCATCTATGATATTAATATATAAATAAATATTAAATTATTATATATTATTAATATTATTTTTATATTAATATATATTATATATATTTCAAGTTTATTTACAGTATGTATATAGTTAATACTTTTAATATATTAATAAATATTTTTAATATATATTAGTAATACTTATTATAATATTATTAATATATATATAATATTTTTGTGATTTTAATCATAATTAATATATTTAATATATTGATATTCTTATTAATATATAATATATATATTTCAAGTTAATATAATAAATTTATTATATATAATATTTATTTATTGATATATAAATTAATGTGATGGGTAGTGGATATAGGCCTATCGGTGTATATCAACCACATTGGTAAATGTGGTTGTAAATCTATTTTATATACGCCTATCGGCGTATATCAACCACATTAGTTTTTACTAATGTGGTTGTGCTAGTTAAATAGTTCAGTCCATACATAATCGTTACCCATGCCCACTATGCAAAGCTTATGCTGATTAACTATATGGAGTGCTTGATCCAACACTTCCTCACATTTAGCACATCCACCAACGTACGAGTTATGTACTAGATCCAACACTTGAGCATATATATCATATCCACCAACGTACCCGTTATTTATTCTATTGGAGTAGCACTTAAGTTGTTTATCTAGCACCAAATAGATGTATATAAGATCGACACCTAGGCCTAAGTGCATAAGCATATCTATTAACATTTTTAGTAGTTGAATCTACTGAATATGCTCAACGCAATTAAAAATATGCTCAGAATTTGAATTCAAATATGTCGTCGTAATAGTTCAAAGGAAATGATTTGCCACAGTGCTCCTTTTCAATTGTAAGTAAAAAAAATGGGAATTAAGCAACCTCCCTTGGAATGTCTCTCTAGCTTGGTTGTTGATGAGCCATAAAAAAAACCCTACTCCGTGGGTTTTAAACGTGTGACCTCCCAAAAAAAAACACAAATTCTTAGCCATTGAGCCCAACAAATGTGTTATAAGACCCCATATACCATATGTACCATATGAAGGGAAAGCCCCATAGTTAGAGGTCACGTTGTGAGAAAGAATCCCTTTTTCTATGCTCAAGCAACCTTGTGCTCTTCTGTACTGGTGTCCCATATTGAAAGACATGATCGATCAGACTCAGTGGCCACTAGAGGTTAGGTTATGAGAAAGCAGCCTTTTCACTATGATTAGGTAGCCCCGTCCTCTTCCTTATTGGCATTACGTATTTGAAGAAAATATCGGTCAGAGTCAATCCCCACTAGCTCTTTCTCTATGATCATTCCTACCTACTTTCGACCTAGCTATGTTATCACTCTCTAAGATCGACGGTTCTTCTGGTTCTTTTCGCATGGCCTATGCCTTTTCCCACCCTTTATTTATGTTCTAATCGATATTTGAGCATGGAAATGATACGTTTCTATGTGTCATGTTTTGGGAGTAGCAAGTGTTCCGATAAGTGTAGTTCTTGCATATGAAGCTATGTTTTGGCATTACCTCTAGTTGCTAGAGGCAATCTTTCAGGAGTAAACAATGTTCCTAAGACAGTGTTCCTAGAAGTGTTGTGAGGTAGTTAGAGGTTAGGTTAAGTTAGGTTACGAGGCTTATTATTTTTTCATCAATAACATATTTCAACAGGTATGAATAGAATTTGTTCACAACTAACACAAATTTTAAATTCCAGCTCTAATAGTTGTAAATTTAGCATAATTTCTGTTCATTTACCATTAACATTAAAAATTTAATATTTATTCGTATTAACCACAACAATTTTCCACACAACCAAATATTAATTTAATATCTGCACACTTGTGAAGAGGTATCAACACTAAAGCTACGCACACATATCAGAAATATTAATTTTTTCCACACAACCAAAGCTATGTACACTTGTCAAGAGGTACCAGCGCTAACGATAAGCACACATATCAAAAATGTTAATTGCAAATTTGTTTAGCTCTGAATCGCTCTATGTGATTTCTGACATTATTGGGCAAAGCAGTAGCATAACCATGTTTGGAAAAGCAATACCATAATATTATAAATGTGAGTGTGAGTGTCAATTATTAGCCCAGTCACCAATGAAATGTGGAGGACTCACAAATATTGAAAATAAAATGTCTCTAGGAATTTATGTCTCATCAGTCTAGTTGAGCTAATCAAAAGTAGAAATAAGATTATCAGAAAATTGAAAAAAATATTTTTAAAATTATGAAAAAAATAAGAAAGTTGAACATTTTCTTTGAACTTTGATTAAAATTACAAAAGAAGAAAAATGTTGAAAATCAAAAAATATAATGTTATCAAAAAATATTCATGAACTCATTAACTTTAAATAATTGAGATTTTTATTTTCAGAAATTAATACTTTAATTTTTTCTGTATTTTAAATTTTTTTATTTTTTTTCAATTTTATGAATTCCAATAAAATATATTATTATAATATTCAATTAATATAATATAATAATAAAATAAATTCTATAAATTCTAGATATTTTATATTTTATATTAGTCTTATATTAGATTTTATAGTTAATACTAATTAAATATAATATATATAACTATATTATAATAAATATAATTATTAATATATTTGTATATAATTATAATATTATTACAAATAAATGTAATCTTAAATGTTATGTAATTATAATTACACATATTTTTATTAGTTAAAATAGTATATCATTACATTTAATATTATTATAAATGTTATTAATTTTTATAGTATAATATATAGTTTTTTAATATATATATATTTGTATGAATTATTTTAAAAATGTTATTGCTTTCAAATTTAAGGATAAATTGTGGGAAGGTAAGGAGTTATAGGGATAAAAGAAGGTAAGGTATTATAAGGAGGTTATCAACCTCACCCTTGCTAAGAATAATTATATATCTGTTGTAATAAATCTACTCTCCATTTCAAGCTTATCATAATAAATATAGAAATAACAACAAAATAGATCTCTTATTCTCTATCACAATGACACCAACAACTTAAATGAGGCAGTTAATACAATTACCTTCTTGTCATGGTGGAAAATACTCTATTTATGGAAATCTTAATTTAATCTTATCACCAATATATTATCGACATTTATTTCCGATGGTTGTTCCTAGAATAACTTAGCATGTCAGTGTTATAATACATAGTTGTCATGTTAAATTAGCATAGGTAAGTGGATGTTGAGTATAGTTTAGATATCATATGAAGCTAATTGTAACCTAAGCCTTTTCTATGTAAACACCCCCCCTTCCCGCTATACAACAAATGTTCTTGAAGGTCATTGATCTTCTATCAAGTGTCATTGGCACCTCGAGATTCCCCAAGCAACCAATAGGCACGATGTCTTGTATTGAATCGAAGAATGTGAAGGAAAGAAGTTAGGGTAACTGATCCTCTTGTTGGATTGTGATAGGGTTCACTCCATTATGTCGGTTGCGAGAGTGAAAAAGCTTTGCAACCCTTCACAGCAGCCATTTGACGAGTTAACCATGGTAAACTTTGCTCCATTCACCTCTGGTTCCTTATACCATTGTAAATCCTTGCGGTCACTCATGACCTTCAACCGATTATTTTCCCAGGGTTTGAGTAGGCACTATTCAACACCTTTCATTCTAGTCTCTTGGTGGAATTATCCAAACAGATGCGTGCATATAGTAACCCTTTTCATTTCTTGTGATTTTTGTTTATGATCTGAGTGCCTTAGTTTGATATTTCAGAGTCTTACCTCCTAGTTTTATTTCGACAGGTAGGCAAGGAGGATGGTTAGTTCTCCGCTTTAAGTAAAGATTTTCAAATTTATGTTTTCTTTCATACCTCCTACTTGGTAGTTTCTATTCTTAGACTAAAAGTTATATTATTTTTTTGCAGCAGGTAAATTCTCCTCCTTCCGGGTTCATGAGAACATGACCAAGTTATGGTTGGAAAATTTACAGTTTCTCATTTCTTCTCATTCAAGTATTTACCCTGGCGGTATTGCTTTTTGATGGAACCCCTATGTGTCTTAGACACGGCTAGGACTAGGAGATCTTATCCTTATGATGTTTACCCAATACTTAGGGTTGTAATTTTATTAAACCCTCATGACCGGGAATTTCAGTTTGCAGGAGAAATATGATTTCTTCTAATATATAAAAGTAATTGATGTTGAATAGAGGCTTTTACCTTAGCTTAGTTTTTATAATGAGACTTCTCATAGTATGTGAATAGTACTATTATTTTCAATGCACAAATTTTGATATTACTTTTTGAATGGTATTTAAATCCCCTCAATCAAGGGTTTTTCACATATAATTATTAATTTTCCTTCTGTCAAGGATTTTAAAATTTGAAGGCATGTTTATTAAATATGTTGTCTTGTAACTTCTGTAGCGTTATGCTATTTATTTCAATTTTTTGAGTGTTTTAAAATCTCAAGGAATTCTTATTAATTTTTTGTCTTATAACATCTGTAGAATTTCGTTTCTTATTTAGTTCTTTGGATTATTACTAATTTTATAGTTCATATTGTGTAATGGGTAAACACATTTGTGTAGTTTCTTGCTGGGACAATTTACTATTTTGCTATGGATTCTATAGCTATTTTTGAGTTATGATTTATATCAAATCTTCAGTCTCATTATGGCCCTTTCAAGTTAGGACTCCCTTAGATCAATAAGGTTCAGGGCTAACCTCTCCTCCAGAAGGTCGTCCTTCTATGACTACCCCAAAGTGCCATGTTTCCATAACATATAATAAATAAAGTGAATAACAAAACCTTTACTTATATAGGTTTGGTTAAATATGAAAATCACTTACCATTTGGATTTGTTTATAGGTTCATATCTACATTTATTAATCATGCAATCATAGATTTCAACCTTGAATAAACATAAGCATACTTACAATTCATAGTTCTATTACTACTCAAACTTTATCTACATTTTTTCTCTATGGTATAAATAATCTCAAAATTTCCTTCTTTAATAGAGTTTCCCTACAATAACTAAAATTTATAGATACTTCTCTATTACAGAGCCTACAAGCTCACAATCCCACATGAGGATGTGATGCACCACCCAACTGATGTGACCCGTCGCTACTGCGTCTCTCCCTAGAGCCATTGCACACTTCAGATTTAGAATAGGTTCTTGTGTAGGGTTAAGGCCATCTAATCCCAACCAGAAATGTTCATTCCACTATACACTACTACTTAACAATTCTACTAATTCCTTACCAACCTAGAATAATGAAAACTCTCTCTCTTACCCCTTAGGTGCCTTTACCCTCTCGATCTCCTTCCTTTAACAACAAATCCATGAGGAAGGTTTGGGGATGTGACAACCATGTTCGCTTCCCTTAACTATCCCAAGTTCCTATGTGAGTTATATTTGTATCACACCCATAGTGGAGTTATGAAACATGAATTTTCATTCTTTCATATACATGTATAAAAGCATAATTATTTATTTTCTTAACAAAAATAATTCAAATAGTTTCCAATTTAGTAATAAAAGATAAATCAAAACTAAGTTTATTTTTTTCTTTCACGAGGGGATATTACATTTTTCGTTTCCTTGAGTGAAACATCATCTTGAGGTTTCTATGTCTCAAACAAATTACGATAAGAATTCCTCATGAACCCTTCATCATAGCTTGCTTTCACAACTTTACTTCTCTTCGATCTAGTATACGTAGGGGTTCAACCAGAAACTCCCCGTCTGGTTCAACCTGTCAAAATCCATAGACATAATCAATTTATTATGTTTATTTATAATCAAAATTTATTCACTTTACCACATAAATATATATACATATAAATTTATTTATTTTCTTGCAGATACACTTTACCTGTATTTCTTTCCAACTAATTATATGTCTAGGATCATAAATATACTTTTTTAATAATGAGACATGGAATAAATTATGTATTCTTATATAACAAGGCAGAGCTAACTGGTAGGCCACAATTTTGATGCAAGATAGAATGTGGAAAGGGACGCAAAAACGAGGGGCCAATTTGGCAAATCCCCCCATCACAAAGTACTCTTCTTAGGTTTAGTGTGTACATATACATGATTCTCTACCTAGAATTCCCATTAACTTTGTCCTTTATTTATGTAGCTTTTCTGTCTATCTTAAGAAGCCGTTAGGTTTCTTATTATTTTCTTTATCGCATCTTCCATTTTCCTCAACATGTCTTGTCATAATATCAATTTATCTTCTGCAATGCTCCGATTAATAGGTTTCATACATTTTTTCCCATAAAAAACTTCAAAAAAAGTCATCTCTAAGGATGCATGGTGGTGTTTATTATAAGAAATTTCTACTAAATTCAAATATTCTTCCCATTTAGACAATTTTTGCATCACAGCCATTCTTAATGTGTCCTGAAGAACTTGTTTTACCTGCTCAGTCTGCCCATCCATTTGAGGTTTATATGAAGTACTAAACTATATTTGTGTACCGAATCTAGAAAATAGGGTTGTCCAAAAAGTTGATGTGAACTTCACATCTCTATCCAATATTACCATTTTGGGCAAGCCATGTAATCTAAAAATTTCTCTGATGAAAATATCAATTATATCCATAGTTTTTAAGGTGGACAACACCATTATAAAATTTTCAGGTTTACTCAATTTCTCCACCCCAACCATTATTGAGCCATTATGTCATCTAGATGTAGGAAATCCAATGATAAAATGTAATGTAATAACTTCCAATTTCCATTTAGGAATGGGTAGATGATGCAAAAACCATGCGGGGTGTTGATGTTGAGCCTTAACATGCTAGCATTCTAAACATTCTGCAAATAATGAGTAGTCTCTGACTTCATACCTAGCCCGAAATGTTTCCTCAATGATGTAATTAATATTTCATAACCAGGGTGTTTGGTATAAGGGATTTTTGGAATTTCATCCAAAATTAGCTTCTTTAGACATTTTTTTATTGGGAATGTACAATTTTCCTCTATAAATTAACATTCCCTTCTCATTGTCCTCATATCCCAACTACCTTTCCTTTTTGTCCTAAACATTTTTCTTTCTTCAATAAAATTCAAAATTCTTCATCCCTTAGACTTCCATATTTAACGAGTTATGTGAAATCATTTTTATCTTATCTAAATCAAATTTAATACACACAATTTAATCTCCTACTTAATGTGTCACCAACTCTATTCTTCGTACCCTTCAGGTGCTTTATTTTGAAATGTAATTTTCTAAAAAATGAAACCCATGTGGATTGTCAATCATTAGGAGTATGTTGGCCGAAATAATTAGTCAAATTTCTATGATATATTGTTAAGCTAAATTTCTATCCCAAAATACAATGTTGGCACATTTTTAAAGCATCGACCACTACCTCCAATTCCATATCATATGTGGAGTATTTAGATTCATGTTCCTTTAGTTTTCGGGACTAATGGCCCAACATCTTACCATCTTGAATTGGTATTTCACCCACCCCTTCCTTTTTGGAATCTATGCAGACCACAAACTCATTTTCAAGGTCAAAAAAATTTCAATCTACGAGCCTTGTAAGAAAATGCTTCAACTTGTCAAAGTTGTTTTGGAATTTCCTCATCGAATGGAAATATTTCCCTTTCTTCTATAGGGAAGTAAGGAGATAAGATAATCTATATAATATTTCTATAAAACATTGGTAATACCTAGCCATCCACAATAAGGACCAAATTTCAGATACATTTTGAGGAACAGTCCATTCCAAAATAGTCTTAACTTTCTCTCGATCAACCACAATTCCTTCATGAGAGATCACATGTCAAAAATATTGAATTATATCCTTACAGAAATAAAATTTACTATATTTAGCATATATTTGATGTTATTGCAAGGTTCATAACCTGATCTACAGATGTTTCTTATGTTATTCCATGTTTTTAGAGTAAATGAAAATGTCATCAATAAATATTAATAGAATTTTATCGAGGTATTGATGGAAGATTCTATTCATGAGACACATGAAGGTGGCAGGGTCATTGGTGAGAAAATAAGGTAACACCACAAACTCGTAATTTCCTTACTATGTTCGAAACATAGTTTGAAATAATTATTCGTCTTTTATACGAGTCTAGTGATACCTAGATGAAAATTCATTTTTTAAAATGATTGTAGCATCTTTAACTTGGTTGAATGGATAATCTATCTGAGGTAACATATATTTATTCTTGACAGTAAGTTTGTTAAGGTGTCAGCAATCAATACACAATCATAAAGTACCATCCTTATTTTTAACAAATAACATAGGGGATCCCCATGGTGATACAATTGGGTGGATGTATCCTTTATCCAAAAATTCTTGAAGGTGTAGTTTTAATTTAGTAAGCTCAGGAATATTCATTCAAGTGTATTTTACACACTGGTGAAAATGTAGGAAATAAATAAATGGTGAATTACATATCCCACTTGGGTGGTATACTTGGTGTCTCTTCAGGTGTAGGATTTAACCATGTACATAAATCATCTACAAAGAAAAAAATAGTGAGAGCATAAAACATAAAATAGATATACACATAGGCTTTCCCCTAGATCTCAAAATTGATACTACCATCTTTATTTTTCATTATATTCCTTTAAATATTACAACACATATATATACATGTTGAAGCATTCATAAAACCCAATCCGTTAACCCCAAATTAGAACATAATTATAGTTCCCTTGATCGGATCTACAAAATAGCATGGGAGGAAAACCATCATGCCTGAAACCATGTGCAAACCCATTCACCATACCATAGGCAAGTCTTCCCACATATTAGAGTGTCCAAAAAATATAACACACACCCAAAATTATCCCACTTGTTGTTTCATTTCCAAAAAGGGCCACAAGAGAGCTTAGTCATTGGTTTGGGCCTGCAAAGCCCATTTTTTCTCTACACAAAGATAACTTATTAGTGTTCACTCATTTCTTGAATGCATCTAAAACATTATTCAAAGTTTCCACCTTTACCAACAAAATCTTATTGTCCTCAACCATGTCTCTCACAAAGCTATATTGAACATCAATGTGCTTTGTCTTTGAATGAGAAGATGGGATCTTAGCCAATAAAATTTCACTTTGGCTACCACAGTCTATCCTTATAGCACGCTACACCAGCCCCATACTTGAACACAACCTCTGCAACCAAACTGCTTTCGTTCTTGCATGAGTGGTTGCCATGTATTCTAGATCTGTTTTTGAAAGAACCACTACAAATTTTCTTTAACTCGTCCAACTGACTGCACCTCTAAATAGGTTAAGAACATACCCACTTGTAGATCTTCTTTTATCTAGATCTCCATCCCATTCTGCATCTACAAGGCCATGGATGTCCAAAACTCTATCCGGCCGTTCTCTTCCTTGGTAGCATATACCATAATCACTAGTGCATGCAAATATCTAAAAACTCGATTTAATGTTGTCCAATGCTCTTTCCCTGGTTTTGACATAAACCTACTCAATACTCCGACTACATGTACAATGACTGGTCTAGTACAAACCATTGCATACACTAGGCTACCCAATCCACTTGCATATGGAAGACGAGACATGTACTATTCTTCTTGTTATGTCTTGGGACACTATTCAGTAGATAACTTTATATCTACACGAATATGAACCTTCATCGCTTTACTATCATGCATATTGAACCTCTACAATATTTTCTCGACATACTTCCTCTTATTTAACAAAATCTTCCTCTTTGGCCGATCGCGTTTAATTTCCATGCCAAAAATATAGTTTGTACCACCAATATCCTTCATGTTGAATTTGGAGAACAATGGGGTCTTGAAATCCTAGATAATGTCTTTTTCATTTCCAACCAGCAGCATATCATCCACATACAAGTCCAAATAAATAATATGGTCTCCCATTAATTTAAAATACAAACATTGATCCTCTTTGCTTCTAGTGAAGCCAAGTCCTTGTATATATGTATTAAAGTTTCTAATACCAGATCCTTGGTGATGATTTTAACCCATACAAAGTCTTTTTTAATTTTCACACTAGTTCTTTCTTACCCTTCACCGCAAAGCCTTCAGTTTTCTTCATGTATATTTCCTCTTCCATATCCCTGTGAAGAAATTTTTCCTTCACATCCATCTGTTCTACCTCAAAATAAAATGCTGCAACAATAGATAAAAGTAATCTATTAGAAGTTTCCTTGGAAATAGGAGAGAAAATATCACAAAAATCAATTCCCTTCACCTAATAATAACAATTTTCTACCAACCAAGATTTGTATTTATCCATATTTCCTTTTGCATTCATCTTCTACTTAAACACCCATTTTCCTCCATTTGGTTTCCTTCCAGCTAGAAATTCCACCAGATCCCATTCCTCATTTTTTTGCAACGACTCCATTTCATTAACCATAGCCTCTTTCCAAAGTTTTCCATCCTATGAATCCACTGCCTTGCTAACACTTCTAGAATAATCATTAGTGATCGATAAAGAAAAATTTGAACAAAAAGTAGATGGAATATAGCTTTTTGGTTTCCTTCTTTCTCGAATCGATCTTCTCACAACCGAAGTTTGTGGCTCTTCCTCATTTGAATCTTTTTTTATTGTAGAGTTTGATTCCTCCTCATTTATCTCAAAATTGATCTTCTTATGTTCCTTTGGTAGGAATGCGTTCTTAACAACATCTCTCACCTCTTAAACAACACATATCAATTGTACACAACCTTCCTTGTTTATGGGTTCCACAGCTTATGCCCTTTTAAACCATCCTTATACCCAATAAAGATGCACCTTTCATATTTACTATCCAACTTGGTTCTTTTCTCCTTTGGAACATGTACATATGCATCACAACCAAATACCCTCAGATGTGAAAGAGAGGGTTTCTTACTATTCCATAGCTCATGTGGAGTATTATCCTCCAATGCTGATGAAGGTGATCTATTAACCATGTAGAATGTGATATCTAATGGCTCTGCCTACAATTCATGTCCTAACCCCAATACCACTGAGCAGGCTTCTTGCCTTTTCCATCAATGTCTTGTTCATTCTTTCTACAAATCTATTCCATTGTGGTGTGTATGGAGTATTATTCTGCTATGCTATACCAAACTTCTTACAAAATTGTTAAAATTCCATTTTGTAGAACTATCCTCCATTATCTGTCCTCAGCACGTGTATCTTCTTCTCTGTCTAGTTTTCCACCAGAGCCTTAAATTATTTAAATCTGTCAAAGGCTTCATATTTATTCCTGAGGAGATATATCCATGTATTTCTTGAGAATTATTCTATAAATGACACATAGTACATAGACTTACCCATTGATGGAACAGACATAGGTCCAAACACATCAGTGTGCACAAGCTCTAGTATCTTGTTTGCCCTCTTAGCACCAGAAGGGAAACTCAACTTATTCTACTTCCCATATACATAATGTTCATAGAAATCGAAATAAAAAGAAAAATTATACATACCTTCTAGCATACCATTACCATGCAGTCTCTGAAGGCCCTTCTCTCCAATATTTCCAAGCCTTTGAGTCCATAGCATGCTATTTTCTCTAGACACTATTCTGATTTCTTCTCCACTTTCAGGAACCAAAAAATTGTTGCACCGATAAATAACAGTGCTACCCAGAATCTTTTACAAAGTTCCAATCCAAAATCCCCGGATCAATACCAGTGCTCCGTGAACCATCTTGCAGGTATCTTTCTCAAACATTGTTTTTACACCTGCATCATCCATATTTCTTACAAAAATAAGATTTCTGGCCAATGTAGGAATATGAAAAACACCATGAAGTGTTCTAATCCTTCCAACTTGAAACTTTATGTTTAATTTTTTGGGTCCAATGATTCTGGCCTTCCTATCATCCCTAAGAAGACATAACCACCATCATACTTATCATACTCACAGAACCACTCCGTTGGGAGGTATAAATGCTAGATTTACACTCACATTTAAATTGTCAATCTTGGGTCGTAAGACTTAGAGACGTAGAAAAATATATGCCAGAATATGACCTCAAGGATTTGTAAAAGAAAATCCCTAGAACTATTTCAGAACGGAAATCATGCAAGAAAAGAAATAACAAATTTCAAAGTAAACACGCTGTAGGAAAAGAATGCAAAGTTTTAGAAGACTACAACTGAAAAGCATAGAACAATTCTATTACAACTACATAAAATTTGTTCTTAAAATTATGATATAAATGTGTTCTTAAAATGATGCTTTAAAATTTAAAACGCTTCTTACAAATGATGCAAGTACTGTTGTTGGAAATAAGCCATAAGTGTATGAAAATATTTAATAAATGAGGATATATTCAAGAGTGTTCTTGGACACTTTAATTATGTTAAAATTTATTTAAACTAATCTTGTTGTTTAAACAAATGTGATTCCCTTACAATCCCAAGATCAATTCATAAAACAATTTAAATTATTTATAACTGCCCAATAATACAAATATCAAATTAAATGAAGCCCGTGTTGATTTTATCCTTGTCTTGAACCCCTACAACTTAATATATGTTTTGTTGTGAAATAAATTGAACCGAGCGCGATGAGAAATATGAGAAGCACTTATTAAATGATATTCTATTTTTAATTTAATTTCTGGAACCTAAACGAATTATAAATTAACTATATTGTTAATTTTAATAAACCAAACCTATCCATTTAATATTATATATAAAGGAAATGTCAAAATAAAATTGAACCACACCAAACTATTTAGGAAATGAAAGCCCAACTCAGAAATGAAACATAGTCAAACATAAGCAGCTAAATAAATTATTATTAACAAGAAATGAAATTAAATAAATTCTAAGAAAACTGAACAAAGGAGATGACTGATGGGCCCGATCACCTAGCTTGACCCTCCTGAAAGAAAAATATTAACACAAATTTAGAAATTCAAAGATCATAGAAATACAAATTAAATGTAGATTCAAATTATAGAAATCCAACTAAAAAATATTAAATCAAATCAAATAATACAAATACTGGAATGATGGCTTCAGTCCATGATCTAGTGTTTACTGAAATCCCACCATCTCCTACTCTTTGCAATCCTAACTCTACCTCTCTACTCCTACACAGTGCTTCTTTCTACTACTGTAGTCCTTATGCGTGCACACCAATCTCCATTATTTACCAGTAGTGCTGCTCCTAATTTAATGGATTGATTTTTTTTTTTTCTATGTAAGCGTAATCTGTTAATCAGAAAAAATATGTACAGCAAGTCTCAACCAGAACCATGTCCGATTTAGAGACATTTTGAACAAAAGATCATTTTTGAGCACTGCCCTCCCCGAGGGAAACCAGTGCTGAGTGTTTTCCAGAACAATCCCACGCAGGGGAAGCCGATAGTTCTGATTATATATGTCATATTTAACAGAACCCAAAACCGAAACATGAACATTATAACAAACATGAACAATCTTGAAATTACTGACAGAGACAGAGCAAAAAACCAGAGAAGGAGGGAGGTGCTACTCGCCAGGTGCTTCTTCAACGACCCTGCACGAGAGTTCATCCGAGTCTCCTTTTTCCGTGTACAGGTCCTTAGTAGAATGAATCACCTTCCCAATTGCAGAGGGAGCCTTCACCGCGCTCGATTGATTTCCATTTCTCAGCTGCTTTCTATCATTCCCAATTTCCCGGTTTTTATTGAGTTGCTCGCCTTGTGCGTGACTAGTGTCATTTTTCCTCTTGAGCGGCTTCGAGCTAGGATGAACAACCTCGCCTTTGCTGGCGCCGTCCTGGTCGGCTTTAACCACCACATCCTGCAGGTACAAGTAGCCAGCACTATGCCTCGGAGCCTGGGCTTCCGCATTGCTTCCAACCATCCGTCTAGAACTAGCAGTCATGTCCTGAGGTGTTTCCCGAACGGAAATCGTGACGGAGGCAGTGACTCTTGGACAGTTTAGAGAGCTGTTGAAAGAGAAATGCATAGTTTGGGAATGAACAAGAGGATGCAGAGGAGTAGGGGAGCGAAAGCTTCGCCCAGAACGATGAAGTCGACCCCTTTTTTCTCTGGAAGTGCTATCGGAATTTGGAGAAGTCGCAAAAGAGGTGTCGGAGGAGGTGGGGGAGCGCCTCGTCTGGCGCCTCGAGGAGCCTCTTCTGCACCTCATTCGGTGTCTAAGATGCGGCATGTCCTCAGTCAATTTTGCAGATTGAGGGTGCGAGAGCAGGGCAGGAGACAGGGGCGACTGCGATGGCCAATTCACCGTGGCAAGCATGCAAGAGCCGGCAATGGAGTAGTGGAAACTTTCACTAAGCTCCAAGCAACAATTGAGCTTAGTTATTTTTCCCGTAACAGTTCGCTCTGAAGAGAGCCGAGTATCCGGGGTGCAGCAACTCGTTATAGGCCTGGGAAGTCTGCTAGAGCTATGATCGCTCTCCATCCTATTAACACAAAACCCCGTGCTACCGTAAATCCTTGGCATTAAACCATCATAAATATGAGCAAACGACATGGCCAGGTCGCAGCATGTGGAGTGGTCTCGAGGTTCGGAGGCCTGGTTGTGATGCGCGCCAGGTGGTAAATGCATTAAAATCTGATCTCTTCTGTAAATGCGCCGAAGGAAATTTTCAAGGCAGGTTGGCATATGTCTTCCCATAATGCCTCCTGACCATCCCATCACCTTAATGCTCTTCAGAACCACCCGCATCTGGGACTCCTGCATCGCTTCGAACCAGCATTTGGCATTCCTGTCTTTGATCATCATTGTGAATTATGTCAAGAGTCCCAGTAAGAAGGTTGTGCTCATTGTCTACCCCCATGTTGGCAAGTAGATCAGCAACTTTGTTTCCCTCCCTTCTGATGTGCTTGAAGAGGAGAGCTCTATTGTTGATGAGCCAGTCCTCAATGTTCTTCAGACGTGCCTCAAGTCTCCAACTATGAGCAATTTTTTGCGCATGAGCCCCATTGAGGAGCTAAGTGGCAAGGTTGATAAGTATTTGAGAATCCACTTCAATCTCTATAGGATGAATCCCAAGATGTTGTGAAAGGAGAAGTCCCTACCAAAGGCCTTCCAACTCTGCCGAATTGTTTGTGTCCCATCCAAGGTTCCCCAAGTAGATAACTATTGGATTGCCTTTGTGATCTTTGATTATGCCTCCAAAGCCTGCTTTGCCTGTATTTCCCTTGGACGTTCCATCAAAATTGAGTTTGAAGGTGCTCTCTGGAGGGGGGATCCAATGGATCTTGGTGTTTTCTGATCTGGGGGTGTTATGCACTGGCTCTCGCAGCTAAAGTTGAAGTCCCCAGTTATCCTAGATCGCCCTTTTGTTAGCTAGAGATGGAAATTCATTAGTGTCCCAAGAGTGTAGATCTAAGGTCTCAGGAAGATTGTGACAGAAGTTCCTCCATATGATGTCCAGAGGAGTAGATTGATCCCTGAAGATACGTTTGTTTATTTCCTTCCAAATTGTCCAGAGTAATAAACCTGGGAGTATTCTCCAGAGTTGGTTAAGGATTGCGCTTGTATAGGGGTTCTGATGCCAGTTCCTGATGGAGTTAACAATATCTTCTAAGGGTCAGCATTTTCATTGGCATCGAAAGCTTGCCTTTTCCCACAATTGATTGGCTAGAGAGCAGTTGTTTAGAAGGTGCTTCTGCGTTTCCTCATGAGTACAACAGTTGGGGCATATTGAGGGACCATGAAAGCTTCATTTCCTTAAGTTGTCCCAAGTGAGGATTTTTTGATGGCTGAAGAGCCAAAGGAAAACAGAGACTTTGGGCCAAACCCCCGGGCTCCAAATTTTGTTCCATAGGGGATCTTTAGGCCTCGGATCATTACTTAGAATTTTGTAGGCTTCCTGGGTGGAGAAGGAACCTTTTGGCGTGTATCCCCATCTGAGAATGTCCTGGCTGTGTGAAAGTCTTATGCACCTTCTTTTGAGCTCAGAGTTTAATGCTTCCTTACTCTGTTCATCTATGTTCCCTGTGATCCTTTCAGCCTCTTTCCACTGTCTATACCCCTGGATTGCATTGTCTTCCCAATATTGCTGCACCGTGTCCAATTGTTGTCTATCCCAATCTGGTCCAGGAGGTGGTCTGTAGGTGTTAGTTATTTTTGGAAATTGATCCTAGGCATCTGTCCAGAATCTGGCAGTACTACCATTCCTCATTTCCCAGAAACTGTGTTGTTGAATCAACAAGTAGTGCTGTTTGGCACCATTCCACATGAGTGAACCTTTCTCCTTAGGGGTGAGTCTGATTAGTTCTTCCTGAGGTCTTTGGTTGGCGTACTTGACTGCCCAGATAATTGCCCATGGTTTGTTAGGGGCAGTGAGCCAGCTCCACCAAATTTTGGCTCCCATTACTGCGTTGCTATGAGAAGGATGCCGCAATCCTAATCCTCCTTGTTCCTTTGGCGTGCAGACCAGAGACCATTTGATCAAAGCCCATTTTTGATGTGTTCCTTTGGATCCCCATAAGAAATTCCGTTGCAGGGCCTTAATTCATTTTAGAACCCATTTGGGTGCTGCCAAGATAGAGAAAAGGTAAAGTGGCATGGCCTGTAACACCGCTTTGATTAGTACCACTCTACTTGCAATATTCAAAGTCCTATGAGTCCAAGAAGAGAGGCGAGCTTCAAGTTTATCAAGGAGCTCACGCCATGAGGCATGCTTTAAGGCCGAAGCAATTAGAGGGGCTCCCAAGTATTTCAAGGGGAGGGTCGCAATGGAGAAACCAAGGATATGAGCGATTGCTCTTTGGGTGAAGGGCGGGGTATGAAAGAAGAAGAGCTGGGATTTTGCAGTATTGATACAAGCTCTCGAGGCTTCCGAAAAGTCATTCAACAGGGATTTAAGTCGGGAGGCTTCATGCACTGAAGGGTAACCAAACACCATATTGTCATCCACAAATTGCTGGTGAGTTAAGGCCGGGGAGTTGTGAACTGAGAGGCCTCGAATCTGCTGGGATCGAAGGGCATTTTTGAGGTGACGTCCCAGGCCTTCCACCATTAAGACAAAGAGGAAAGGGGACAGGGGGTCCCCTTATCTGATGCCTCTAGAGTGAGAAAAGGGACGCGAGGGAATGCCATTGATGAGGATGGAGAAGAAGGAGGAGGAAATAAGATTATGAACCCATAGAATCCAAGTAGGAGAAAATCCAAAAGCAGATAACACTTTCTGAATGTACGTCCAGCTTAATCTATCAAAAGCTTTTGAAAGGTCAATCTTGAGAATCATACCTGCTTGTTTGGTGTCCTTGAGGGAATGTATGATTTAATGAGTGAGGATGATGCCATCCAAAATTTTCCTTCCTTCAACATAACCAGCTCGCTCGGGCGAGATGAGAAGAGGCAGAAGCGGTTTCAGTCTATTGGCAATGACTTTAGAAATAACCTTGTAGATGACAGTGCATAAGGCAATTGGGCGGAATTTGTCCGGCGTGCAGGAAGCTTCTTCTTTAGGGATTAAAGCTATGAAGGTCGCGTTCAAGGAGGGGAGGAGCCAATGCATTGTGCGCGATTCCTCCACCACCATCCATACCTCTTCTTTGATCAGATCAAAGAATTTGTGAAAGAAGGTGGTCAAAAAGCCATCCGGCTTCAGAGCCTTCCCATATTTGAGCTGCTTCATGGCAGTGTCCACCTCTAGGCGCGAGACTGGGCGAAGTAGGAGTTGATTGTGCTCTTCGGTGACCAGCTTTGGAATGTTCTGAGTGATTTTGTCAATGGCTGGTAATCTGTCCTAGAGAGTTCTTGGTGCACAGTTTGGAAATGATTAATGAGTACCTTCTCGATCTCCGCATGAACTTCCACTTTCTCCCCTTCTTGATTCTTGATAAATGAGATGGTGTTATGCATGCATCTTTGAATCGTAGATCTGTGGAATAATTTGGTATTTCGTTCACCCTCCTTCAGCCATCGTATGCGAGATTTCTGCCTCCATAGAATTTCCTCCTGCTTTGATCTTTCCTCCATCTGAGATTGAAGCTGCTGTTCTTTTTCTAAAGCTTGATCCATGCAGCCTTCTGTGATGATTTGTTGCTGGAGAGACTCCATTTCTTTGTGTAGTTGCTACTGAGCCTGAAAGATGTTGCCAAAAGTGGAATGATTCCAGCTCTTGATATGGCCTTTTAGGAATTTGAGCTTTTGTTGGAACTGGAACATTTTGGACCCTTCCGACGGATTGACGCTTCTCCATAGCGAGTTGATGAGGTCGTTGAAAGTGTGGTGATTGAACCAGAAGGCTTCAAAGCAAAAAGGGCATCTCACTGATTGACCCGGCCGCTGCCATTGAAGTGAGATCGGCCAGTGATAAGAGCCATGGAGAGGGAGGATGGAGGATGAAATGTCGCCTCCCAAATGGACTGCGTTGTCTGAAAGTAGAAATCTGTCCAACTTAGATGCTATGTGTTGCCGCCCTGTTCTGCGATTACTCCATGTGAATGTACCATTGCAGAATTGCATGTCAATCAACTGGTGGTCTTGTATGAAATCTTTGAAAAGGCCGCTTTCTGGCTCCAGCCTAGATCTGCCTCCTAGTTTTTCCTCCAACTTTGTTATCATGTTAAAGTCACCACCTATAATCCAGAGGGGATGGATTATTTCATGATTGAGTGCTCCTATAGTTTCTAGGAGAGCGGATTTTCTCACTGCGTCCTGTGGGAAGTAGATGTTTGTGAGATGACCGTGTATGTTGGTGCTGATGATGTGAAAAGTTTCTTGACTGATGTGGTGGGAAGCATGGAAGTCTAAGAGAGAAATAGCCTGAGTATTCCAGGCGATGGCCAACCCTCCAGAGGCACCCGATGCATCTACCGCTACTGACTGACAACCAGGCCACGCTTTTGAGAGAATTTTGCCTAGTGTGCTACTATTACATTTAGTTTCTTGCATGAAAAAAATCTGAGGCTGCTCCTGCTTAACCATGTTTTTTACCATTCTGTGTTTCCCGGGACTGTTAAGTCCTCTAAGGTTCCATGAAGTGAGCTTCATGATTCACTATTCGAGAGAGGCTTGTAATACTTTGTCAGTTTAGCATATCTACCGGAGTCAACCAGGATTTTTCCCACTGTAATTGTTCTTTCCAGATCTGATTTCCTTCCCCTCTTCTTGGAGTCTTTTGGGGTTATATTTCCATCCCACCTGCTACCTGGTTGGATTCCCAGTTCTTTCTGTTGGAAAGCTCTGGATATAATGACTTCCAATGTGTCTATTTGATGTGCTTGAATCTTGTCAAATTCTTTTCTCCGGCATGCTTGTTCGAGCTCAAGGATGTCAAGCCCTCTCAGATCAATGCTCTCTGGTTCTTCATCCATGAGTTGAACTTGACTGCTTTCTGCTTCTGGTAGGTCGGGTATGCAGTCCACATCCATTCCATTAGGTTTCCAATTTGGGGCTTTAAAGGGAGCTTCCATTTGACCAAACTGAATTCCCTTGGATGAAGGATTGGGAGGGGCATCCAACGGAGGGCTAGGCGAGGTCTTTGTGGCTGCTTGGGTAGAGTTGGGTTCGGCTTGTGGGGAGAGTACCGTGACAGTATCTAAGGCTTCAAAGCTGTTACTTGTAGAGGGCATTAAGCTGACAGAGGAGATGGGCTTTTTCCCATTAGAGGGTTTCTTATGGGACCTTCTTCGGTTGGTGACCTTGGTAAACCCATCAGGAGTAGAGGATTTTGGGTTGGCTGTAGTCGAGGGCTTACCATTGAGTGGGCAATCCCTGAAGACGTGTCCATGAATGTGACATCTACGACAGCGGAAGGGAACATGTTCAAAGTCTAAGGGTTGAATCCATTCATAATCATCGTGGTAGAGGCTTACCGAGTCAGGGAGAGCTTTGTCCAGGTGCATATAAACACATATACGTGCATACAAGGTATAGCGGCGCATCTTTGTTTCCTCTGCTATTTTAACGAACTCCCCCAATCCCTTGCTAATGTCTTGAAGGGACTCTTCATCACAGTACTCCAAAGGAAGCGAGTACATTCTGATCGAAACTGGAGCCCAGCTGAAGTCTTCGTTGTCTGGATTGAACCTCTCCACCCAGTCTCTCAAATACAGACCAGCAGAGTTAAAGAAATAAGTTCCTCCCTCTAGAACCCTATTGCGATCCTCGATACAGATGAAAACAACAGTAAAGAATCCCTTGGGTCCAAGCTGAAGGGTAATGTCTCCTTTGGGCTTCCATTTTGCTGTTATCCATCCTTGCAGAGCTTTTTCAGTAGGCAAAATGCCAATAAATTTACCAATGAGCGCATGATCCTTTATGAACTGGATTCGTCCATTTATCCTGTGGCTTGGAAGCTTGATTTTAGGTCTTTCTGTCGCGATTGGTTTGCAGGTAGCTGACTTCACTGTGGGGGTTTCTTTTTGTCCCGCGCTTTTGTCTTGTGCTTCTTTATTCTTTGCATTCGTATCTTGTTGCATCTCGTGCGTCCTATTGTCCTGTGCTTCAGGAATCGACTGATCCGAAGCGGTGTTCATGGAAGGTTCCACGAAAATGTTTTTGTCGTTACGTGAGGGGGAAGACTGTGCGCCCCCCCTGCCCCCGTGCGGCCTGTCATGGCCAGAAGCCCACTGCCAGTCCACGCATAGACAGTGCAGAAGGGTAAAGGATATGCAGAAAGCTTACAGTATCAGTCGGCGCAGATGCAGGGGAAGACTGAAAACCCTACCAGAGCGCCCTCCGAAGATCAGCCCATGGAGCCCTCCTTTTGTTTTTATCAATTCGTTAGCATGAGAATTTGATAAACGTGAATTTCACATAATGCTTTTTCTACGTTCTTATCAAGACAAAAATTACATAATCACAAAATGCAGATAAATGTGTTTCCTGACAGATCAACCTGCAGCGCTGACCCTTCACTGAGGAGAAGAGACGGGGTTATTTAGATGGCGAAAAATTAGAAAAAAATAGAACTGTCGTCTACGGTAAGTTGTATGAAAAGATTTTCTAGCACTATGGCATGTGTAAGTTATGTGGCCTCTTTACAGCACACACAAAGCGGGTATAAGTTATTTGAACTTGAGGATTAATTCTAATCGTGCCTTGGCTGTAAAAGCGCTGCCATCTGTTATGGATTTCGAATGCACATATGAAAATATTCAAACTATTGGCCAGCGAATATGATATATGAATTTCATATTTGCAATGGAACACTGCAATATATCTTTGAAGATACTAAAGTTCAATCAGAAAAATAACATACAATTTTAACAGAAGAAATCAATCTATAATAGCCGAGTTTATTACAGTTTGCTCTCGCATAATTACTCCTAAAACTGCTTCCTCTTACTATCTGAAAAGATCCCTTAATACTAATATGCAACAGCAGAAAATCGAAGGGAATGATTTGTCCATTAAGGAAGTAATCTTTGTGTGCAACTTCTTATCATTCGGAGAATTCTAAACGCATTTCTTATAAATACTTTAGGCGATTATCACTTAATATATTCACCGGAAGGCCTTGACAACATCACTGGGGTAGCTAGGAATGTTGGCATCTCGTCACCGGCCATGATCACACACAACTTTTCCTCATTTTTAACATCAACAGAGCACGACATACTCGTCACACAATTCTCTCCACTTACGATGGGCTCGCCAAAGGTGTGTGCAGTTTCGTTACTTGCTGCATGAACAACACCAGACTTCTTCAAGTAGGAAAAGACTAGAATCATCAGAGCGATAGCCACCAACAGTATGATGGTTAAAACTCCACCAAACAAATACGGAGTTGGCGATTGCCATATTGAACCTACATTATCACTTTGACTTTTGTTTCCCATTATTGGAACTCAACTATATTTCTCGCGCCAATTCCTTAGTTTTCCTGGTAGGCATTCATGATAACCCAGTCGTTCTCTCTATATAGAAGTTCATTCAGATGAAAGCCCACGAATGACATCTCTTATTGTCCACACGAACAATTTACGAAAACCAGTAAAACCGGAATATTCTGTGGAATGGGGGGCATATCTCTGCAACTTTGCTTCTTTTTAAAACTGAATTTAATGGAAGTGACCAAAAACAATACAGTTATTTATATTTTAGTGAAAGGTACGATTCGTCGCATAAATGAATATGCTCAATGTGAGATAGAAATATGTCCCCCCTGGCATTTTGCTTTCTCTACTCCCCGCGTGTTTGGTAACTCTGTTGTCTGACCACCGCCCTTTTAAAGTTGTACTAGTGGGATACATGATCGTTGAGGTTGACTTAAGAAATTCTGAGGTGGCTTTTCATTTAGGGGATTTTTGAACTATTTGGCATACATAAATTAGTGATGAGAGTGGCATAAAGCGACTCTAGATTGGCGCGCTATCTGCTCGACTGAGTGCATGGGTATGATTGCGTGGGCATCGTAGGGCTTTTTATTGGGTACGTTCTAAACTACCATTTCTATCTAAATGAGGAGACATGAGAAACATGTATTTATTTTTTATAAGGAGAAAGAAAGAAAGAATTATTTTAAAGTTTATATAGGAGAGATTGTTTCTTCATCTGATTTTTGTATTCGGTCTTGTGAAGTCTTACAAGAAAATGTTGTAGTTTCTCAACAAACGTTTTACCGAATAGATTATACCAAGAGCTAGTTCCTAGAATATCTGCATAATTTTCTTTGTGTCTTTGAAGGCCTAGCATTCTAGAATGAAATGTTTTTATGTTTCCACTTTTCTGAAAGAGAAAAAATACACACTCTTTCCTCCGACATTTCTTTTGGCCTTTTGGAGTGCCCTCTTTAACAATGGAGTTGTTGAGAATTAGTCTTTAATTGAGCAATAAGAATTTTGATATCCAAAACATATTGGCCCCTATCTAAGCTTTTTGTTGATGATTATGAGTGAGGTTAAACTTTTCAACGTAGTTATCTCTCCACTATTTGTGGGATGGGATACATGCTCAAGCAAATACCCCATTTACTAAAGCATTTGTTATTTTGGGGCATCTAAGTCTTTTTTCTTTTACACAATATGTCATTAAACAAAACCTTCGACCATCTACCCTCTTCCATTTGCTCATTTGTTTTAAATAGCTTATAAACACCATAAAAATTACTTCAATAAAAGCAGCCCCTATTTCACTGCATCTCCAATGTGCTAGTCGTCCACACTAACTCATAGCTCACAACCATTAAAAATCATCGAAATCAAATAAAACCCCAAAAAATTTAAAAATATACAATATAAAAAAATAACTTCACTTTTTGTGATAATGTGCCTTCGCATTAAACCAAAACGCGGCCCCATTACCCATGGAAAAGGTTTATCTCAAAACATATATTGCACCTGATCACACTTTCGATTATTATGCCTCTCATGATTCTTTTGATGAGCAATGTCTAATAATATTATCAACTTTAACCATAATTATTTTATATGACTCGAGAATTGTAGACACCTTTCAAATAACAGTTCTTCAGCCAGAATTATTTTATATGGCTCGAGAATTGTAGTCAACTATCTAATAAAAGTTCTTTATTCGATATATATCCTATTTGCAGTACCTAATAGCAAATTGAACCCACAGCTGCTATGATTCAATTTCCATGGATGGAGAAACAAAGATACTATATATGCACAAATTTCTTATTAGACATTTTGGTTGATTTTGTTCACGGGAGAGGAATGGAATCACCCTAGCAATCTTTAGACAAGACCTAATACCCTATATCAGAAAGAAATATACTTTCAATATATTGGGGTGTATATCAATAACGGATCAAACATTTTCTATACAATATTTAATGAGGTGATCACCCTCTTAGAATATAATAGTGTAAATATAATATAGCGTCGTTATTGTAAAAGGATGAAAGTAATGTATTTATAACAAGATGTTTCTTGCTATTTAATCTCTATTATTATTCACATATATAGCTTGTCATCCTGACTTATTATTTCTTTTGGTTTACTTCGTTTCTGTTTCTTTTGGTTTACTTTGTTTCTATAACTTTTACTAGAGTCTCTATGGTTGTCTTTCTCTCCACTATGGCTCCCAGCTCCAATTTTGAATCATTGATCTCCATGATTGTCTTTCTCTCCACTACGACTCTAGGCTCCAATTTTGAATCATTTCTCAAAATAAAATGATTTGTATGATGGGACATTCGAAGTCATTTAATATACAATTTAAACAGGTTATAACTTTTATATAACCCTGACTTTGAACTATCAAAGATCATCTGTTAAACAATAAACAAGTTGTTTTTCCAAAACAACGAGTTCCATTTTAAAACACTAGGAACAACTCCCATAGACCAAGCAAACTTCTCGTTGATAAGATTATTGAAAACCGATACATAGATTATCGAATAAGTTTAAGTTCGTAAATAAAATTTTAAATACAAAATACATAGATCATGTAGTGGAAATAGTCTTTTAATAAATAAATTAGAATATTTAAATGTTAATTTATTTTCAACTACTGAGTCTTACTAATATATATATAAAGGAATTATTCTAAAAATATATTCCAAATTTAAGAGGATTAAAAATTAATATTTAATAAATTTAATTTAATAATTAATTGATTGAGTATTTAGTACTATCGAATTAAGGATTTATGCATATCAATATTTTTTATTTTTTTTTGTAAATTTTGTAGATTCTTACCATTTTCTATTTATCAAAAAAAGAGGTAGATTGTTGTACATATCCATAAGCAGTTAGTGGCCTCAACTTGCATGAAGGAAGCCAGGTTTGTTGGCCACCTTCACAAGTTAAAAGCCAACCAGTATTGGAATTGTTTCTTCCTTCTACTTGCCACTATATCTACTTTACTATGTCCATCAAAGTTTAATACAAAATAGTAAAAACATGCCGCAAAAATCATTAAAAACTATTAGTAATTATGTCATCCATCATCCATCAGAAGAGTCAATTGGAGCCGGGTCCTTTGCAGTAGAACCTGACATATCTACTTGTTGCATAGCTTGAAGCTCGTGTTTAATTCTGCCAATTCTGGTCGTTGCATGGTACTGAGATATTCTGATTTGTTGTATTTCCTATTTGATTTATTGTAGCATTGAAACCACAATAGGATTTTCTTCCATTTCCTGCATACTGGTCATGGCCTTCGCCAGAACACATTTGAGAATCCAATAAGTGTGGATTGATTGGTGAAAGAGAAAGATCCTCCCTCTTATATTCCCAGGGTCCGAGATAAAGTCAATGTTGGCTTCGTGCCATTCTATATCTTCTTCTTTGTGGCTGCTTTCTCTTTCCCAGCCTTGAATTGTGTTATGGACCTATGGTGGGTTTCTAGCTGCATAAAGATCAAAAATATTCTCCATGAATTCCTTTTTAGTTTTCCTGCCATGCTTGCTTGGTCCCATGTTCTGAGTCGGAAGCTTTTGCTTCCCTTTTCTGTACCCTGTCTTTTCCCTGCTTGGCCTTTTGTCATGTGTTTGAGCAGACAAAAACTTACTAACAGCTTCTGTATAATCTCTGTGAGAATTAGAAACAGGCCTATATATGGCAAGGCAAAATTAATAACAAAATTCATTTGATCACTGATGGGGCCCATTACTTTCATATTTGCAAGAGAAAAGACACACTTTATTTCCATGCAACCAGCATCTTGAACTGTAAGCAGAAGAGTAACAAGAACCCTATTACGTAAACAAATTTTCAAAATAACCATGCTATAGACACAAATATTATTACTACTAGGGTGGCCAGGACTAAGGGAGAAAACAGAGTTTGCCCTGACGCCAAACATTGGGGAAGTTTTCTCAGCAGGCCAGCTATGGCAATTAGGTTTGTCATTGCCGGACATACAGGCCTATTCGTAGGCTTGATATGGGTCAACCATATTGGTAAACCTCATATAACCCAAACCAGAAATTGATTCCCCCACAGATATGAGCATGCGAGGATTTGTAATTGATCCTCATCGGGTGACAAAAAGGGGATTCTTAACAAAAATCAAACCAACATAAACCTTTGACTAATATTTCAGATGGTGTAGACTCGGAAGGGTCTTAAACAGGGTTCCTAACCAATACACAAAATTTTAATGAACGACACATGAGAGTGGGGTTGGGGTTCTCAAACAGGGTTCAATTGCCAGAGCCAGAACAATCTGAACCAGCATGCAATCTAAATTGACGAACCCTTCCATAAAATTGGGACAGAGAAGACTCAATACATTCCCTAATTGAAAATCAAACCAACCACTGGCTCGATTGATTGCATGAAAGAAATAGAGACCATCCATGAACATGATGTCCCCTGCGTTACTATGAGACGGAACAGGTAATTGAAAAGCTAAGGTTATGAGAGTCATGACATACCAAATTAACCTTCGACATCACAGACCAAATCCCTTCTTCTAGGACTCCTTTGAAAATATCTTGTGGAGAACAATTCCCTACTTCTCCTTACCTTGTTGCCTTAACCCATCTCTCGGGTGACACTTTTTCCAACCTTGGTCTGACATAATTCGCTTGCTGGCATGATTCTTGTCAACTTCCATAATGGTGGAGCGTACCTCGGGCATATATACGTTACTAGGCTTGATGGATGGTTAGGTGCGCGCAGCTGTGTGACACCGACCATAGCCCACTTGACGTTATGTGGCACCCCGATCGAGGGCACACATATCAATATTTAAGTTTGGGCACATCTATTTTAATCATATATGGGCTCCATATCGAGAGTTAAACCAATATCACTCCATATGGAGAGCTAAAACAACATTGCTCCATGTAGCGATAGTTTGAAATGTGCTGATCTTTAAATTGATGTAGTTCATATGATCAAATTTAATGTTTAAATTGATATATTTTGAAGGATTAAAATTTTAAATTAATATAATTTGACATTTATTTTATTTTTGTACAAATTTTTAATATCTTTTAAAGGTTTTAGATGTTTAATTTTAATATGTACAGATTTTTAAATGTTTACAATGCATAAATTTTAAAATAAATTTATTTATATTATGAATTTTGTTTCTATGATCCAGAAACTGTGTATAAATTTTTTTCGTGGAAATCACATCTAAGAAAATTTTGTCAACACACTTTCAACTAGACATGTTGAACGAGACATGTCAAACCAGAAATGTGATTCATCAGCACGACAAGATAAGAAATCTGATCTAGGAACCGGTTTATATAGATAAGGCAAGCTCCAACTAGCCGTTGTAGAATAAGGACTAGTTTGACTAGAAATTTAATTAAAAAATAATTAACAATTGTATTTTTATTTATTCATTTATTTAATTTATTATTATTATAATATATTTTTAATTACTTAGAAATTATAAGTTATCTAATTTGAATATAATTTAATATTTTTATTTACTTTACTTAATAGGTACTAATAATTTAAATCATAATATAATAGCTACATAATTTATGGAGAATATTATAAAAAATTTAAATAAAAAAGAATAAAATGAATCAATTAAAATTTATAAAGATCACAGAGAAAGAAATGGAGGGCCAGAGGAGAGGAAAAGACAAGAGGGTGAATATTAGGGGATGAAAAACAACAACTAAGAGTGAAGGCCAGGAATCCAGCATGTGCGAATACTCCACTCATCATCCCTGTTAAAGTTAACTGACCTCTTTCAGATTTCTAAGGCTTCCCTCAACTTCTGGTGGTGGAAATGGTCAATCCTCACAATAACCTTAGCATTATTCAATGCAAATTTCATGTTTGGTCTCTTCAACATGCTCTTCTAAAGCAGAGGAGAATGATATACTATGTTTAAGGTCAACCACATGTTCATGTTTAATTATTTTTTAATTAAATTTCTAGTGAAACTAGTTTTTATTTTAAAATGGCTAGTTGGAGCTTTCCTTATCTATTTAAATTGGTTTCTAGATCAGATTTCTCATCTTATTCTGATGATGAACAACACTGGTTGGTTTGAAACCCGTAGACAAAATTTACTTAGATGAGATTTTTATGGAAATATTTTATACATAAATTTATTTATATTAATGAAATAATAAATATAATATATCATGAAAAATCATTAAATCATTTATGTATTTTCATTATGAATTTTTAATATATTTAAATAACATATAATTAATATTATTATTTAATGTATAAATTAAAAGAAGTAAAATAATAACATTATTAATGGTAAGTTAAAGATAAATAAAAATAATTATGTGTATAAATTAATGATAAATATCTATAACTAGTTAAAAAATCATTCTAATTTATCCCAACAAAATATTAAATATAATAGTTAAATAAGTAGCGAAACTAAGTGTTTAGAGTCACAATAAACACAATTGTTCAATAATACATATAGAGTCATGTTTGAGACAAATATAAATAGCCCTATTTAAAAAAAGCGTAAGAATATGTATTTGATAAAGTGGCATTTATATTCACGAATGGGACAAAATATTCTACACAAATCACTTTTTTTTTGTTAGGCTTCTCTTCAACATTTTTGTTTGCATAAGCTTTTGTGAAGTAGAGGAACTTTAGGGCCACTTAAGTTACCTAAAAATTGGAAAAATTTCAAACATAATGAATCAACCTTAATGTAATTAGATATTTTAAAAAGGTCACAAAATAAGTAATATTAAAGAGAGAAAAACATTTTTAATCTAGAGAAAAAGGTAAAGACAAATGTTAGATGCATAAGCATGCATTTTTTTTATGAAGCAACATCTTAAAATGTCAAAAAAATCAATAATCATGGATACTAATAATATATTATTCTACATATTATTGTACATATTGACAACACATTAATAATACACAAATATACATGGTAAAAGGTTGACAACATATTAACTATACATTAAGAGATGTCACTTGTGGTTAGCTATGGTTAACATGATCAATCATAGTCGAAAAGAGCATCATAGTTAACTATAGTAGATGTGGGTGCCATGGTGAACGATAGTCAGCACGGCTATTAACTTTAATATTGTTCCCAATGTGAAAACGAATAAGAAATGGTGCATTGTGATGAACAAAAAAATTATCTGTAAGCTGCAATGTATATTCCACTAGACAGTTCGTCACAACAAATCTGATAACAGTATATTGTAATTCTGAATTGTTATATTATTATAGTTTTATTAAAATTATGGATCTGTAAATTTCACTCTAATAGGGCATGCATGCGAATGGAAATTATAAATAAAAGTAGAGAACAAAACAATAAGCTCACACACACACACACATAAGATAGAATATATGCTCTGGTAAACCCTTTTGGGATAAAACCGAGTTGGAAGGTGAGGTTGCTTCACTCTCTTTCTTTTCTTGGAAATATGACTACAGGTACAAAGAAGTAATGTATGTGGCACATGGGCTACAAAAATGCACATATCCTCTCTGTTTTCTCTACCTCATATCTCTCTTGACTATTTTTTCTCAGCTGTGGAACAAAATGCTGTCGAAAGAATGGAATGCCTCTTCTTATGAGGGGCCTGGTTATAACACAACTAGATAGAATACTAGTGGTTAATTTTGACTATATGAAATCCTAACGAGTGTTACAATATAGAATCTTCGATATTATTTTATATCAAAAATGCCTAGCTATCCATATTCCACCCATAATGGGGGTTGACGCGATATCCTCCTGAACTATAGGTGTGAAAATAGGAAGGTCAACTTCTAAGTGGAATAACGTTTGCATACTGACTCTGATTGACACACTTCATGCATCTTTGGAAAGATATTTGTGTGTAGAAAAACATGAAATGGTGATGCCATAAAGAAAAAAATATTTACCCCTAAAAAACTTCATTTGATGCCTCAAATTCTCCTCAAAGGTTTGAGGCCCACTTTATACAAACTGCGCCCTGGTGGTAAAAACAGTAGCATGAGCTCATTCCTACACATTTTCCAATATGAATGAATTGAGATGGACGAAAACAATATAATGATCTAATCCAAATCACACGTCCCCATTCTGGAAGGCTTTTGGTCCCCAAAACTGTTACTTGAATGAGGTGAGGGAATTTTTTCTCTACCTCTCTCGTGTACCATTTATATTTTCCTACAAGTTATCCCTTCAACCAAACCTTCCAAAAGTAATGCTTCTCCTATATTTTAGTTATGGACCTCTTTTGAAAAAATTTATCTTTTGTCAACTCTTATTCAACGTCTAATGCCAAATCCTCCACAGAATGTATGACCACTCCTTTTCCTAGTCTAGCATGGAAGGCTCATATAATTTCAAATTCTCTACATTCACAACTTAGTAAATGTGCATATATGGTAGTAAACTAAGTCGATATGCATTATCACCCACCTTTTGTAGTATCTCAAAGGGACCATATTTGAGAGCCTTGATTTTCTAAAAAAAACCCATGAAACCTCTCCCTCTTCAACTATAAACAAACTTTGTGTCCCATCTTGAACGATTGTTTGGTTTTGTGCTCATCATGTCTGGCCTTATACTTCTCATGCTACTGCTGCAATGTTTGATTTACTTATAGATGGATCTTCCTTATATTCTCTATAATTTTTTTAGCCCTCAAATCATCTCCTTTAATATCTTCCCTCACTCCTATTTGCTTCGCATATGCTATATGAAAAAGTGAAGGTGGATAATATCCATAACAAGTATCAAATGGGGAATTTCTTATAGAAGTATGGATTTATCTGTTGTAAGAATGTTGTATATATACCACATTTTCATCCCAGGTCTTAGGATTCTTCTGTTTGTATCCTGTCATATGTTGCACCAAATTAGTATTGACTTCTTTTTTTTGGAAATATGTTTGAATGTTCTAGATATATTTAACTTTGTATCCATATTCTCCCACAATGTAGTCTAGAATGCACTGAGAAATTTTGCATCCCTGTCTAAAGCTATGCTCCTTGGTATCCCAAATTCCACCCAAACCTATCCAAAGAACAAGTTTATGCTTCTTGACCACTAATGGTATTTTTATAGGGCATGACAACACACATATTATTGAACCTATCAACTACCATGAACATGTAGGCATCTCCCTTCTCTTTTGTTGGTAATCCTCCTACAAAGTCCATGAAAATGATTTACCAAGGATGAGTAGGTACAACTAATGGATGATATAAACCCTATTTCTAGTTTATAGGTTTGCTCGTACAACAATGAATCATCTTATGAACCTAGCTACCAACTCTTTCAATTTGGGCCAATACACATACCTCTTCAAGTTAGCCATGGTCTTCCCTAAACCAAACTTCCCTGCCAACTTGGAGGTGTGAGCCTCTCTAATGAGCTACAATTCCTCACCTTTAGGAACACATATTTTATGCAACATTTAGAGTAACCTATTCTGTAGATGGTAGCGAATGGGGTTGTCACCATCGTGCACCTGACTCGACTTTGCAACTATTGATACACCTCTTTGAAGTCCTCATATTCTAAATATTATTTTCTGTATGCATGATGGGTGAATGACTCCATGTGCATAGGAGTCTCCAAAGTTGTAATATTTGATGTGGGTGGCCTTGAAACCATATCATCCAACTTTTTTTTGCTTCCCTTTCTATACTTAATCACCAAATGAAACCATTGTAGAAACCCCATCGACTTGTAGTGTCTGGTTTTTTGTAGCTTACTCTGAGATTTAAAGTATTGTAATGGTTGGTGATATATGTGGATTACTCTCTCCTTTCCCATCAGATAGTGCTTCCACTTCTTCACAGCTTGCACCATGGCATATATTTTACTGTCATATGTAGGGTACTTAAGAACTTCCCCATGAAATAATTATGAATGGTAGCATATAGGACTTCCTCCCTGCATCAAGATAGATCACATAACATACCCACTCGCATATGTCTCCACTTCAAAGGTTCTCTACAGTTTCTATTATGCCAGGGCCGGTGTTTGATTGATCTTCTTCTTTAGCTCCTTAAAATCCTTTTTCTGACCTTTTCCCCACTAAAAACTCTTGTCATTTGTTGTTATGGCATGGAGTGGTGTTGCTATAGTTGAAAACAAGGATATGAATTTCCTCAGGTACTGTGCTACCCCAATGAAATTCATGACATCAGAAACATTAGTAGGCACCGATCATTTCGCGATGACCTCCATCTTGGAAGGATCTATCTTTAACTCTCCTCGAATGATAACATGCTCCAAATACACCAAGGATTGTTGTGCAAACTTGCACTTCTTGAGATTTTCTAGTATATGGTGCATCTTAATTGTTTCTAACACCTATGTAAAATGTGACATATCCTCCTATCAGATAGCACTATATACCAATATATCATCCAAATAGAAAATAACAAATGAATCTATGAAAGGGCTCAATGCACCATTCGTTAATCTCATAAATGTAGCTGGTGAACTAAATAGGACAAATGGCATAACTAGCCATTCATAAAAAAAATTCCTATTTTTGAAGGCATGCTTCCATGTATCTTCTTATCTGACTTGAACATGGTGATATTTAGACTTCAAGTCCAGTTTCGTGAGGTAATTTTCTTTCTAAAACTAATTTATAAGAGTTCCAATCCTAGCGAGGGTGTATTTATTCTTGAGCGCTATTTTGTTCCATGCCCTGAGTGTAATATTCCCAATTAGCGATAGCTAATTGGAAATATTAATTTTAATTAATTTTTCCTTATATAGTTAAAACATAAATAAAGTGGGTAAAAGGAGAATGTGACTCACTTAGGATAAAACACATTGCGTAAAGTCACCTATGAGAAATAACGTTGTGGTGAAGGTGGGGCCAAGGCGGCCAAGTGACAACGAATGGGGGTGACACACTTTGACAGCGTGGGCCCAGCCAGCGCAGATGAGTTGGCAGCATGGGCCAAAGAGAGGCAGCGTAAGCATGGTGGGGCCAAGGAGAGAGGGAGGCTCACCAAAGATAAGTAGAGGGTAGGCTACCTCATTTCTCTCATTGATGATTATGCATTTTAGAGATTGTCTCTAAACATTGAGCACGCTTTCTATTTAGCTAGTTTGCACGTACTGTTCAGTACACCGGGTGTCTCCGTGCGGAGATCCCAACCTCAACCCTGGGACACTTCGAGTGCTTGCTCGAGTGAGGAGTCCTACCATATTTTGCAGGGGGAAATCAGAGCTTTAGTCATTGAGGATCATTCCTTAGAGGGACATCGCAGTCTTGCAGAGGGAGGACGCAGTTCCAGTTGGGGGAGGTTCCGGATTGAGGTTATTTAGGTGGATTCAGACTGGAGGATTAGCGCAGGGATTCACCCTTGCTTATTGTATAAATTTTGCAGAGGGAGAGGCCATATTTTGCAGTGTTGCCTTCAGGGTCAGTATTTTCCCTTGAGGGATGGCGTAGTGCCTCAAGCGAGGTATTTTCCGGGGTCGACCATTCTTGAAAATCTCTCTATGCCTTTCTGGGTATTGGGAGAGGAGGCCATTCCCAGAGTTTCAAATTTTCCGAGTTAGGGAGCAGCCCCAAAGACTCATTTCATTCTAGCAGTTGCAGCAGCTTAGAGATTACGAAATTGATATAGGGACCAGCCATTCCACACGTTGTTCTGAGAGTATTTCTACACTTGCCTTGAGCAAGTCGAGGTGCCATCATTCTGATCACCTTTGTACTTTCCTTATTTCTCAGTATTAATAAAATGGCTCAGCATTCTCCAGATTGTGTATTTTGTCTCATGGTTTGTTTCTAGTTGTTGTGTACCTTGTTTGTGTGCTTTATATTACTGTTTATTTCCCTTCGGGATATTACAGTGGTATTAGAGCTCATAGACCTGGCTTAGCCTGTGGAGCAAGTTCTCTATGACATCGGAAGAGAAGCCATATATTTGTTACAGAGGTAGGAAGTACCGTGACTAAGAGCGTAGGCTGCAAATCACCTACGGAGAGGGTGATTGCGCTCCAGTAGTGGACGAAGAGCAGGAGGAACTGATGGTAGAGGAGAAATATACCACGAAGGAGTTTGCAGACATACTGATCAAGTCAGTACAGGATTTATCAAGGCGGATAGAGGATATGAGGCAGAGATTCACAGCAACAGAGTCTAGATAGCGTCAAAGCCCGGGGGGTTTCCACATTGGAGAGGGATCGGGTACGTCCCATCATTTGCAGGGGCACTACGTAGCACAGCATGTGGCATCCCATACACCCCCACGCTCTATGATGCCCACTTTTCTAGTAGTATATACAGGGGTGGGAGTATAGCAGGAGCAAGAGCCAACCCACATGAGTGATTACTTTGCTCAGTACCAAGCCTATGGGTAGGAGTTCAAAGAGGCACTCACATTTCATGATTTTGTCTTGCTCAAGCAGGACAATAGACCCTTCCATCATCACAGGGGGAACAGACATTCACAGGACGAAGATATGCATCGTATTCTGGGTAGGTTTCACTTGCCAACTTTTGACGGTTCGTCAAATAGTTTGGGAAAGACATGGGTAGAGAAGATGGATATATATTTCTAGCTCAACCAGACGGTAGAGACGGAGGCCATCAAGGTGGCAGCGCTGCAACTAGATGGCGAGGCAGAAGATTGGTGGTTTCACGGGATGGTTACACTCGGGAACTCGACAGTGACAGCTTATGTCGAGTTCACTCAGAGGTTGATAGAGAGGTTTGATCGGAGGGATCCAGAGGAGAATTTTGTTGAGCTGACAAAGCTCTAGCAGACTGGGAGCCCAGACTCATACATCTCATATTTCCTGAGACTCTCAGTGATGGTGCCAGATTTATCCATAGCATGGATGATATACATGTTTATCGACGGGTTAGCAGAGCCTCTTCGGGGTTTGGTCTGGTCCACTAGGCCAGCCACACTTCATGATGAAGTTGGAATGACCCAAGATTTACATGATGCTTTACCCTGGACTAGAGCCCCTTACCCTCAGAGAATGGCTTTCCATCTGAAGGGGAAGGACGTGAGGGTTCCACCTCCAAAGGAGAACTAGAGCAGAGGACCAATAGATGATGAGGCCAGGAGGGTTCTGAGGAGGAAGAGACTTTGTTTCACCTGCCAGGAGCCATGGGCACCAGGACACCATTGTGTCGTTGGCAAGGCACATTATATTGAGGTCTTCTCTAACAGAAGTGGAGAAGAATATGAGTACGAGGAAATAGGTGCAGGGGGGAGCCATGTCGAGCAGAGAGAGGATCATCTGCTGCCTCCACCACCAGGAGCAAGAGGTGCATCTTTCGCACCTACCAGAGGAGCCCTTGCAGCCTTGCGAGGATTTCCCAAGTATTTGACACTACGTGTCTGATTTAAAGTGTGAGGGCAGCGAGTGTCAGTACTAGTAGAAAGTGGGCCAACCCACAACTTCATTGATGCACATTTGGTAGAGCGGAGAGGCATTCCGATGGAGATTTTTGACGGGTTTTCAGTGTTGGTTCTAGGGGACCAGACCATGCAGTGTTCTAGATACGTTCCAGTGTTGGCAGTGATGATGGGCACTTACACACTCACTAACCACTTCTTTGTGGTGAACATTCTGGACACCAATGTGATATTGGGAGTGCAATGGCTGATCACTCTAGGAAAGGTCACCACGGACTGGGAGGCCTTTGAGATGGAGTGGGATGATAAGAAAACAGGGAAGCATAAGAAGATATGGGGCATGCATACTTATCCACCTCAGACAGTCTTAGCTCACCGGATGGAGGCAGACTTCCAAAAGGGAGATATCGAGTGGGCAGTAGAGCTACGCGCTTCAGAGGCAGGATCTACAGGGTAGGTCGTGCACCTAGAGGTGTAGACCCTTCTTGACAGGTATGCTACGGTATTTGGGGAGATACCCCCAGGACCACCACCGGATCGGGGATTTGAGCACACTACTGAGTTGGAGCAGGGCATACAGGCCGTCATCACCACACCCTACAGGCACCCCAAGGCCTATCGGGATGAGATTGAGTAGGCTATCCATCAGTTGCTAGCTCTTTGACACATTCGGCCTAACACCATTCCTTTCGCTTCTTCAGTAGTACTAGTGAAGAAGAAGGATGACACATTGAGGATGTGCATTGACTGCAGGGCCCTGAACAAGAAGACAATGAAGAACAGGTACCCTATCCCACGGATTGACGAGCTGATGGAGGAGTTGAGGAGAGCGCAGTTCTTCTCGAAGATTGACTTGAGATCCAGGTACCACCAGGTCTGCGTGAGGGAGCAGGACATTCCCAAGACCGCTTTTAGATGTAAATATGGCCATTTCGAGTTTTTGGTGATGCCCTTTGGGTTAACCAATGCACTGGCCACCTTCCAGTCATGTATGAACCACATCTTTCGCAATCATTTGAGGAAGTGTGTACTAGTGTTCTTTGACGACATATTGATATATAGTAGGACATGGGAGGATCATCTCCATCACATAGCGGTAGAATTGCTTATTTTGGAGGAGAAGCGGTTTTATGCTAAGCTCTCTAAGTGCGAGTTCCGGTTGACAGAGATGCTCTATTTGGGGCATATCATCGAAGTGGATGGAGTGAGGGTCCACGAGGAGAAGATTAGGGCTATCAGGGATTGGCTAAAGCCGAAGAACATGACAGAACTTAAAGGGTTTGTGGGTATCTACACCTACTACAAGAAGTTCGTTAAGGGATTTTCCCAACTTACTGCACCCCTTACAGATCTAACCAAAAAGGGGGAATTCATTTGGACAAATAAAATACAGAGGATTTTTGACATGCTCAAGGAGGTGATGAGTAGCTACCCGGTGTTAGCATTGCCAGAATTCATGCAGCCCTTTGTTTTGGAGTGTGACACATCGGGAGTTGGGATAGGCACGGTTTTGATGCAGGGAGGCCATCGCATATATTTTGAGAGCCAGAATCTCCTACCACATGAGAGGTTGTATGCCATATATGACAAGGAGATGTTGGCCATCATGCATGCTTCAGAAAAATTCTGGAAGTACCTGGTGGGCAACAGGTTCAGGGTGAGGACAGATCACAACAGCCTCAGATTTTTCTTAGAGTAGAAGTAGTTGGAGGAGAGGCAGCAGAAGTGGGTCAGTAAGATCCAGGCTTATGTTTTTGACATAGAGTATTTCAAGGGGAAGAACAACGTGGTGGCTAATGCACTCTAACGTAGATCAGCAACATTGTCCCTTATGAGTTTAGACACATATTGGAGGGCTCAGTTGTTGGTGGAGTACTCCAAGGACAATTTTTCCTGTGATATTTTGGATGGGCAGGTGACAGATGACAAGTAGAGGGTGATGGATGAGATCATCTATTATAGGGACAAGATCTTCTTGACTGAGGGCTCCTAGCACAAGAAGAAGATATTGCAGGCTTCTCACCATTCACCACTATCAGGCCATCAGGGGTTTACCAAAACCTACAAGGCCATCAGGGAGAGGTTCTCGTGGAAGGGCCTCAAGGAGGACGTCCTCTAGCATTTCAAGGAGTGAGAGTTTTTCCAATGCAACAAGGTGGAGATGAACCGTATGGCAGGTTTATTGCAGCCTCTTCCCATACCACGAGGGGAATGGGAGAGCATTTCAATGGAATTCATCACAGGGTTGCCCACGGTGCAGGGCAAGGAATGCATATTTGTAGTCGTTGATCTAATGACAAGGTATGCTCACTTATTTTCTATATCCACACATTACACAGCAGCATAGGTGGTGGAGCTATTCTTTTGAGACATTTTCAGGTTGCATGGTGTCCCGAAGAGCATCGTCAGTGACAAGGATAGCTGCTTCATCGGCGGATTTTGGCAGGAGCTCTTCCGCTTGGTGGGCACAGAGTTGACACCGAGCACTTGCTACCATCCTCAGATAGATGGACAGACCGAGATAGTGAACAAGTTTCTGGAGGGATACTTGCGCAACAATGTCAGTGGATAGTAGAGGGCTTGGTTGAAGTGGCTGCACTTAGGGCTGTACTGTTACAACAACACTCATCACATTTCTATCAGTATGTATCCATTTTATGCATTATATGGATATCATGATCTTTCTTTTGTTGACGTGATGTTTGGAGCCAGCAAGGATGCTACAGCCAAGGATTGGATCCAAGAGAGTTAGGACATTCTCTGAGCTCTTAACTACAACCTGGCTACAACAAAAAACTAGCAGAAGCTGTATGCAGACAGGGGCCAGGTAGAGAGGCATGTTGAGGTAGGGGATTTGGTCTAACTACGCTTACAGCCATACCGATAGTCCACGCTAAAGAAAAAGGGAGCTAAGAAGCTCAAGCCATGCTTCGATGGTCCATACAAGGTGATACGCAGAGTAGGACAGGTTGCTTATGAGTTGGAGCTACCTCAGGGTAGCAAGATTCATAATATCTTTCACGTATCATGCCTGAAAAGGGCACTAGGTTAGCAGGTGATGGTAACAGAGGAGCTTCCACCTACAGACGATGAGGGGCACTTGGTGTTATAGTCGGAGGCCATTATTGACACCAGAGAGAGAGGGATACAGAGAAGAAAATTCTGGGAGTTCCTAGTGAGGTGGAGGAATTTTCCAGATGAGGATGCCACTTGGGAGAGTGAGCAGATCTTACAATATCCATCATTACAGTTGCTTGAGGACAATCAACATTTTTCCATGGGAGACTGTAATATTCCCAATTAGCGATAGCTAATTGGAAATATTAATTTTGATTAATTTTGCCTTATATAGTTAAAATATAAATAAAGTGGGTAAAAGGAGAATGTGACTCACTTAGGATAAAATGCACTCCCTAAAGTCACCTAGGAGACATACCGTTGTGGTCAAGGTGGGGCCAAGGGGGCCAAGTGACAACGAAGGGGGGTGACACACTTTGACAGCGTGGACCTAGCCAGCACAAATGAGTTGGAAACATGGGCCAAAGAGAGGTAGCGTAAGCATGGTGGGGCCAAGGAGAGAGGGAGGCTCACCAAAGATAAATAGAGGGGAGGCTACCTCATTTCTCTCATTGATGATTATGCATTTTGGAGATTGTCTCTAGATATTGAGCACGCTTGCTGTTTAGGTAGTCTTCACTGTTCAGTACACTGGGTGTCTCCATGCAGAGATCCCAACCTCAGCCCTGGGAGACTTCGAGTGCTTGCTCGGTGAGGAATCCTACCATATTTTTCAAGGGGAGATCAGAGCTTCAATCATTCAGGAGCATTCCTTAGAGGGACAACGCATTCTTACAAAGGGAGGACGCAGTTCCAGTTGGGGGAGGTTCCGGATTGATGTTATTTGGGTGGATTCAGACCAGAGGATTAGAGAAGGGATCAGCCCTTGCCTATTGGCAACATTTTGTAGAGGGAGAGACCATATTTTGCAGTGTTTCCTTCAGGATCAGCGTTTTCCCTTGAGGGATAGCGTAGTGCCTCAAGAGAGGTATTTTCCAGGGTCGGCCATTCTTGAAAATCTCTCTGGCATTTTCTGGGTATTGGGAGAGGAGGCCATTCCTAGAGTTTCAACATTTTCCAAGTTGGGGAGCAGCCCCAAAGACTCATTTCATTCCAGCAGTTGTAGCAACACGACAAAATTTTCCAGCAACTTAGAGATTACGTAGTTGATATAGGGACCAGCCATTCCACACATTGTTCTGAGAGTATTTCTACACTTGCCTTGAGCAAGTCGAGGTGCCATCATTTTGATCACCTTTGTACTTTCCTTATTTCTCATTATTAATAAAATGGCTCAGCATTCTCCATATTGTCTATTTTGTCTCGTGGTTTGTCTCTAGTTCTTGTGTACCTTGTTTGTGTGCTTTATATTACTGTTTATTTCCCTTCAGGATGTTACACTCAGGGTGACCCACATGGTGACGTACTCAGTTGAATGACACCTTTTTCTAGTATTTGTTTCAATTGTTTCTTAACCTCAATTGTTTCTATAACATACTAGCTATACAACCCAATATTTGGCAATGGGGAGTCTGGAAATAACTAGAACTCATGTTCCACTTCTCTCTTAGGTTGTAACTCTTTTGGCTCTCGGAACATGTCTGTATATGCTTGTAACAACTCCTTCAATTGTTGTTTTTGTTTCTTATTACACCCCTCAAGGGATGCCTTACCTCTAGTTTACACCTCTACAGAGTGAATTTCTCTTAAAAATAATAAAACATACTTCTTGCTGGAAGTGACCAATTTATTTTCTTGGTTGGAACTTACTAGTGAAATTTTCAAATTTTCTTTGTGTGTGATGATGATGAAAAATTTTCCATCCTTGACAAGCCAATACTGATTGCCTCTCCTCATGAATATTTCATCTCGAATGTACATGTATGGGCTCCCAAACAAAATTCCACATACATAAATGGGAACCACATCTACATCTAATTCATCAATAAAATCAACACTAATAGAAGATCTAATTCTGCAATATTTTGTTACCTTCAACTCTGCATCCTTATTTAACCATCCCAATGGACATGGGATTGTATGATCATAAAATTCCATCCCCAAATTCTTGACCAAATATCCTACAATGAGATTCACCTACGATCGTGAGTGAAAGAGAGAATCAATATTTGTCTTCTTGACATGTATCCTAATATGGAAGAGTTTATTCACTTTTTTCTCTTCACGTTGTTGAAGGATACTCAAATTCACCTCCTTCTGCACTAACATAAAAAATATATTCTCACCCACATTTGTTTTTCTTTAAAATTGGTTGATTGAATCCATGGCCATGATATTATTCTTCTTCTTCTCTTTCTTCTTATTCTTTGGGTTTATTTTTCGATGAAAATTCTATCACTTATCCTATGTATCACCATTGATGTTGTAGTGGTTGCTAGTATCTTTCTAGTGGTGTGCTTTGGATACTACATTTTTATATTTACCTTTTTTTCTTATTCTTCCCCTCCATAGAAGCTTATTGTTGCTCCTTATTCTTTGGTCGACTTGATTGTGCTCTTTTCAAGCCTATGTTCTTGAGGTATTGTGCTTATACATAAGTCGCATCCACGAATTTGGGCTTGAACAACATCACTTTGTCACATAGATGGTGGTGCAGAACCCTCAAATATTGAGCAGTACATCTTGGTTATTTTGAGAGATGCCCAAAACTATAACCATCTTCCTAAATTCCATGGTCTACTCCTACACGCTTTGGTCCGTCTCTCACCTGAGGTAATCCCACCATATCCACTAGTCCTCCACCTACCCAATAGGATAAAAATGTAACTTAATGAGGCTATTAAAATCTTCCCACTTAGTCACTACAGGTTCTCTTTATGCTTTCCATGTGGCTTTCCCACCAGGACTGTGCACGGTCCTCTAATTTTAGCTACGCGAATGAGATATTTTGTCATTCTTTAATCTGATGAACTGAAATAAACTTCCAGTTTCTGCAACCAATGATTCAACTTCAAAGATTTGATCTCAATATTATATGGCTTGATATTGAATTTTTATTCCATTTCAAATAGGGACTGATTCATGACACTCGAACCAAGCTGATATTTTTCGGATTCTTTCTTCGACTTTTTTTTGTTTCGCATCAATATTTTGATCCCCGTTCTGATTTTTCGTCTACATTCAAACCCCCATATCCTCCAAATATACGCAAATTTACATTCAAGTCTGCTATGAGGAGGCTTACATTGCGGTTGATATCTATGAGTTGTTTTTCATATTGCGTAAACTTCACGTATGCAGGATCATGAGGGTTGTGTACACATTTGTTGTCCATGGTTACGGTTTTACGATTTTTGGCCCTAGCGATCTAGATACATGGAATATCCAAAAAATACCTAAATAAACCCTCTCTTATACCAAATGATCTGTAAAATGACATGGATATTCAACTCGGCAGTTCGTCAAAATAGATCTGATAATAATATATTAAAATTCTGAATTTTTACACTATTAGAGTTCTATTAAACTTCAAGATTTGTAAATTTAATTATAATTAGTGCATGCATGTGAATAAAAATTATGAAAAAAAGTAGAGAAAAAAAATATCACACACAAATATAAGATACAATATATGCTCTGGGAAACCCTTTCAAGAGAAAACCTAGGTGGAAGGTAAGGATGCTTTTCTCTATTTTTTTGTAAGGAAATATCGATGCAAGTACAAATAAGAAATTCCTATGGCCGTGGGCTGCTATAGTGCACAAATCCTCTTTGTGTGTTCTATAACCTATCTCTCTTGGCTATCATTTCTCAAATATGGAACAAAATTCTCTCGAAAAAATGGAATTTCTCTTCTTGCTAGTGGCCTGGTTATAACACAACTCGATAGCCTATTAGTGGTTAATTTTGACTACAAGAACTATTAACTCAAGCTACAACATATAATCTTGTAGATTCCTTTACATAAAAAAGCATGTGGCTAGCCCCTTTTCAATGAATAAAGGGGCTTGACTTGGAATCCTCCCAAACTATAGGTGTGAAAACAGGAATTTCAACATTTGAGTGGAATACATTTTGCATACGGACTCTGATTAATGTGCTTCTTGCATTTTTCAAAATATATTTCTGTGTATAGTAAAATGTAAAGGTGATAAACTAATCCAACAAAGTTTTACTACAAAAAATGTCATTTGATGCCTCAAAATGCTGTAACAATGTTTCAGGCCCCGTTTTTCCAAACTAGGTCCCACTGGTAAAAATGGTACCATTAGCTTATTCCTCCACTTTTTCCTATGCAAACGCATCGATATGGATGAAAACAAATATAATGATGCAATCTGAATCACTCGTCCCCATTTTTGGAGGCTTTTAGTACAAAGAATATTTTAATGAATGAGGTGAGGGAATTTTTCCTCCACCTTATCTCTGGTGTACCATTTAGCTTTGCATGGAAGTTTCCCCTTCAACCCAATATACGAAAGGTCATGTTGCCCCTGTTTTGTAGTTCTGGGCATCTTCTACAAAAATATATCTTCTTTCAACTTTTCTGGAGCATTTCATGTCAATTCTTCCATAGAAGGTAGGACATGTTACTCTTCCTGATCTAACGTGGAACGGTCTTAGAGTTTCAAATTATCTCCATTCTCTAGTGTGTAAATGCTGATAAATATTGGTAAACTGAGTCGATATGCATTATCACTCACATTTTCCATCATCATAAAAGGACCATATCTAAGAGCTTTTATTTTCTTACTAGATCCATATAAATTTTCCTTGTTTAATTGTAACCATACTCTGTATCCCACCTTGAACACATTTTATATTCTGTGTTGCTCATGCCTAAACTTACACTTCTGCTGCAATGTTTGAGGTGTTTCTTGTACCTATAGATGGATTTTCCAAGTCTTCTCTATAATTTGTTCGACCCTAAAAGAATCTCCTATAATATATTTAGTCACTCCTCCTTGATGCCCATATGCAATATCCATATGGGAAGGTGGGAAATATCCAAAATGAGTCTCAAATGGGGACTTTCCTATAGAAGTGTGCACATATTTTTTGTAATAATGGTTTATATATAAAATATTTTCATCCTAGGTCTTCGAATGCTTATATTTGTATCCCCGCGGCCGTTGCACCAAAGTCTCGTTGACTACTTCTCTCTGGCCATATATATATGGATGGAATGTTGAAAATATTTTGAAATTTGTGTCCATATTCTCTCACAATATAGTCTAGTATGCATTGGTAAACATTGTATCCATTTATGAAACTATGCTACTTGGTATCCCAAAGTGCACCCAAACCTTTCCAAATAACAAGTTTGCATATTAATGTACCTGTCAACTACCAAGAACATGTAGTCATGTCCCTTTCTGGTTGTCGAAAAACCTCCCACAAAGTCCATGAAAATTATTTCCAAATAATGAGTAAGTATATATAAGGGATGATATAGAGCATGTTTCATGTTGTTAGGCTTGTTGGTACGACAAAGCATGCATTATGTTATGAACCTAACTACCTCCTCTTGCATCTTGGAACAATACACATACCTCTGTCGGTTAGCCATGGTCTTCCCTACACCAAATTTCCCTAAAACCTTGGAGGTTTGAGCCTCTCTAATCACATACAATCACTCACATTTAGGAGCACATAAATTATGCATCCTATAGAGTAACCCATCATGTAGATGGTAGTAAACAATGTTGTTGTCATAATGAACATGACTTTGACGCTGCAACTACTGATACACATCCTTGAATTTATAATATTCTTAATGTTCCTCTTTGAATGCATCATGGGTGAATGGATCCATCAGAGTCCCCAAAGATGCAAGCTCTCATATGGGTGGCCTTGAAAGCATCTCGGCCAAGTTTTTTGTGCTTCCCTTTTTATACTTGCTAGCCAAATGAAACTGTTGTAAGAACCACATCCACTTGTAATTCTTGGTCTTTTGTAGCTTACTCTAGGCTTCCAGGTACTGTAAAGACATGTGATATGTGTGGATTAATATCTCCTTTCCGATCCAATAGTTCTTCCACTTCTTCAAAAATTTCACCATGGCTTACAAATCCTTGTCATATATAGGCTAGTTAAGAACTACCTGATGAAATACTTCAGAATGGTAGCATAAATGAATTCCTCTCTGCGTCATGAAAAATCCTATAACATACCCACTCACATCTGTATCGGCTTCAAATGGTTACTGCAATTTTGTTAATGCCAGAACTGGTGCTTGAAAAATCTTCTTCTTCAGATCCTCAAAAGCATTTTGCTAACATTTTCAATTCACCTTTACCGATCACATACGAAAAATACACCAAGTACTGCTGCAAAAAATTGCGCTTATTGATATTTTCTAGAAATTGGTGCTTCTACAATGTTTCTAGTACTTACGATGAATGTGACATAAGCTCCTCCCAGGTAAAACATATATACCATTATATCATCCAAATAGAAAATAAAAAATTAATCTATGAAAGGGCACAATACATCATTATCTCATCACATAAATATAGTTGGTGAATTGCATAGGAAAAATAACATAACTAACCATTCATACAAACCATGTGTGGTTTTGAAGGCAGTGTTCCATGTATCTTCTTTTTTGAATCGAATCTAGTGATATCCAGATTTCAAGACCATCTTGGTGAAGTGCTTTACTTCCTTCAACTCATCTATCATATTTTTTTTATCCTGGGCAGGGGGTATATGTTCTTAAGCATGATTGTTTTCAACACCCTATAATCTATACACATCCTCCAAGTCCCATCCTTCTTTGGCACAATGATGATGGATGACCCACATGGTGATGCACTCAGTTGAATGAGGCCCTCTTCAAGAAACTACTACAATTGTTTCTTCACCTCACTTGATTCTATAACAAACTTCCTATACAAACCAATATTTGGCAATGGGGAGTCTGGTAATAGTGAGATCTCATGTTCCACCTCTCTCTTGTTAGGAAAAATACTAAGAGGGGGGGGGGGGTGGTGAATGAATATTTAGAGCTCAACACTAACTTGAAATTTTTCTTTAATGAATTCCATACACAACTTTAATGAACCCAACTCATGTATGCACATAGATATATCAACAGAAACTTCCATATACTATGATACCTTTAATTTGAGATAAACTTTCAGAAACAATATTTAACTCATCTTATCAGTTATGCAACAGTTAGTTAAGTAGTAAATATTTGTAGTAACAACATAATAAATCATAACATAATAGCATCACACATGAACATGAAGATTTAGGGTGGAAACACAATTCGGGAGAAATCCACTGCTGCTTTTGTCTCTATCTTCAATATTTATTATATGGAAAAATGCTTACAATTTTTTACTGATGAAGACTCATATCATTCAACAGGCATCAACCTGAAAAAGGCTACAACCTTATCTCGTTCTCCAGCTACTACTGGAAGGGAGCTACAACCCCCTGATCTTGTTTACTAGCCACTACTGGAAGGGAGCTTCAATCCCCTGATCAGAACACTAGCTTATACTGGTAGGAAGCTTATACTTCCACACTGAATGCTTCAATCCTCAGAACCACTCCAGACCACATTTCATCAATTTTCACACCTGATCACATAGCTTCAACAGAACTCTTCATAAATAAAAATAATAGTAAAATTCACCCAATACTTGAATCAGAATAGTGAGATCACTGTATTCAGAGCACAGTAATAACCCAGATTTCAGAATGAGGATGCAGAATCAAACTCAACCTTGAACATTCACTATATTAAAATGAATACGCTACTTTTCTTTACTGAACCCACGTGTATACACACTTTCCTTCACACTAACCTGCGTATATATCTGTGAATATTGATCTTCCAGAATATGGTTAGTCACGGATCCAGATCTGAGGCTTTCAGTTAGATATATTTTCAGTATTACAGCACCCTTGATCAGTCAGACATCATCAAACATATTTACTGACTCATTGATCAGATTTTTACATATTCAACTTAGAAGCATATACAACATTCAAACAACCCAGTCCACATGAAGACTCCATTGACAGACAACAGAAATAGAACAAAAATAAATAGATAACCTCTACAATAAGCTTCAGAAAAAACCTTGACTTCCATATGCGCTTTTTCTGAGACAAAGTTGTGTATATATGCGCTTTCACTAAGACGAACTAACGTATAGATCTATAAATATTTAATTCTATAGAATGTTTCATATCTATATAACTTACCCAGATTTCTTCATTTTACTGCAGAAAACATGCGCTAGGTCACAGATCCAATCCTCTCATCATTAGATCATGCAAGAGCATAATCATTTCAGGTCTAAAGATCCTAATCCATCATTGTATCCAAGGGTGCATCAAAGATTCAGATCTACCAACAGAACAGAGTTCATCCCATGCAGATATACTTTAGAGAGAATTATTCAGTGACAGCTAAGATCTTCTTTTGCTTATATAGATTTAGCCTTTACCAATACCATGAGTCAAAAGCACACAATTGTCGATGGTATTCTTGGATGGAATCAAATATATGACACAACTCTCAATAATGTGGGCTAATACCATGGTAATGCTCCCTGGTATCATATTTTTAGAGTGTAAAAGGCATATGTGACTTGGATCGTTGTTTTCTACGTGTATACATGACTTGGCTTGTACAAACTCACATATAGAACCTGCAATATTACTATTAACCAGTCTTCTACTGGACATTACACATTTATCTTGATAGAACTTCTGCAAACTATGGAGCTTCTCATGAAGACATATACTCCATATTTTACCAGAGAGTTTCCATCAAGGACAACATATTGAGACATAAGAATCGTATTTCCAACAAACTCCCCCTTTGGACTTGAGGGAAACCATTATGGTGATTCATCACTAAAACAGATAGATACATTAAACATAACCATTATTTAAACACCCAAAATACTCTCCCCCTTTGACATCAAGGGCAAAGAGAACAGTTTTGACCATGCTCCCCCAAAGGTCATGCTGAATGTCTAGAAAGATTTTTTAGACTCTATAACACAACCGAGTATGACCTTTCCTATCACCAAGGACTCATACATACATCAATGATCCAACCAAGTGGAATTACATAATTGACTCAACTACCCAACTAAGTGGGTTTACAAATTTTATCATGTCCTTACATGACTGAATATAAAAATTTACATCATGGGTATCAACATTCTCTTTTCATCAAATTACATAAATGACTTTTCATAAATAGGACCAAAAAATATCAAGAGAGATATCATGAATCAGAAACCAATCAGAATGAAAACAATACATCCTTTTCAACAAGGCAGGTTCTCCCACTAATCTTGTGCATTATGAACACCTTCAACAACCAATTCATCAAAGTGTCTTCATCAAGGATATAAATATCATAGAATGATACAGAAAGATAAATATTCGAACAACAACTGATATTACCCAACAACCCCACAACTGTTCTAAAATATTACCAAGAGAATTTTTTCCAGAAAAACCCATACATTGTATGATGCACATAAACTCATGTATATATGCGATTTTCCTTTATGAAATGAGTGTATCGAATTTAAAATTATAAAATTAGGCATATTTGATTAGAGAGGTAGAGACAGCTCCCAACTTCTATTTGAGATATTCGAAGGCTTCCCTGGGAAGAGGTTTAGTAAATATATCAACAACTTGTTCTTTGGAGGGATCATACTCCAATTTAACCTTTTGTTCAAGCACTTGTTCACGTAGGAAGTGATACTTGATAGGAATGTGCTTGGTGTTGGAATGCATAATAGGATTCTTTGAGATACTAATGCCACTTGTATTATCAAATAAAATGGAGATGGGAGGTGAAATTTTGATCTGAATGTCTTGTAGAGTCTGCATCATCCAAAGGAGTTGTGTGTAGCATGATGCGACAACCACATACTCTGCTTCCATTGTAGATAAGGCAATAGAACTTTGTTTCTTTCTGAACCAAGATACTAATCGGGGCCCCATATCAAATGCACCACCACTAATGTTTTTTCAATCATCAAAATTTCCAGCCCAATCTGCATCTATGTAACCATGAAGAGTGAGATAAACATTCTTTGGATACCATAGACCAAAGTATTGATTCCCTTATAGATATTTGAATATTAATTTTACAGCTTGAAGGTGAGACTCTTTTGGATTAGCTTGGAATCGTCCAACAATCCCAACTGCATGCATAATGTCTAGTCTTGTCCCGGTTAGATAAGCCATACTTCCAATCATGGATATGTATTCTGGTTGATTCACCATGGGAGAATCATCGTGAGAACTGAGGTTACATTCGGTTAACATTGGAGTACTCACATGTTTGTAGTCTTCCATCCCATACTTATTCAGAATTTTCTTAAGATATTTTTCTTGTGATAAAAATATGCCATTTGTTGCTTGTTGCACTTGTAATCCAAGAAAAAATGTTAATTCCCCAAGTAAAGACATTTTGAATTCTTGTTGCATAAAAAAAGAAAATTTATGACTCATGGACTCTTCATTATTTCCAAAAATAATGTCGTCAACATATACAACTACAATCAATAGTTTATCATTGTCCATTTTTATGTATAAGTATTTATCAACAAATCCATTTGTAAAACCTTGTTGATGAAGATATTTCTCGAGACGATAGTACCATGCCTGAGGGGCTTGTTTGAGACCATATAAAGCCTTTTTAAGTTAGAAAACAAGTTTTTCATCATTTCCTAGAATGAATCCTTCTGGTTGCTCTATATAAACTTCTTCTTCTAGATCACCATTGAGGAAAGAATATTTAACGTCCATTTGATAAAATTTGAATTGTTGAAAACTTGAAAAAGAAAGAAACACTCTTATGGCTTCAAGTCTAGCTACTGGAGAAAATGTTTCTTCAAAGTTTATACCTTCTTGTTGAGCGTGCCCTTTACAAACAAGTCTAACCTTGTTCCTCATAACATCTCCATTTTCATTTAACTTGTTTTTAAATATCCATTTTGTTCCAATAACATTTTTATCATGAGGTCTTGGAACCAGTTCCCAAGTATGATTGTTTTCAATATGATCAAGTTCTTCATTCATGGCTTCAATCCAACATTAATCTTTACTAGATTGATTTACATTATGTGGTTGAATAGTAGATAAGAATGTCTGATATCTAGGGGATCCAACAAGAGTTCTTCTTGTTTGGGCACTTGATCCCTTTTCTCCTAACATTTGATATTCTGGATGATTCTTTTGAACATACCTGGACGGAGTCTTTTCAGATAGATATTCTTCTGGTGCTTCATTGGGTTTGTTGGGTGCTAGTTTTGTACAGTTTTCATACATTATTTTCCCTATTTTTCCTCATAAATATAACCAATGGGAGTATCTTTGTGTCTTTTTCCTACCTTTCTATCCTAACTTGTGTTGTTTCACCTTGTTTTTATTACTCTGCCAATTCACCAATTATTATGATATATCGTGCCTTTTTATGACTAATTGATGGTGAATGTTTGGAGAAGATTGATGGTATTTTTGTTTTCTTTCCAAATGTCATTTATAGCACAAAATAGCTCGAGAACGAGGTCCAAAATAGTATTTAAGAGGGTTTTGTTACAGTGAAGTGATGTTGTTGCACCTTGTTGTTACAGAATTGTCAACAAACTGTTGTTACACTCTGCTGTTACAGACCTGCCGTCGAACGGCTGATATACTTGTACCATTGATTGGACCTTTTCAACACTTATTGCTGATCTATCCTTTAACTGTTACACCAGAGTTGTGGTTCTATTATGATAGCTATAGAAGATGTTTAGAATTGTATTTTTGGGATAACAACCTAAGGGCGGTTTTGATTGTAATCTATAATTTTCTAGTTAGAAATTTACTAGGAAGTGGTTATAATTGTATGTGTTCTATTTTGATCAGCATGAGAATCATAAGATTCTCATGACTGATCTATCCCTTGATTTTTTGATGTAACCACTATATATATCTCGACCCTAGAGGTCGAAAGGTTAGCATAGAACAACATTATTTTGGCTCTGTAATTGTGTTAAGATTAATACATATTATCTTGTTATTGTTGTTACATGTGTTATTCAATTTATTTTACATTAAGTTCTTTCTCTACTTGCACCCTACTGGGGAGGAAGGGCCCTCCTTCTTAGCATGGATTGTAGTGATTAAAGTAGTTGTGTGTATGTATTTGTATTTCATTTTATATACCAATAGAGTGTTGTTGTTTCTTTTCATTTGTGAATCTATCTGATTCAATCTCAATACTTTTTATGTTCTTACACATATGATATCAGAGATACCAGCTAGATAATTGTTGTGCGTTGTGCTAGAATAGATTAATTGAAATGTGATTTCAGTCTTTTAGATCCTTTTATTTTTACAAGATTGATTTACTTCTAGCATTTACTTCAATAATAATATATTTTCTTTTGAATTTCTTCTGGTAGGTGTATCAGCACAAAAAATGCAACTGTAATTGGAATAAAAGACGTACCTGGTTTGATAATTATGTGTGTTTTTTAGTCATTTAAGAATGATTTATATAGCCCAACATTTTGGCCTTGTTGTCGGGGATGGAAGTGACGATCCAATAAATCAAAGTTGTTTCTTAGAAGTGCAATTTCTGTGTGTTTTCATATAGTATCTCCAGTTACACAATTACTGTGCAGCAAGACGAGAAGCAAGAACCTGCGCAACGCTCTAACAAACTTGAAGGGGATCACCAATGTCTTGTTGCAACACTTAGGAGAATGAATTTCTGAGCATTTTTTTTCTTTCTTTAGAGTGTCTCTAGTGACACAATTTCTAGGCAGTAAGACGAGAGGTAAGAAACTATGCATCGCTCTAACAAACTTGAGCGGGCTCACCAATGTCTTGTTAGGACACTTAGGATTTGAATTTTGGGTGTTTTGTTTTAGGGTGCCTTCAGCTATACAGTCATTGGGCGGTAAGATGAGAGGGAAGAACCTGCACATCACTCTAACAAACTTACGCGGGCTCACTCCTATAGAAACTGAAGCACTTATAGGATGAATTGATACACATAGGGCCCATGTGTACCGGTAGGAAAACATAAAAATATAGAAGCACCCCCCACTCTATTGACTATAGGAAAGAAGGGTCGTAAGAAGTCAAAGAAGAGTGCAGATTTGGGAAGAAGGACATTCTTTGGAGATCTAATTTCAAGGGAAGAAAAGCAATAGTCCACGTCATACAGAGATAATAGGAATACATGACCACAGAAAGTAGCTACCATATGAAGGTCTAGACCATCGGTGTCTTCCATGTCTATACCTCACCATTCTTTGAATAGCATATCCACTCCCGATATCAAAACTCCATATTCAAAACAACAATGGAAAATCATTGATCAGGATCTGAGAATTGAAGGACACGGGGAGACCAGTGGGAAGTGTTAGCTCCCTATAATTAGCAAGACTGGAAAAATCTGACAGCAGGGAGAAACATCATTTCAACCACTTTGGGATTCTAGGATCTAGCCCTCCTGAATCCGGAGAGGGATCTCTCCAATAAGTGCAAAGATGGATCTGTCTTTGAAGTTTTGGGTAATGATATTAGGCTAGTTATGAATGCTAAGGGTTTTGTTTTGTTTTGGATGGTTGAGCATGATTATGGCTTGAGTGGAAATTCCTAAATGGAAAGAGTTCCAAAGGTGAGAAGTTGCAAGCAAATTGAACAAGCTTTGGCCAAAAAGATGGATAATTGCAAGTTTTAGTCCATTGGGCTATGGAGTCATAATAGGGTTTTAATTGAAACAACAGGTTCAAGAGTGGTATATAGGGCAAGCCATCTATGTCTAAGGATCTCTTCAAAGTTGATTTATGGAATGAAATGATACAAAAAGGAGGGAAATTAAACAGATGAAGAACAAACAGCAGCCCAGGATCTGGTAAGTACTTTGAAACTAGCCAGCCTTTGACAAACACTTAAGAACAATGTAAAAGCAATCTAGGATCTGGTAAGTACTTTGAAACTAGCCAGCCTTTGATATAATTTCAATAGAAAACATTTAAACATAGGGGAAAACACAAATGATAACAAAGAATGGTCTAATATCTGGTAAGTTCTTCGAAACTAGCCAGCTTTCAACACATTTCAAGTGAAACTTTCAGTCAGTCTTTTAGGATAAATCTAGGACCAAGGCTCACCATATCTTCCTTATTTCATCTCTACTTAACATGAAATGAAAACAACTTTCAAGAATAAAAATTAGCTAAACAGGAGGATGAGGGAACACCAACATTCCTACTGCTTGAACTGAATTAATTCATTCCTAAATAACAAAAATTTGAAGAAAACATCAAAATAAAGCTTATCAGTCAAAGAAAGGTACTGATATACAGTAAATCCTAACTCTATGATTGTTTTTATTTATCAGAGAATATGAACAAAGTGAAAACAGAAATAAAACAATGATTTACAATAAGAAATAACATCACCGTAGACATAGACCAGGATCCCGTAAATCAGCTTGTATTGATGCTTCAAACCAGTTACAACTTTAAGTCTAGTGTTTTAGGTCAGCAAGCATCTTCACTACTCAGCCTAACTATTCTATCACAAGTAGAGCTTCAAGAGCCTTTGAACACTATTTACAATTAGAAGTTAAGAGCTCAAGTATATTTGAAAGTTCTGAAACAAACATTTTCTCATCTTCTACATAAGTATTTATAGAAGGAATGAGGAGGTGGGATCTAATAAAATATCTCCCAGGGAAATTAATATAGACTAATGACTTCTCATCCTTTGAGGGGCTCAATGGAGAAGAGTACAGATATTCTCACTGTATTAATTGATTTACATTTAAGATTAAGCTCGGTGGGAGATTTTGTTGACTTTTAAGGCTCTATGTCATGTTATAGCAACTTTGTTGACATTTTTTGCATTAATTTCCTTGGCAGAATTAACTATTCGGTTGCGCTAAGGCAAATATTTGGTTTTATGATCATAATTCGGCCTCTGTTGAATGCTTGTGGCTACAGGTGGTAATGGGTAGCTGAGAGGAATCAATTGGCCTCTGATGTGGCGGTGGATGCCTTTTTTTCTGTTAAACACTTATGATTTTATTTTAACTGTGTTTTAATTTGGAGGATTAGGCTTTTGATAATCAATCTTAGCCATAATCCCCCCTATTTTGTCTTCAATCCTCTGTTCTGCTGTGTTTTAATCTTTGACACTAATACTCTTTTATTTTGATTAAATAACATTGTGTCTTGTTGATGTGCAAGGCCGCACACAGCTCATACGGCATTAATTCTTATGAAGCATTCATGAAACATGTTTCCGAACCCTTTATAGTTCTTTCACTTTGATAAACAAAAGTCCAGAGGATCGTCACTCTCGGCTTTCATTTCCCTTTGTTATAATGGAAAAAACATTTGAAACCTACAAACCACACAAAATATTAGGAAACCCTGTGTTGAGAGGTAAAACTGCTTCAGAGGGTGTGGGGAGAAAGCATGGCCATTGGATGGCATCATCCAATGGTGGATATCTATGTATAATAGTAAAAAAGAGGGCGGTGGGAAGCAATAAGTTAGGTTTTTTGATCTGCAGAGATCGACGGTCGGGAGTGATCCGGGATGTATAATAGATAAATGGAAAAAATACAAAGGAATAAGGTTAAAAACCTTAATTCAGAGGAAAATATGGTTAAAAGTGAAGTTGGGGTTCGGGATGATCGTGGGCCACCGGATGAGATCGGCCCACAACATCAACGACTGAGGGGGCATGCGATAAAACATAAATGAAAGGAGGGAAAGCAATTTCGGGTCGCAAAACAATTGTTTTCGAGTGAGAGAAAGGCGGTTAGGCTGTATTTCCCTTTGGAATACGATATACGTCCCTACCCGACACATGGCATCAGAAAACCACCTATTTCGTGTGCCCTTTGGAAAAATAAACTTCGTGTTGAAAGCTACGCGAAATGTAATGTGGGTCATCAGAATTGGAACCTTAGATCTGACGGTGGAGAACGAGCATGAATTTAGAAAGATGCACAGGCGGATAGTGGGGAGGGTGGATTCAATCTGGGCCATTGGATCAAACAGATGGATGGCCAGGATTAAATCTGGGGCTAGCATGAAATAATACAATGGCGGAAGACGGGTTAATGAGGGCCGTTGATCCGCAGGGATCAACGATTGCGATTTGCCAAAAAAACATTAGGAGAAGGGTGTATAAAATATAACCAAATTCAGAGGATTGATCTGGACCGTCTGATCTGGACACGTGGATGGTCTCTATGCAATCGGAGGCAATCAATCGGCAGGGGGAAAGAAATTGGAGTGCGGTGGAGCGATTGAGTGCTGGCCGTTGATCTTAGGATTAGATCAATGGTGGGGAATGAGTCAGAGGGTTTTGAAGCAAAGGAAGGTTAATGATCGGGGTGAATATGGACCGTTAGATATGAGAAAGCGGGGAGGAGATCAACAACTCTCGATTGATTGGGGAATGACCAATCAGAGGGGAGAAACAAATGCACCCAACAAGAAATGTGATGTGATGTAGCGCAGGCCGTTGACCGGCGCAATATCAATGGTCAATATCGTTTAAAATCTTGCACTGGTGGAACCCATTTATAATATGAAAAAACCAAAATTTTCATATAAAAAAAGGTTTTATGCGTCGGGGTAGGTTTTTATATATATGAAATGGATAGGCGCCCGACTGCGGGGCCTTTCACTATATGGAAACAAAAGGGGCCTGGGGCTTATGTAATAAAGGCCAATCGCAATCAGAAGGTCGAGACTTTAGGCTTTTAAATCTACCTATTTTAAATTTGCGATGTGATAAGCGCTTGGGACTTTAACTCTTGGTCCCAGGCGAAGTTATATGGAGTAAAGTGGGGGGCGAAGTTTATATAAATGGGGCCCAATCATATCAGAAAATTTGGTTCAGGTCTTTCAATCTACCCATTTATATATAAAAACATGATATGGGCGCGCTTAGACCAAACTTAGGAAAAAAGGGGATTTTTTACTTTACAAAGGAAAATATCAATCAGAGATGGATTATACAATTTTTTTAGCACCTGACTGTGGGCACTCGGGTTATATGGAGTGATAATATGATCGGGGGATATAAGCACAGGGCTTAATCACATCAGAAATTTTGTCATGGCACAAAGACTTGTGTACTTTGATTTTTGCGATGCGATAAGCGCTTAAATGGCTTAGCGCCTGGTTCTAGCACCAAGGCATATAATGGGGAAGTGGTTAAGACTTAGCCCAAGGGGGATTAAGTCTGTAATACAAAAAAGGTGTTTTTAATGAAAAATTTTCAAGTTTTCAAAGGATTTGGGGCTTTCGACAGAGTTCAAAAAAGGAGTTTTAAACTCTGTAAAGGGGATTTCATGAAGGGGAAATGGGAAAAATGAAAAATAGAGGAGTTTCATGGGAGTAAAAAGGGTAAAAATGGAGGTTAGTTTTGGAGTGAAGGGAGGGGAAAAATGGATTTGCAGCAATATTCTCTCTGATGGAATCAACAAAAATTTTGATTTTACAAATGGAAACAGCAGAGAATATTTGGACAAATGGCTAGATGCCTTACCAAGTCTTCAAGAGATAACATTTTTTTGCAAAAAAAATTGTTCCTTGAAGGCTCTAAAAATGTTTTAGCCACCATTTGGTATAAAAAATTTTATTGGTGGCTAACAGGGAGCATCAGGGATTTGAGGAACAACATTCATTTGATCATCAATTGGACGTTGGTAGTGTTGTTAAATATTTGGTCCTGGAGCATCCTGCTCCTTTTATTTTTCAATCTCCAGTACACTCTGAGGTCAGTTCATCCCATCAGGAAGAATCAGCCATGGGGGATGAGAATGTCAAGACGGATAGCTTTGTTACTTTTGAATTCCTAATAATAGTAACACAGGATGAGGTTCATATGAAGAATATTCCTTTATCATCCCTACCATCCTTTCAAGGGATGGCTGTTGAAGACCCTGATACCTTTTTGTTCGAATTTGATGTGTTGTGTAGAGGTTATGACCACACTTTAGATGCCCAGAAGCTTAAATTATTCCCTGCTACTCTGAAAGGAGCAGCATTAAGATGGTTCATCAGACTCGGTGTTGGCACGATTTGAACCTAGAATGACATCAGAGAGGCCTTCCTCTTTGAGTATCAGGATCACTGTCGAACTAGGGACTTGAAGGAAGAGATTTTCAAAATTTCACAGAAGGAGGAGGAAAGCCTGGAAGACTATATGGAGCGATTTCACTACAATTTACAGAGGTCTAAGTTCAGTAACTTAGATCCAAAAATTATAAAGCCAATATTTTTAAGAGGTATAAGAGATGATTTTCTGGAGCATCTGAACCTATTGGGAAAAGGAGACATATCGCAAGAACCACTTGATAAGATAATGAAGCTTTGCCTGCGTAGCTCAAGAGGATCGATCAAAGGGAGAGTTTCAGTTCGGGGCCCTTCATTCCGGATACAAAATTCCACAAGTGGAGGAGTAACCAGAGCAGAGATCGAGAACTTATTTGAGGATTTTAAAACCGACCTCCTTAGCACTCTCTCGGCCCAGATCACTATGGTACAAGTCAAGAAAGCACAAGAAAAAGCTAAAGCAGCCTTAGCAATATTCTATCCCCGATGCAAAAAGAAAAGTTTGGAAAGAGAATGTGGACTAAATAGTGTTAGCCTATACAACATCTATGAGTTGGCGCACTCTACGAATCAATTTCCTAAATTTCCCAGACTGAAGGCGGTACTTCAAGAATCAAGCAAGGATGATCAATCTTCTTATTTCATCGGATCAAAGAGACCATGGAAGCCACGACCTACAGGTATGCCTTAAATTTTTTCCTCTTTTTATCCTTGGAATAATTTTTATAATAGTCAGCAATACCTATGGCAGTATCCTACTCCTTCCTCCACACAATTTCGTTCACCATGGAACCAGTGGCCATCTCCTCCAACAATGAAATATCCTCTATCACAACCGAATCCTTAGAGTCAGAACTAGAGAGGAAATGGCGAAGGTCCCATACCCCCTCCAATACCAATGCAACAACAATATTTACAACTCCCTTCTATTCCAAATCCTACACCTTCTGTATGACCCCAATTACCTATGTAACTTAACCCTAATCCAATAATAAGGCAGCCCAGAGCATGGATGCTCTAGTTACCCTCCAGAATTATCTTATTACTCCTACTGGACTTAACAATTTTTGGCTTCGATCAAGGAAAGTAATCAGGTTTGAGCATACTCCCATTATTACCGAAGAATGTGAATCACCTAGGAAGGATATGGACGATTCTGAGGCAGTTGTTACACATGTAACAACTGATATAGCATGTGCAATGACATCTATAGTAGCCATCTCGGGAGGATCTGTTGTTCCTACAACATCCAATTCGAGTAAGGATAGTACATCTATGATAGCTGACTTAGCTGTTAGCACTCAGAACCCCCGATACCCTCAACGATTAACTGAAGCTGGGCTGGTCTCACAACCTAAATTTGAATTCTTCAAGGAGCTACAAAATTTGTATGTGAAAATTCTCGTGTTACAAGCTCTTAAGTAATTACCTGTCTATGCTAAAATAGTGAGTGATATATGTTTCAAAAGACGTGGAAGGAAACCTAATGACCCTGCTACTATCCATGTCATGGGGAAATTGTTCGATCTTATGATTGATCAGCCTTTGTTTACTAAATATAATGACCCACAGAACCCTACAGTGACTGTACATATTGACAATCATCCCATAACTAATACATTGATTGATCTAGGGGAAGCTATTAATGTCATGAATAAAGACCTCTTCATCTCTCTAGGACTTCATGGAATTAGACCTACACCCACAGTGCTTGAATTAGTGGATAGGTCTCGTTTCAAGCCTTAGGGAATAGTTGAAGATGTGGTTATCACTATGGCTTCCTAGAACTATGTGGCTGAATTTCTCATTTTAAAAACCAAATCCAACCTGGGGGGTCATCCTTTAATATTGAGAAGACCATGGTTGGTCACTGCAAACGCATATATTGGATGTAGGTCTGGATCTATGGTGATCTCAAATGGGCAGGCCACTCAGAACCTGAACCTTTATCCCCCAGCAAAACCTCATATGGATTCGAGTAGTCCCTGGTGGGATGAATTTTCACCTGAATCAGATATTTCCCTACCTCTTCTCATGCTTGGAAAATCACAATACTTTAAGGATGAAATAGAGGATGATATTATTAATGGTTTTATTAGTAATTCACTCCCTGTTTCCTCGATTAGATATTTGGGAGAAGAATATGATGTAGATGATGGAATTATTTAACATTTGAAAACAACTCCACATACTATCAACACTCTCATTGAAATCGAACATGGAAAATGTTTAAACACCAATCCTAACATGACTGCTGAACAAAACAAATTGCAGATGCAGCTATTACAGAAATAAAAAAATGCATTTGCATGGGACTATACGAATATGAAAGGAATTCATCCTATCCTATGCACTTGCCGCATTAACGTTAAAGAGGATTGCAAACTAGTTAGATAATCTCAATGCCGAATAAACCTCGACCTTAAGGAGATAGTGAAAGAATAATTACAGATAATCCTTAATTCTAATTTCATCTACCCCATTTTTGAGAGTCATTGGGTGCCTCCACTTTCCATAGTTCCGAAGAAGAATGGAAAATGCAGAGTCTATGTTGACTATAGAGAACTTAACAAGGCCACTCAAAAGGACCAGCTTCCTTTACCATTCATTGATCAGGTCTTGGACACTCTTTATTTAAAAAAATTATTTTCATTTCTAGATGGATTTAGTGGCTATAATGAAATACATATTGCCTGAGAAGAACAAGACAAGAAAACCTTCACTTTCCCATGCGGTATTTTTGTGTACAGAGTCGTTCCCTTTGGCCTCTGTAATGCACCAACAACCTTTCAGAGGGAAATATTGGGTATTTTTTATGATATTTTGAATGACTGTCTTGAAATATTCATGGATGATTTTACACCCTACGGAGATGCCTTTGAGACAAGAATAGCTAACTTGGAAAAAGTGTTGGAACGTTGTGAACAAACTAATGTTACTCTGAGCACGAAAAAATTCCACATGATGATGACCGAGGGAATTGTGTTGGGAAATTTAATTTCCACAGATGGAATCAACGTAGATCCTGCAAAAATTAAAGTAATCTTGAAAATCGTGACCCCTAAAACTCCGAAAGAGGTACGTATTTTTTTGGGACATGCAGGATACTATAGGAGATTTATAGAGAACTTTTCAAAGATTTCATCTCATCTATTTTCATTACTCATGAAAGATGCAAAATTTATGTGGATAAGGAAGTGTGAGTAGGGCTTTCTAAAGTTGAAAAACTGTGTAAGAGAAACCCCTGTTTTACGAGGACTGAACTGGGAATTTTCGTTTCATATTACTACAGACGCATCTAACATGGATGCGGGTGTTATTTTGGGGCAGCTGGAGGAGAAGAAACCTTATTCCATTTATTACATCAGGAAAAAATTAACTCCAACAGAACTCAAGTACACTGTTACTGAGACGGAATTCCTAGTATTAGTGCATGGTATCAACAAATTCCGACACTACATCACCGGGTACCAAGTATTTGTACATGCTGACCATGCTGCAATTCAATTTTTAATGAACAAGCCTATTACTAATGGTAGAGTTACACGAATTTGATATTACTATTTTAGATAAACCTGGAAAATATAATGTGGTTTCTGATTTCCATTCTAGATTAACTATAAGTGATGATTGCACTGCCACTGAGGATTATTTTCTAGATGAATATATTTTGCCATATCTACTCACTCACTATGGTATGCAGATATAGACAATTACCTTGCTGCAGGAAAATTCCCACACCAATTGTCTTCGAAGGAAAGAAGAGAGATTATACAACAAAGTGCCACCTACTCCTGGATAGAAGGAAATATCTATCACACTAGGCCACATTTTCAGATTAGGCGATGTGTTAGAGAAGATGAGGTATTTGAGATCTTGAAGGCTTCTCATGAGGAACCTTGTGGAGGACACTTCGCTGACAAGAGGAAAGGACATAAAGTACTCTCAACAGGGTACTACTGGCCAAATATATTCTAGGATGCTAAGAAGTTTGTGAAAGGATGTTAGAGCTCTCAAAGGATGGGCCAGCCTCTGAAATCAGATGAGATGCCATTAGAGCCTCAGATAATGATAGATCCATTTGGGAAATGGGCCCTAGACTTTGTGGGGCTAATTAATCATTCATCACATAAAAATAATACATATTAGTCTGCACCGATTATGTCACAAAATGGGTCGAAGAAAAGGCACTAACTAGAGCAACAGAGCAGCCTATTTCCAACTTCCTATTTCAAGATTTTTTTTTTCTTCAGGATACCCAGAGAGATAGTAATATATGGCGGCTCTCATTTTAAATCTCATTTGATCAAAAGTTGGTTGAAAATTATGGAATTCATCACAAAATCACTACACCATATCACCCACAAGAAAATGGTCAAGTAGAAAGCACCAATAAATTCATTGAGGGAATATTAACAAAGACGGTAGAAAGCAACCAAAGAAACTGGGCCAAGAAAATTCTAGAGGTATTGTGGGCTTATAGGAAAAAATGGAGGAATACTATAGGCTTCTCACCATATGAATTGGTGTATGGTAAGAATCCCTTATTCCCCATAGAGTTTTAAATAAATACATTAAGAACAACATTGCAGGTCAATTTGGATTTGAGTATAGCACAGACTCCAATATTGAACCAGCTCAATGAGTTGGAAGAGAAAAGGTTGGCTGCCATTCAACAGACAGAGATCATTCAGCATAAAAGAGCTAGATGGCATGATGGGTTTATTAAGAAGAAAAATTTGCAGAAAGGAGATTGCGCTCTTTTGTATGATTCAAGGTTTAAATATTTCAAAGGTAGGCTCTGCACAAGATAGCTTGGTCCTTACGAAGTGGATACAATATTTGACAATGGGACTGTAAAATTGGTCACCATTGATAGTGTTAAGATGTCGTTACTGGTTAATGGGAACCGTCTAAGGTTATATCATGAACCCGCTTCGAAGGAATCATTTGTCAAAATTTTTACAGACTTTGATCTTCATGTTATGACAACAGGGGAACATTCTCCTCTGCAGCCTTAAAAATTGAAATTCCAATAAGTGCATTAGTTGAAAACCACCTTTGTGGCAGCTATTACACTTGTTCAAAAAAAATAAAAAAATAAAAAAATTATAATAATAAATACAAAATAAAAAGAAAAAAAAAATCTAACTATGAAAACCCCTTTCCGAGGTGCAGTCATACATTCAGTAACAACTGAAAACCACTCTTGTGGTGGCTATTACGCCCAAGTTTTTCTTCCTGACACAAGGTCTTCCCTTTCTGATATATTTTATAGGACGATCGTATTGATGTAATTTCCTTTTCTATACCAATTTCTCCTGATTATTATGTTTTTTTTTAAAGAATAACCTAGGGTATGTCTTGGCTGTTACACATGTAACAGCCGATAGCCACGAACATTGTTTCTTATGATTCATTCCATAAGAACAATAACTATGCCGACCAAATGCAACAACACGAGCACTACAAGCAGGACACTGCCAATTCTAAATCTTCCTCCACATCACCTCAGGTATGTCATTAAAAAGGTAAAATGTTGTCATTTATGATTTGGTGATTAATTGGCGAATTAATGATATTCCTGTGACGACCGTGGGTAGTCTTCACTATTAAGGTGAGGGAGGGGATATGTCTTGAAATAATTGCAAAAATAAGTAATCATCAACATCTATCAAATCCACATGCACCCGATTAATAACATAGTTTCCAATGATGATCGAATCCGGTTGGAAAAGAGCGTGTGTACTAGATCCCATTACTTTCCATAACGAGACATTTATGAATATTATTGGGAGGTACAATTCGGTAATTCGTGAAAGCTGTCACCTCCCATCAACCTCCTCAACTAAAACCTTGCATCCTCATTGTAAGCTTGTCAATTGGGATAAGCAGACACGTCGAGAAGCAACAAATTTAGAAACACAATGATATTATAGTGGGGCTAAACAACAAGAAGAAAATTCAGAAACACAGTGATATTACAGTGGGGCTGAAAAACAAGAAGCAAATTTAGAACCAAACAACAGAGATGTGTGGAGCACCGGTCAGGCACGAGCTAGAATCTGTGGACGCTTTGCTGAAATTTCCAGAAGCCTACCATATATTCAGAGATGTCGGATGGATTGAGTATTTCCAGAAGCTTCAAGGCTCAGACGAGGCGGTGGCAATTTAATTTTCTCAAAAATTGAACAATAATCAAACTCGAGTAAGGGGCATGAAAGTGGAGGTGACTAAAGAGTTAATTTCCTCGCCGGCAACTATTGGTCAAAAGAGAGGGGTAGAGGTGGTTTAACAGAAAAATCAATGACCCCTCCTTGAAAGAAGACTTCCTATAAAGGGAAGAAAAATTCGAGAAGAAAGGGAGAGGAATTGATAGGTTGTCACTTCCTCATCCTTGGGAAGATGTTTCCTTGGGTTTAATTAAATATATCACTTGTGAGGGAAGATCCACGATAGTGTTCAAATATCACTTCCTCTGCTTAGTCACCTACGACACCAACAAAGGATTAATCTTCCATTCTATTTGTTAGGGTACATCAAGCATATGGCGGCAGCAGTAAAAATAGTAGCACATCCAGAGGCATGTGCAACTTATCACAGACTCATCAAGCTAATCGTGCTCGATGCCCTAGGCCAGAAAGGAAAAACTTCGGAAGAATTCAAGCGAAAGAGGTCGAGCACAAGCTGGGGGAAATATAACATGACTTTAGGAGGAAGTCAAGCAGAAGTGGAAACCCAGACTCGACCTGCTGGAGTTAGGATTGGGAAAGTGCCTATTAATGAACCAATTGGGGATAGAAGGCAAAGAAAGAGAGTGAAAGTTAGCATACCCACAGAACATTTTCCTACAATTAAAAAGTCGACAGAAGAAGAAGTTTCAAAAGAAGAAAGGCAACCCTCCTCATCAGGTAAGGATGAAACCAATGCCCTGTTTTTAGAACTCGAAAATCTAAGAAAGGAAATGAAGAATTAAAGTGGAAATTACCTGAGGGGAAGGAAATATCAGTGTCTATATGCATGACATGTTTTCAAGACTTAAGATCAGCGGGATATAAGGTCTGTAGAGAAAATATCAGCCCAATGGAAACAGAAATAGAACAGCCAGAGGTTGTTACACAAGAATGTGATGATGATACTACTGTTACATAATAACCAGCAGTTAAAGCAGAGCCTCCTATAATAATTGACCTAGAAGCTCACCCACAAGAACCTCTGGAGGCCACTCCTATTGTAGAAGAAACTACAAGGGACACAGAGGCTACTCTAGGTGGAAACAAAGGTGATGACACACAAGAACCCACCGAGGAATATGTTGTTACACAAGAACCAACAACAGAGGTGGAACAACCCCATGTAGAAGAGGATGCTACACCCATAATTGATGTGGATATTGAATGCAGAAGAACATTGGGTTCCATATCAGGATGGAGTTTTGAGAAAATATTCTTAATTTCCAAATAACAAAAGTGGAAACAGGAAGCAATCTCTTTTCGAGAGGGGACAATTTCGCTAAAGGAAGATTAGAGAGAAATAGACACTTTACATGAAATATGGATGAAAGAAGAGTTGAAGAAAGGATGGGAGAATTATAAGAATAAGGAAACTCTGAAGAAACAGGAAGAACAATTGTTGTCATAATAGCAGCAGATTTAGGACCTCACCATAGATAAGCAAAAACTTCATGACCTTGCCCTCAACTTGTTGGGTTGTAGGAAACCTTCTCCATCCTATCCTATATTTCTATGGGAATGTTACTTCTTGTTCCAGATGAAATATATTATGGAGGACATACCTTATTATGTTCTTCCACTCGTACATTTCTAGATGTTTTCTATTCCTTTGATTTTGATGAGAAAAGCTTGTTGTGTGAATTATTATTACACAATATTATTTGTGAACATGTGAGTATGCAGATGGTTGTGACAGTATTCTCCTATATGGTAGATATTCAGTTGAGAGATTTTGTGTCCTTCATGAAGAATCATATTGAATGACATTTGGCCATAAAATCTATGGAGACTAATGAGGAGTAGATGGCACTGTGGGTTCGGGAGGAACCAAGATGGGCTGCCGAGTTAAGACGATAATTTAGGATAATTCTAAGTACCCATGGGATTAAGGAACCGACTGCCACTTATAGAAGAAGAATTGTGAACTTTTTCCTCAATCAGTTCTCAATGATGAAGAGCCAAGCTTTGACAGGGTGCTTGAAATGCACACAAGCTAGCAGTGCTAAGCTATTGAAGGGGGATCCATTCTCATTCCAGAATTTCGTGGTGGTTATTACACATGTACCAGCTAATGCACAGATTGTACAATCCCTTGGTGCTTTGTGCCTAGGATTGAGATTCAAGTTTCCTTTGATTTGACTGCCAATTGAGGATTATCAGATCAATTATGAATTTAGTAAGTACGAGTCAGAGTCTTGGGTATGACAGTCGACGAAAAATCATTGGTACATGTCTACAGACGAAGATACAATTGGTGCTTATGATCTCACCAACATGAACCAGAGATATTCCCATGAGAGATGAGTTTGAATGAGGAAATACAAGTATTTCAGTTGGGGGGAGATGTTGGGTGAAAATTTTGTACACTTTTCATACATTTGTTTTCCCTATTTTCCCTCATAAATAGAACCAATGGGAGTATCTTTGCACATTTTTCCTACCTTTCTATCCTAGATTTTGTTGTTTCACCTTGTTTTTATTACTCTACTAATTCACCAATTATTATGATATATCCTACCTTTTTATGCCTAATTGATGGTGAATGTTTGGAAAAGATTGATGGTCTTTGTGTTGTCTTTCCAGATGTCATTTATAGCACCAAAGATCTCGAGCACGAGGTCCACAGAAGTAGTTAAGAGGGTGTTGTTCTGGAAAAGTGATGTTTTTGCACCTTGCTATTACACTCTGTTCTTACAGACCCGCTGGAGAACTGTTGATAAAGTTGTACCGTTAACTGGATCTCGTCAACACTTGTTGTTGATATCTCCTTTAGTTGTTATAGTACAACTATGGTTCTATTATGATAGTTGTAGAAGTTGTTTAGCATTTTATTTTTGGGATAATAGCCTAAGGGCGGTTTTGATTGTAATCTATAATTTTCTAGTTAGAAAATTATTAGGAAGTGGTTAAAACTATATGTGTTCTATTTCGATCAGCGTGAGAATCATAAGATTCTCATGACTGATCTATCCCTTGATTTTCTGATGTAACCACTATATAGTTCTCGGCCCTAGAGGTCGAAACGTTAGTGGAGAACAACATTATTCTGGCTCTATAATTGTGTTGATATTAATACAAATTATCTTGTTATTGCTATTACATGTGTTATTCATTTTAGTTTCCATTAAGGTCTTTCTCTACCTGCGCCCTGCTAGGGAGGAAGGGCCCTCCTTCTTGTAAGGGATTATAGTGATTAAAGTAGTTGTGTCTATGTATTTGTATTTCAGTTTATGTACCAATAGAGTGTTGATGTTGTTGTTCAGCTGTGAATATATCCTCTTCAATTTTAGTGACTTTGTATGCTATTACACATATGATATTAGAGATACCAGCTGGATACTTGTTGTGTGGCGCACTATAATAGATTAATTAAAGTGTGATTCCAGTCTTGTAGATCCTTTTATTTATGCATGAGTGATTTACTTCCAGCATTTACTTCAGTAATGATTTATTTTCTTTGGAATTGCTTCTGGTTGGTGTATCGACATAAACAATGCAACTGTCATTGGAATAAAGGATGTCCCTGAATTTATAATTGATGTGTGTTGTTTAGTCATTTAACAGTGATTTATATAGCCCAACAGGGTTCACCTTCTATATTGTTTCTATTTTATGAGGTAAAATATACATCATCATCATCTTCATTTGTTCTTGTTATTTCCCTTTTAGGAGCTGAGAGAGACTCGTAAATTACAACATCAATACATTCAACAATCTTCCAAAGTCTTGTATTGTAACATTTATATGCTTTAATTCTTGAAGAGTAACCAAGAAATATTCCTTCATCTGCTCTAGTTTCAAACTTACCAAGTTTTCATCATTGTTCTTGACAAAAAATTTGCTTCCGAAAACTCTAAAATGCTTTACGATGGGAAGATTTCCATAGCAGAGTTCATAAGGAGTTTTATCGTTGTTCACATGAACATGAGCCTTGTTCATATTATTTACTGCAGTATGTGTTGCTTCTCCCCAAAAGGTATCGAGATTTCCAGATTCATCAAGAATAGCCCGAGCCATCTGTTGAATTGTTCTATTCATCCTTTCTGCCATGCCATTTTTTTGTGGGGTTCCAGCTACAAAAAATTGTCTTTTTATGCCATGATGTTCACAGAAATCAAAGAATTCATCTGATATATATTCTCCTCCTTGGTCAGATCTAAGACATTTTATTTTTAAATCTAATTAATTTTCAACCAAAGCTTTGAAGATCTTAAATTTTTAAAATTCTTCATCTTTATGTTTCATTAAACCGATCCAACACATTGTAGATAATTCATCAATAAATAAAATATAGTATTTTTCTCCACGGGGTGATTTTTTCCTTAAAGGACCACATAGATCAGTATGTATAAGTTCAAGGGCCTTGCTTGTTTATCCTTCTTCAGCATTGAATTGCACTCTAGTTTTCTTACCAAATTGGCATGATTTGCATTTGGTAGTTTTAGTTACAGTGATGCTGGGAAGATCACGAACAACTTTGAGTCTGCTAGATTTGCTTATTTGAGAGAAGCTCAAATGTCCCAACCTTTTGTGCCATATCCAATTTTCTAAAGATTTACCCAAGTAGCATTGTTCTTGGCCACCTTTCAATACATACATATTTCTTGGTGTTGTAGTTTCTTTTATTACTGTTTTCACTGTGTCAAGTTCACATACTACACATTCTTTTGAACTAAAGACAACTTCATTTCCTTTATCACATATTTGACTCACACTTAACAGGTTATGATTTAATCCATCCACATACATAACATTGTTACCTTTCACCTTTTATTTTATAAAAACAAAACCTTTTCCTTTGATGACAACAGGAGAGTCATTCCCAAAGGTAACAATCTTTTCTTTCTCTGGAGCGTTGTATAAAAGGAGTTTATTTTTATCACATGTCATGTGTTTTAAGAATCTACTATCAATGTGTGATTGATTTTCTTCCCCTTTAGAAAATAAATCTATGCCACAACTTTCAACCTATAAGTCCTTCTTTCTACATACCTTGGAATTTGAAGGTATATTCTCTTTTGGTTGAAGTTTGCTCCTGCATTTAGATTCTTCATGTCCAAAGTTATTGCAATAGGCACATTCAATTTCGCTTTGAAGAGGAGAAAATATTTTATAAGTATTCTTCTTTATTCCGGTCTCATTTCTTTGCTTTCTTGCTTCTCGTCATGATGGTTTTGTATGCAACACATTGAGCAGCTTTATGACCAAAATTATGACATGAGAAACATTTTCCATTAAAGAAGAAATTTATGCGATCATGCAACCTTCTATTTAGTTTTACCTGCTCATTGATATTTTTGTTATTTTTCTTCCTTGTATTAAAGTGGTCATGCTTTACCTGTGTAGTTTCTTTGTTCTTAACCTGAGTGACAAAATGTTGCAGCCTGGCTTTAACTGCATTTAGATAGCTTGGTGCTGAAGATTGAGATGATTCTCTAATATATCCAATACCTATCTTTATAAGAGGAGAGCATTGTATCTTCATAATTTCATCTAAGGTTTCAGATCCATTAGCAAATCTAAGATTTAAATTTTTCACTTTCGCAATTTCCTTTCTTAGAATTACTATTTCTCATTTTAATTTCTCATTGTGCTTCTCCTTTTCTATAAGTTGATTCCTTAGAGTATCTATGGAAATTTTTTTTTCCTTCCAAACATATATTGAGATGATTTATTTCTTCAAGGAAATCATTTTCTTCTAATTCATCCATAAAAAGTATCTCTACCCTCACTAGGGTATTTTTCAAAATCCATGAGTAGTCTAATATCTTGATCAGATTCTCCTTCTTCACTATTTTATAGACCATTACTATCTTCATGAGTATAATAGCTTTTTCTATTGATAATGATCCAGGTGGATTAACAGGTACAAGTACAAGTGGCTTAGCACAGAGGGCTCAAAATTCAAAGTGTTCAGATTGTTATTGAACTAGCTTCATATTGTAAAACTCGTCTTTTTGATTCCAACGGCATAGACGACACTCAATTCCGAGTTCGTATGAAGTAGTTAGGAGCGATCAAAGTTCTAGGTTGGCTTGGTGACCGCGCAGCCTTAAGGAGGACGCAAATTGGACCAAACTTGGCCACCGGATTCCAGCACACTCAGGCCAGGTTCTAGGGGAAATTTTTTCCTGTTTAATTTACCTCCTACAGTCAAAAATCGATTTTTCAAAAATGCATTGGTTGTTTAAAATTAAAACAAAATGTATATATATATATATATATATATATGGGGTGGCAGGCCACCAACCCCGCCACCCACTTCGACGGAACCCACGGAAACATATTTTATACTAGAGCTGGTGGGACTCGAGCCCATCACCGGTGGGCCTACCAGTCTGCCCATGCGGCAGCTCCCCATTTCTCGACCCAACTCAACTCAACAACATTAAATGGGGGCAGGGGTTGTGAACCCTAATGCCAGCCAAGCCAACTTTATGGCCACATATATATGTGCCGGTGGAGATCGTGGACCGCATTGCACAAGGCGGGCCCCACCCCTCTCAAATTCAAACAAAAAAACAAACGCGCCCGTTAAAAAAAAAATTAATGTGGGTTTTTTGTGTTGTGTTGGGAGGGGCGGGATTTGACCCCCCGACCCCTCGTCAACGAATTTCCATTTTTTACCAACTACACCAACGTATTCCTTGGTTAATCTGCCCACAAAAATACTATTTAAACACATCATCCGCACAATGCGCCCAGGCCATGGAGGAGCGGATAGAACACATGCAGATCGAGGTTAATATTTTTTTATTGCAGGTCATGTGGAACCATGAGCCAAAAAAGAGGCAAGCGAAACCTTGATCGAGGCCAACTTTCAGGAGGGCGTAATTTTTACTTTGTCTAAATGGGACAAATTTTATGTTGTTTCTGCACTACTCGACACCACGACTCTGATGGTGTGCTTAGTTTCTTCATCTGCATTTTTTATTTTTCAGCCACTTTTGGAAGTAGGTTATGCAGGTGTCAGATCTTCGCGTGTGAGCAGTCATTTTCACCTTTTTCGACCCCACAAGATTGATCGTGTTTTCAGATTCAGCCGCAGAGTAGCTCAACCTTCAACAAATGGTAGCATGAGGTTTATGATGTGGATTCCATGTACTTCTTCATTTATTTCTCTTTGAGATGCATTATGTCTTGCAGATCCTGGTTGATACATGAGTCGTGGGATCTTGCCTTGTGTTGTTCTTGATGTATTTTCAGCTATGGATTTGTGCCATGTATGAGATCCCTTTTATGCCACATTGGTGGGATGCTCGTTTTCATATTTGTATTGTTGAGATCCCTTGATTTCTAGGTTTGGTGGGATACTCTTATTTATTACATGTCAGCTATGGTCATACTGATAGGAGTCTTTCTTTATGTATGAGAGTTCGACAGTGGAACAATTTTTAAAGAAGTCAAGCCACTCCTGTGTGAGGGAATTTTTCCTTGTATGTCATAGGAAAGCACATCCATGTACATGTTCTTCTTACAACACATAATGCAGTGGCCTACACCATCTTGACACCGAGGCCCGGAGATGTAGTCCCTCCTTGGCGAACTCTGTCATCAAATGACATGTTCTTATGTTTTTTGATCTTGTTCATTTATGTTCTTCTTATTTACAGCTAAAATTGTTCATTTCCATTATTTAATGTCTTAATTAAATGTAATTCATTTTATCAGCTTAAGTAAAAGGTCTTGGTTAAGGGTATCAAGATTTTACCTTGGATCAAGTGGTATCAGAGCAGGTATTCTTGCTGATTGGATTGCAGGCGTGAACATTGAAAGTTTGCTAAGTTGAGCCATGGAGAATTTCAAGGACATGTACGAAACCATGCTCAGGGTGTTTGAGAAAGTGTTCGAGAAAGCGGACATATTGTACGAAGCTTACGAAAAAAAAGCAGTAGAGAACGAAGAATTAAAGACCATCCTACACAAAGAGAAGAAGGAAAAACAACAGTTGCAGCTTCAGTTGCAAGCCACAACAGAAGTGTTGGAAGATTAGAAGCACAAAAATGAAATTCTGCAAGTAGATCATGATGCCTTGAAGGCATTCCTACATGAAGAGAAGGAGAGGAAGTAGTAGTTTTAGATTCAGTTGCAAGCCATGATAGATGCGTGGGAAGATTTGAAACACAATAATGAAACTATTCAAAGAGATCATGATTCCTTAAAAGCATTCCTACAGAAAGAGAAGGAGGAGACGCAGTAGTTTTAGCTTCATCTACAAGCCGTGTCAGAGGCATTGATGAAAGTGAAGCGCAACGAGGGCTTACAACAAATTTTTTCATCTGTTTTGCAATCAACACCTAAGGTAAACTGTATTGATTTTGCTTCAGCTTCTTCAGATGATATAATTTCAGTTGGAAGTGTGGAGATACCCATCGTAGGTACCAACATGATACTCCTGACCAAAATGGGGTACAGAGGAGGAGGACTTGGGATTCGTGGCCAGGCATAACCGAACCATTGGAGGTGGTGCAATGACCTCATTATGCAGGTTTAGCATACACTGACGAAGGATTTTCAAAGGAAATCAAAGGAAAACAGTTAATGATGAACTCTCCAAGGAAGATGAATGATGGGGACACTTTGGCATCATTCCATGATAGTGCACGTTGCAGCGAAGGAACTGAGGCGAGCTACCATCATCATGATCGTACCAGAGACCACCCCAGAAGGTATAATAAGTCTCATTATTCCAGTGTGCATTTTAATTATAAGAATGTTGATAACCACAGTCGTAAAATATGGCATCGTGAAACTTGTTTATTTTTTGGTTTAAATAACCATGTGATTTCTGAGCGCTGAAAGAGGATGGCAGCACAAAGGAGGAAGAGGCATGAACAACCTTCTCCCCAATAGGAAAAGAAATCATTTAAGAAGGTTTGGAGAAAATAAATTTTGCATCCATTGTGACTGAAGTGGCCACCAAAGAGCCACATGCTGGAAACTTCATCCAGAGCAGTGCCTTAGAGAAAAAATGCCCATGAATACACAAGTCGAAAGAGCTGATCAATAAGCAAGTTTGCCACAGGGAAATGATCCACTCGCTTTAATAAGTGAGAAGTGGTTCTTCTAGATTTTTTTTTCTAGATATGTTAAGCTTGTCATGGCCGTGTTTGTAAATCATTTCTCACCTTTTTATTATAAAAGTGATGATGTGTTTCCATCACTCCTTTAAGCAACCATGATATTTTTTTGGCCTTGTTTCATAAGTCGTCTAATGGATTTCCTTCATGTAAAAGTGATGATGTGTTGCCATCACTTCGAGATGTGACGATTATGTTTTGGTCATGTGCTATGAGTCGTCTGATGCATTTATTTCATTTAAAAGTGATGAGGAGTTTTTCCATCACTTCTAAATGTGACGATGAGGTCTGGTCTCATCATTTTGTTGAGGTATGATTTTCATTTTTGCTATAAGCTTGACCACCGAGTACATGTTATAAACTTGTGGCAAGTATGGAAATATTCGGTTCATTGTTTGTCACATTGAGAATGTAATGTTCATTGCAGCTTTATTCAGGTGTTGGCATTCTGATTTCGAAGGAAAGAAGTGAAGGAGTCTTCGAGGGATGTGCCTTCTCAAAAATTTGTGTTGCAACAAATTGTAGGTGATGTCTTTGCATCTTGATTCCTAAATATTACAAATAAAGGAATCTTCAAGAGATGTGCCTTTCACACATTTGCGCCACAGAAGTTGCAGGTGTTGTCTTTTCATCTTGATTCCAAAGTACATAAGGTAAGGGAATCTTCAAAAGATGTGTCTTTCACACATTTTTGTCACAGTAGTTGCAGGTGTTGGCTTTGCATCTTGATTTTGAAGTACATGAGGTGAAGGAGTCTTCAAGGGATGTGCCTTTTTAGAAATTTTCATTTATGCAGTTGCAGGTGTTGGCTTTGCATCTTGATTCCGAAGTACGAGAGGTGAAAGAGTCTTCAAGGCATGTGCCTTTTTAGACATCGCATTGCAGCAGTTGCAGGTGTTGACTTTGCATCTTGATTCCGAAGTATGAGAGGTGAAGGAGTCTTCAAGGGATGTGCCTTTTCAGACATCGCATTTTAGCAGTTGTAGATGATGGTTTTGCATATTTATTCTGAAGTAAGAAAGGTGAAGGACTCTTCAAGGGATGTGCATTTTTAGACATCGCATTGCAGTAGTTGTAGATGATGGTTTTGCATCTTGATTTCGATGTACGCCGGGTGAAGGAGTCATGTGGGGATGTACCTCTCAACACATTTGCAGACAGTTGATGATAGGTAAAGCTTGATGCTTTTGGAGGACCAAAAGCTCCTCTACGGGGAGGATTGATCCAGGTGGATTAAATAGGTACAAGTACAAGTGGCTCAGCACAGAGGGCTCAAAAATCAAAGTGTTCATATTGTTATCGAACTAGCTTCATATTGTAGACCTCGTCTTTCTGATTCTAATGGCGCAGACAACACTAAATTCTGAGTCCGTATGAATGAGTTATAAGTGGTCAAATTTCCAGGTTGACTTGGTGACTGGGCAGCCTTAAGGAGGATGCAAATTGGACCAAACCCGACCACCGGATTCCGGCACACTCAGGCTAGGTTCTGGGCGAAGTTGTTGCCTAGTTAATTTTCCTCCTATGGTCAAAAACCGATTTTAAAAAAATGAATTTGTTGTTTAAAATTAAAACAAAAAATATATATATTGGGTGGCAGGCCAGCAACCTTGCCACCCCCTCCGATGGAACCCACGACAACATCTTTTATACCGGAGCCGGTGGGAGTCGAACCCACCACCGGTGGGTCTGCCGGTCCGCCCACGCATCGGCTCCCCATTTCTTGGCCCAACTCAACTCAACAACATTAAATCGGGGCAGGGGTTGTCAACCCCACTACCACCCAAGCCACCTTTATGGCCACATATATATGTGTCGGTGGAGATCATGGGGCAGGTCGCCCAAGACGGGCCGGACCCCTCCCAAATTCAAACAAAAAAACAAACGTGACCATTAAAAAAAAAATTAATTCAGGTTTTTTGTGGTATGTTGGGAAGGGCAGGATTTGACCCCCCGATCCCTCCTCAACCAATTTCCATTTTTTACTAACTACACCAATGTATTCCTTGGTTAATCCGCCCATGGAAATAATATTTAAATCCATCATTCACACAGCGTGCCCAGGCCATGGAGGAGCGGAAAGCACTCATGCAGGTCAAGGTTAATATTTTTTTTATTGCAGGTCATGTGGAACCATGAGTCAGAAAAGAGGCAAGCAGAACCTTGATCAAGGCCAACTTTCAGGAGGGCAAAATTTTGACTTTGTCCAAATGGGACAAATTTTATGTTGCTTCTGCACTACTCGATGCCACAACTCTGATGGTGTTCTCAGTTTCTTCATCTGAGTTTTTAATTTTTCAGCCATTTTTGGAAGTGGATTATGCAAGTGTCAGATTTTCGTGTGTGAGCAGTCGTTTTCACCTTTTTCGACGCCACAAGATTGATGGTGTTTTCAAATTCAGCCGTAGAGCAGCTTAGCCTTCAGTAAATGGCAACATGAGGTATATGATGTGGATTCCATGTACTTCTTCATTTATTTCTCTTTGATATGCATTATGTCTTGCAAATCCCAGTTGATGTATGAGTCGTGGGATCTTGCCTTGTGTTGTTCTTGGTGTATTTTCAGCTATGGATTTGTGTCATGTATGAGATCCCTTTTATGCCACATTGGCGGGATGCTCGTTTTCATATGTGTATTGTTGATATCCCTTGTTTGCCAGAATTGGCTGGATACTCTTATTTATTACATGTCAGCTATGGTCATACTGATAGGAGTCTTTCTTTATGTATGAGAGTTCTAGAGTGGAAAATCTCTTAAAAAAGTCAAGCCACTCCTGCGTGAGGAAACTTTTCCTTGTATGTCATAGGAAAGCACATCCATGTACATCTTCTTCTTATAACACATAATGCAGCAGCCTACACCATATTGATACTGAGGCCCGGAGATTTAGTCCCTCCTCGACTAACTCCATCTTCAAACGTCATGTTCTTATGTTTGTTGATATTGTTCATTTATCTTCCTCTTATTTATAGCTACAATTATTCATTTCAGTTCTTTAACATCTTTATTAAATTCAATTCTATTTATCAGCCGAAGTAAAAGTTCTTAGTTAAGGGTATCAAGATTTTACCCTGGATCAGAGAAACTGTTTCTTTTTTCCTTTTTCCACTTCCTTTCCCTTTTCATGATTATCTTTATGGGGACATTTAGCAGCATAATTACCAACTCTTCCACAAGAAAAACATTTAAAAGGAAGGTTACATCTGAATCTTCTAGTGCCAATTTGTCGCCTCTTTACAAAACCTATCTCATCTTCTTTTGAAACATACCCTGATCCTTCTTGTTCTTCTACCTCCTTTCCTTTTGCAGGAGCTCTGAAGAGAACTTCTTTGACTTCAGATTGACCTCCTTTTCTCATTTCACAATTAGTCAGAATCCCATGAAATTGAAAAATAGTAAGAGTTTGTAGATCCTACTTCTCTTCAATAGCAGGCACTTTTGACTCGAATTTGGGATTTAGAGATCCTAAAACCTTTTCTACCAGAGTAGTGTCAATTATGCTTTCACCTAGATTTCTCATATGATTTACAATATCATCTAGATGTAAAAGGAAACAAGCAATGCTTTCCTCACTATGCATTCTAAATTTTTCATATTGAATACTGAGATTTTGGAGTTTAGAAATTTTTACCTTGGCATCACCTTCATAGCTCAGAATTATTTTTTCCCATATCTCCTTTGATGTATTCAACTACATGACTTTGAAAAATTCTTATTCAATCAAGCTTCCCAATAATGCATTGACTTCCTTTGCATTGGTTTCATAGTTATTTCTTGTGGCTGGATCTGTTGGAACTGATGCTGGATATTGATAACCTCCTTCAGCTATAGCCCATACATCTGCTCCAAGAGAGTGAAGATATGATCTTGTCCTTGTCTTCTAGAAGATTAAATTGTTTTTGTTGAAGAGATGAGACCTAATAGATGTTGTCGCATCTTGATTGCTCATCTTTAGCTGATCTTAATTCTGGTACCAATTGTTGGGAAAACTACCGAGAGGGGGAGGTGAATCAGTATTAGAGCTCAACAATAACTTGAAATTTTTTTTTACTGAATTCCATACACGACTTTAATGAACCCAACTCACGTATGCATGTGGATATACCAACAAAAACTTGAATATACTGTGATACCTGTAATGTGCAATAAGAAGATTCAATTTCTTTTTGAGGAGGATAAAAGTTGTTATAAGTATTCTTCTTTATTTTGGTCTCATTTCTTTGCTTTCTTGCTTCTCTGGTCATGATGGTTTTGTATGCAACACATTGAGCAGCTTTATGACCAAAATTATGACATGAGAAACACTGTCCATTAAATAAGAAATTTATGCGATCATGAAACCTTCTATCTATGTTTACCTGTTGATTGATATTTTTGTTATTTTTCTTACTTGTATTAAAGTGGTTATGCTTTACCTATGTAGTTTCTTTGTTCTTTTCCTGAGTGACAGAATGTTGCAATCTGGCTTTAACTACATTTATATAGCTTGGTGTTGAAGAATGAGATTATTCTCCAATATATCCAAGACCTATCTTTATAAGATGAGAGCGTTGTATCTTCATAATTTCATCTAAGGTTTCAGATCCATTAGAAAATCTAATATTTAAAGTTTTCATTTTCTCAATTTGCTTTCTTAGACTTACTATTTCACATTCTAATGTCTCATAGTGCTTCTTGTTTTTTATAAGTTGATTCTTTAGAGTATCTATGGAAATTTTTTTCTCTTCCAAACATATATTGAGATGATTTATTTCGTCAAGAAAATCATTTTCTTCTAATGCACCCATAAAAGTATCTTTAGCCTCACTAGGGTCTTTTTCAAAAGCCATGAATATTCTAATATCTTGATCAGATTCTCCTTCTTCACTATTTCATAGACCATCACTAACTTCATGAGTATAATAGACTTTTCTATTGATAAACTATTTCTTATTTCCTTTTTCCACTTCCTTTCCCTTTTCATGACTATCTTAATGGGCACATTTAGCAACATAATGACCAAATCTTCCACAAGAAATACATTTAAAAGGAAAATTACCTTTGAACCTTCTAGTGCCAAGTTGTAGCTTCTTTACAAAATCTATCTCACCTTCTTCTGAAACCTACCTTGATCCTTCTTGTTCTTCTACCTCCTTTCCTTTTGCAACAGCTCTGAGGAGAACTTCTTTGACTTCAGATGGGCCTCCTTTTCTTATTTCACAAGCAGTCAGAATCCCATGAAGTTGAACAATAGTAATATTTTTTAGATCCTGCTTCTCTTCAATAGCAAACACTTTTGACTCAAATTTGGGAGTTAGAGATCCTAAAACCTTTTCGACCAGAGTAGTGTCAGTTATGGCTTCACCTAGATTTCCCATATGATTTACAATATCATCTATATGTAAAAAGAAAGTAGCAATCCTTTCCTCATTATGAATTCTGAGCTTTTCATATTGAATTATGAGAGTTTGGAGTTTAGCACTTTTTACCTTGGCATCACCTTCATAGCTCAAAATTATTTTTTCCCATATCTCCTTTTGTGTATTCAACTTCATGACTTTGACAAATTCTGATTCAGTCAAACTTCCCAATAATGCATTGAATGCCATTGCATTGGTTTCATAGTTATTTCTTGTGGCTGGATCTATTGGAATTGATGTTGGATATTGATATCCTCCTTCAACTATAGCCCATACATCTGCTCCAAGAGACCGAAGATAGGATATTTTCCTTATCTTTCAGAAGATTAAATTGTTTCCGTTGAAGAGAGGAGGCCTCATAGATGTTTTCCCATATTGATTTCTCATATTTAGCTGATCTTCGTTCTAGTGATTAAGCTTCTACAAAAGGACCTGCTCTGATACCAATTGTTGGAAAAACTACTGAGAGTGGGTGGTGAACTAGTTTTAAAGAACAACAATAACTTGAAAATTTTCTTTACTGAATTCCATACGTTACTTTAATGAACCCAACTCATGTATGCATGCGGATATACCAACACAAAGTTGTGTATATTGTGATACCTTTAATGTGCAATAATCACATTCAATTTATTTTTTAATAGAAAATTTGTTATAAGTATTCTTCTTTATTCCTGTCTCATTTCTTTGCTTTCTTTCTTCTCTGGTCTTGATGGTTTTTTATGAAACACATTGAGCATCTTTATGAAAAAAATTATGACATGAGAAACATTTTCCATTAAAGAAGAAATTAATGCAATCATGAAACCTTATATTTATTTTTACCTTTTGATTTATATTTTTGTTATTTTTCTTCCTTGTATTAAGGTGGTCATGCTTTACCTGTGTAGTTTCTTTGTTATTTTCCTGAGTGATAGAATGTTGCAGGCTGGCTTTAATTGCATCTAGATAGCTTGGTGCTGAAGACTGAGATGATTATCCAATATATCCAAGACCTATATTTATAAGAGGAGAGTGTTGTACCTTCATAATTTAATCTAAGATTTCAGATCCGTTAGTAAATCTAAGATTTAAAGTTTTGACTTTCTCAATTTCCTTTCTTAGAATTACTATTTCACATTCTAATTTCTCATTGCGCTTCTCCTTTTCAATAAGTTGATTCTTTAGAGTAACTATGGAAATTTTGTTTTCTTCCAAACATATATTGAGATGATTTGTTTCTTCAAGAAAATAATTTTCTTCTAATGCATCCATAAAAGTATCTTTAGCCTCACTAGGGTCTTTTTCAAAAGCCATGAGTAGTCTAATATCTTGATCATATTCTCCTTCTTCACTATTTTATAGACCATCACTATCTTCATGAGTATACTAGCTTTTTCTATTGATAAATTTTTTCTTATTTCCTTTTTCCACCTCCTTTCCCTTTTCATGACTATATTTATGGGGAAATTTAGCAACATAATGACCAAATATTCCACAAGAAAAACTTTTAAAAGGAAGCTTACCTCTGAACCTTCTAGTGCCAAGTTATAGCTTCTTTACAAAATCTATCTAATTTTCTTCTGAAACATACCCTGATCCTTCTTGTTCTTCTACCTCCTTTCCTTTTGCAGCAGCTCTGAAGACAACTTCTTTGACTTTAGATGGACCTCCTTTTCTCATTTCACAAGCAGTCAAAATTCCATGAATTTGAACAACAGTAAGAGTTTATAGATCCTGCTTCTCTTCAATAGCAGACACTTTTGACTTGAATTTGGGAGTTAGAGATCCTAAAACCTTTTCTACCAGAGCAGTGTTAGTTATGGTTTCACCTAGATTTCTCATATGATTTACAATATCATCTACATGTAAAAAGAAACTAGCAATGCTTTCCTCATTATGCATTCTGAGTTTTTCATATTGATTCTAAGAGTTTGGAGTTTATCACTTTTTACCTTCACATCACCTTCATAGCTCAGAATTATTTTTTCCCATATCTTCTTTGATGTATTCAACTGCAGGAATTTGATAAATTCTGATTCAGTCAAACTTCCCAATAATGCATTGACCGCCTTTGCATTGGTTTCATAGTTCTTTCTTGTGGTTGGATGTATTGGAACTGATGCTGGATATTGATAACCTCCTTCAACTATAACCCATACATCTGCTCCAAGGGACTGAAGATAGGATCTTTTCCTTGTCTTCCAGAAGATTAAATTGTTTCCGTTGAAGAGACGAGGTCTGATAGATGTTGTTCCATCTTGATTTATCATATTTAGTTGATCTTCCTTCCAGCGATTAAGCTTCTACAGAAGGACCTGCTCTGATACCAATTGTTGGGAAAGATACTCAGAGGGGGAGGTGAATCAATATTTAGAGCTCCACAATAACTTGAAATTTTTCTTTACTAAATTCCATACGTGACTTTAATGAACCCAACTCGCGTATGCACATGGATATACCAACAGAAACTTGCGTACACTGTGATACCTTTAATATTAGATAAAATTTTAGAAACAATAATTAACTCAACTTATCAATTATGCAATAGTTAGTTAAGTATTAAATATGTGTAGTAATATCATAATAGATCATAACATAAGAGCATCACACATGAACACCAATATTTAAGGTTGAAACCCAATTCGGGAGAAAACCACCACTACTGTTGTCTCAGTATTCAATATTTATTATATGGAAAACTACTTACAATTTTGTACTAATGCAAACTCATATCATTATGCAGGCATCTACTTGCAGAAGACTGCAACCTTCTCTCATTCTCCAGCTGCTACTGGAAGGGAGCTACAACTCCTGGATCTCTTTTACCATCCACTACTGGAAGGGAGCTTCAACCCCCTAATTAGAACACCATCTTCTAGTGGCAGGAAGCTTCTACTTCCACATTGAAGGCTTCAACCCTCAGAACCACTGCAGACCACATTTCATCAATTTTCACACTGGATCACACAACTTCAACGCAACTCTTCATAAAGAACAACAATAATAAAATTCACCCCATACTTCAATCAAAATAGTGATATCACTGTAATGAGAGCACATTAATAACCCAGATTTCAGAATTAGGATGCAGAATCAAACTCAACCATGAACATTAATTATCTTAAAATGCATACGCTACTTTGATTTACTGAACCCGTATGTATACCCGCTTTCCTTCACACCAACATGCTTATAAATCTGTGAATACTGATCTTCAAGAATATGGTTAGTCTTAGATCTAGTTCTGAGGCTTTTAGTCAGATACATTTTCAGTATTGCAGAACCCTTGACCAGTCAGACATCATTAAACATATTTACTCACTTATTTATTAGATTTGTACATATTCAACTTAGCAGCATATACAACATTCAAGAAACCCAGATCTACATGAAGACTTCATTGAAATACAATAGAAATACAATGGAAATAAACATATAACCTCTACAATAAGCTTCAGAAAAAACCCTGACTTCCATACGTGCATTTTCTGAGACAAAGTCGTGTATATACACGCTTTCACTGAGATGAAATAGCATATAGATCTGTAAATATTTAGTTCTGAAAAATGTTTCAGATCAATAGAACTTACCCATATTTCTTCAGTTTACTTTAGGAAGCATGCGCGAGGTCACAGATCCAAACCTCTCATCATTAGATCATGAAAGAACATAATCATTTCAGGTCTAAAGATCTGGATCCATCATTATATCGAAGTGTGCATCATAGATTCATATCTACCAACAAAAAATAGTTCATCCAATGCAGATATACTTCAAAGAGAAGTATTCAGTGACAACCCTTACAATTGCACTACTTGCACTAAGATCTTCTTCTCCTTATATAGATTTAGCCTTTACCAATACCATGAGTCAAAATCACACAACTACCGATGGTATTCTTGGACGGAATCAAATATATGACACAATGCTCAATACTGTGGACTAATACCATAATAATAACCCCCTAGTATCATCATTTTTGACCGCAAAAGGCATACACGACTTGGATCGTTCTTTTCTGCATGTATACATGACTTGGCTTGTACAAACCTGCATATAGAACCTATAATATGAATATTAACCAATCTTTTGTTGCACATTACACATTTCTCCTGATAGACCTTCTGCAAACTACTGAGATTCTCCAAAAGACATATACTCCATGTTTTAACAGATATTTTCCATCAAGGACAACATATTAAGACATAAGAATCATATTTCCAACATCTCTTAGGTGGTAACCGTTTGGGCTCTCGAAACATGTCCCTATATACCTGTCAGAAATCCTCCAATTTTTATTTATTTTTATTTGTACACCCCTCGAGGCATGCCTTGCCTCTAATCGACTCCTCTATAGACTGAATTTCTCTTAAAAATAATAAAACATACTTCTTGCTCAAAGTGATCAATCTCATAGCTTGGTTAGGACTTACAAGCATAATTTTCGACTTTCATTTGTGCACATTGATGATGAAATATTTCCCATCCTTAACTATATGGTACTAATTGTATCTCCTCATAAATATTTCATCTTGAATGTACATGTATGGAATCCAAACCAGAAGACCACATACATCAAGGGGAACCACATCGGGATCTTCTTCATCAATAAAATCAACACTGATAGAAAATCTAATTTTACATTATTTTTTTACCTTCAACTTTGTAGCCTTATTTACCCATCCCAGTGGATATGGCTATGGATGATCACAAAATTCCAACCCCAAATTCTTGATGACCTCTGTTGCGATGATATTTTCCTGTGATCTTGAGTCAAACATAGCATCAATCTTTGTATTCGTGACATGTAGCTTTATATGGAAGAGTTTGGTCATTTGTTTCTCTTCCTGTTGCTGAATGCTACTCAAATTCACCTCCTTCTACACTAAGTACAAATGATATTATTATCCATGCCTGAAATAATTTCAACTTGGTTTCTCAAATCTGGGACCATGAGATTCTTCCTCTTGTTATCTTTCTTCTTGTTCTTTCGGTTTAGCTCTAGACAAAACTTCTAGCACTTCTCCCATGTATGGCCATGAATTTTGTAGTGGTTGCTAGGATATTTTCATTTATGTTTTGTGGCTTCAGCTTTTTTATATTTCCCCCATTTCTTCTTCTTCTTCCCCTCCTTATAATTTCATGTTGCTCCTTTTTCTTCAATCCACTTGATTTCATTATTTTCAAACCTACATTCTAGATGTAACGTGCCTATACACAAGATTCACCCACTGATCTGGGTTTCAACAACATCACTTTCTCATGTTGATGGTAGTGTAGATTCCAAAAATACTTGAGGAGTACATATGGGCTCTTTACAGATATACCCAACATTATAGCGATCCTCTGAAATTTTGTGGTTTACTCCTATACACTTTGGCCCCTCTTTTTCCTGAAGTAATCCCACTCGATCCACTGGTCCTCCACGTACCCAATGGGATAAAAATATGAATTAATGAGGGTTTTAAATTCTTCCCACTTAGTCACTAGAGGTTCTCCCTCCAACCTTCGAGTTTCTGTTTGGATTTCCCACAAATTCAGTGCATGGGCCTCTAATTTTAGCCGTATGAGTCATATCTTTTTTCATTATTCAATATGATGGATAATGAAATAAAATTTGAGTTGATGCAAACGCTTGTTTGTCTTCAGAGAATCTATCTTGCTGTGATATGGATTTATATATACTTTTTCTTCCATTTTAAAAAAATATTGATTGAGGGCACTCGAACTGGGTTGATATTTTCCATATTCTTTCTTCAACTAGTTCTCCATTTCTCCCTAATCTTCTGAACCTCATTCTAATTTTCCCTCTCCATTCAAATACCCATCTTATCTTAATATCCCCAGATTTTTATTTAAGGTGACCATGAGGACGCTTACATTACAACTGATACCTAAAACTTGTTGTTCTAGTGGCGTAAGCCTCACCTTTGCTGGATCGGTAGGTTTGTTTACAGATGTCTCAGCCATGATTATGGTTTAACGATTTTTAGCCCCACTGATATGAATGGATTATGCTAGTGTTGATGTGCTAATTAATTTTTTAGATTATAAATTCAATGTCTTATGTGTGCTTAAGGGTTCAAGGTTTCTTTGAAATTATCTAGTCTCATGAGTGTTTTTTCATGTCAGTTTAGTGAGCAATTTAATATAAAAATAGAGCTTAACAACAACAAAAAAAGTACATAACATCACCGTAGATAACATTAACATAAGTATTTGATGAAGGAGCCAACCCCTCCTGGGCTACATCTCCTTGGTCGAGCTTCCACGGCTTGGACCTCTATATTATGATAAAATTGTTAAATTGACCTGTTTAAATTTCTCTTTTTCTCTTGTAACCTTCTCCAATGAGTCCAGAATGGCTCAAAATGGACAGCCAGCCTCTTTTTGAGCTTGAATTGGTCACAAATTGAAAAATTTATGGCCTTTTCAATTTCTCCCACTATGTTAGACCCTAAAATAGTTAAATACAACTAAAACTGGAAGTTTCCGAAAAATCTGGGGGTCCGCCAATTAATCTGCAATTAAATTTAAGTGAGATTTTAAGCGCTAGGTAAGAATATCTTAACGCTCTTTGCGCGCTTAAGTTAATCCACAATTAAGATTGGATTATGCACTAATTAAATATGTTTAAGGCTTGAGTAATAGTGGTTTGGTTGTAAACTCTGCATTAGTTTGGAGCTCATGCCAATGTTCTTGGCATAATAGTTCTCTGAACTGGGGGCTGGTCCCCGCTTATCCTTGCCATATACAATGGTCTAGTTCAAATATATGTTGAATACATAGATTGTTAAGAACTAACGTATAATGGAGGCGGTAAGGCCTGGTGCTAGAATTGGGGAGGTTGCGAGGTCAAACCTCTGTGCCTCCACCTAAAATATTTAACAATGACCCTGAGGGCACGCGTGGGCCTCCGGGCTTTCCACGTGTTGCAACCTCATTTGTCCAATCTCAACACCAATAAACAAATCCGACGTCAATACGTGTCATCTGTTCATTGGTCCACCTATAGGAATATTCCAAGGAATTTTCCAAGGAATATAGCTTTTTCTTATGTGAATTTATGGATGCCTTGTCATCATTCATGTCATCCCTGCACAAAATTTTCCTATTTAGCAAAGTGATCAGATCGTGTTTCTGGGAGCATACGACGAACTTTTTTTGTGAAATGATGTGAGCCAGATTCATAACGACGAGCACTATGCAGTTGTTCAGGTTCTGAGAGAATATGAGAACTTTTATTCTTAAGTTTAAAACTATGCACCTGATCATTCCTCCCCACTGTAAGACTTTTGGACCCCAACATCTCTTTCATTACTGAACATGTGGATGAGGGTACATTTCCCTCACCCTTCTAGTCTCAATCAACTGGAATTTTCCCAATTTCATCAATTTGAGCTTTTCCAAAAAACTAATACTTTTCCTTGACTCTTGAAACTTTGTATTATTGTTGTGGAAATTTTCCTGCTGCAATTTTGTTGAATTTTCACAAAAACACGCTGTCCTTGAAGAAACTCTCTCACCTCGAGCATTGTTGACATGGATATTTTTAGCTTGTCTTGCGTTGTACTTGCATGAAATTTTTACCAAGTGTTTTCGTGATTTCCATGTACCATTTTGAAACAAAAAATAAGTACTTGTGGAACCTATGTCTTGATTGTCAAATTGCTTTGGCACTTTCTCTTTAATCATTTCACTTTCTTGCACCGACATACTGTTTCCATCACTGCTCAACACTGATGTTGACTGTTGCAAATATTTCACATCTTCTTTACCTCCTTTCAAAGGAAACCTATTAGAGTCCTAAAACATCTAATTATAAGAATTTTTAAATTCAATGATATCATCTTGTTCATTCGATACATGTTTTTGAAAGGTCTCATTCTAAACATCTCTATGCTTGAACATTAACACAGTCAAATTTTGACTTGCATTCACTATTCTCTTCATTTCTCCTGCATGTATAAGAGACCAACTTATCTTCTTCTTATATGATCTAACTATGTACTCAATTCCATCATTAAACAAATGATAATTATTCTCATGGCGATGAGATACTCCTTTCCTATAATAAATATAAGGACTTCCCAAAACACTACTTTAAATCTCAAGCAACACTACATCAAGTTCAACTTCATCAAGAAAGTTTGAATTGATTGCAAACCTTAGGATGCACTTCCTTATTACCTGCAAGTTTTCATTCTTGCATATCCACCCTAAAGGATAAGGTCTTTGATGTCTAACAGTTTCAATATTTAACTTCTTGACCAAGTCTTCAGAAATAAAATTAGCTTGATAACCACTATCAAATAGTCTGTCTATCTTGGTATGCTTCGAAACAATTCTAATATTAAAGAGTTCAATTCTTGTATATTCATCTTGAGTTACGTTAGAATGACTTTAAAAACTAGTGATGGTCATGTTCTTACCTTTCAAACCCATTTTTGTAATCATGGTTTCATCTCCTGAATCTAAACCTAAGTCATGTTCAAAGATTGCAATAGTTTCCCCCTTCTCTTTGGCTTTAATTTTTTTTGGCTTCAACTCTGGATGGAGTTTCCAACAACGAGTTTATCTTTCTCTAATTTTATAGAACCATTTTTATTTCCTCTTCCATTAAACTTTCCCTTTCCTTTACCCTCATACTCAAGGAAACTATCATTCTTCTCATCTGCACTATGTTTCCCTCTTGCTTCTAGATGTATGGCTTGAACACACCTCTTGCTTCTAGATGTATGGCTTGAACACAAACATCATCTAAGTTTGTGGGATTGAACATGAGAATAGTATGTCTAAGATAATTGTGCAAACCCCCAATATAATTTAAAAAAAATTAATGATAATACAAATTGAAACCCAAACTAATAGCTCTTCTCCTAATTTCATGAGTATAATCTTGCACACTTTTCCCTTTCAGTTGTCTAAAGTTTTTCCAGACCATAATGGGTTTTGGCATGTAAGCTAGAGGATATAATTGTATTTTAATCATAGCAATAAAATTTGACCAAGACATTGAGATATTTCCATTGATTTTAATCTCTTCTTAAGTCCTTGCTTCTCACAATACTAGTGCTTAACCCTCCATTCTCAGGGACGCCAACTTAATATTTATTTCATATTCTTGAAGGTTATTGATTATGAAATAAACATCCAATTGATGAATCCATTTATCTAGCTTCTCTGCATTCACTTCTCCATTATACATCAGTAGCTCAAATTTGACATCAAGTTTAAGTAAGGGTGACTTACCAGTTCCTTATAAAGTGTGTGGATGAACATATTGTAGGGTTGTGGTATTTGAAGATGATTATGAGGAATGTGAAGATGGTAGTGAGGATGTTGGTGGAGTTTATTGTGGCTTCTTACCATATACATTCCCTCCTCCTCCTGTAGAACCCTCTCCTCTTGGAGGCCTTGAACTCTCTCATTGCATCCTTACATTCCTTTCCTCATAGAGGACTTTAACCATCTCAGTCATATCAAATAATTCCTTCATGAATGCTCTTTCATCTTCTATCATGATAGGTTCTCCTTCATGGGACATGAACAGTGAAGACTCAACTTCAACATGAGGATGTGCTAGTGTTGAAAACTTTGGCAAACTTTCCCTTCTTCCTCTTGACCCAACTGCAGGGCTCTCAACGAGCTTCCCTTCTCTTCTTTTGAGTTTTAACCTTGTAAGCATGACACAAAATTGCAAACAATTAGATCCCTTATTGCACAAGAAAACCTAAATATCTTCAACTCTGATACCAAAAATTATCTGAATGAAGTATGTTAGTGTTACTATGCTAATTACTCTTTCATATTATGAATTCTGTGTCTTATGTGTGCTTAAGGGTTCAAGGTTTATTGAAAATTATCAAGTCTCATGAGTGTTTCTTTTATGTCAATTTAGTGAGAAATTTAACATTAAAAAATAGTTGAAGGTCCAAAAATAAAGTACATAACATCACCATACATAACACTAACACAGGTATTTGATGAAGGAGTTCACCCCGACTTAGCTACATCTCCTTAGTCCAGCTTCCATGGCTTGGGCCTTTATATTATGCTCAAATTGTCAAATTGACCTATTTACAATGCTCTTTTTCTCCTGTAACCTGCTCCAATGACTCCAGAATGGCTCAAAATGGTCATCTAGCCTCTTTATGAGCTTGAATTGGTAAAAATTTTGAAAAGCTGTGGCCTTTTCAATATCTCCCACTATTTTAGGCCCTAAACTAGATAATTGCAACTAAAACTGTTAGCTTCTGCCAAATCTGGGGGTCCACCAACAAATACGCAATTAAATTTAAGTGAAAGTTTAAGTGGTAATTAAGTGTAGTTTAGCGCTAACTTTGTGCTTAAGTTAATATTCACTTAAGATTCGATTATGCGTTAATTGATTATGTTTAAGGGTTAAGTAATCGTGGCTTAGTTATAAACTCCACATTATTTCGGAGCACCCGCCAGTGGTGGTGGAATAATGGTTCTATAGACTGAGGGCTCACCCCTACTTACCCCTTCCATATATAATGGTTTAATTCTAATATTTGTCGAATACATAGATTGTTAAGAACTAACATGTAGCCGAGGCACTAAGGTGTGGTGCTAGCAATGGGGAGGTTGCAGGGTTGAACCCCAGTGCCTCAACCTAAAATTTTGACCAATGGCTATGAGGGCACGTGTCGACGTCCTGGCTCGCCATGTGTCGTGAACTCATTGGTCCAATCTCAATGCCAATAAACCAATCTGATGCTGTCGCTTGTCATTTGTTCATTGGTCCACCCATGGGAATATTGGGAGAATATTCTAAAGAATATTCCTTGGAATATACCTTTTCTGACTGGACTATACAGATTCCTAGTTAGCATCCTTGTCATCCATACACAAAATTTGTCTATTTAGCAAAGTGAACATATCGTGTTTTCAGGAGCATACGATGACCATTTTTTGTGAAAACAAGTGGGCCATACTTAAAATGACAAGAACTACGTGGTCATTCAGGTTCCGAGCTAATTTGAGAACTTCTATTTTTTATCATAAAACTGAGCACCTAATCACCCACCTAACTAGATCCACACAATTTCCACAAAATATTCAAAGAAACCTTCTCTGATACCAAATGATACATAAACTATCGTGGATATTCAACTAAAAAATTCACCACAACAAATTTGATAATATATACTAAAATTACGATTTTTTACACTATTATAGTTTTAATAAACTTTTATATCTATAAATTTAACTATAATTAGTGCATGCATGCGAATAAAAATTATGCAAAAAAGTAGAGAACGAAAAAATAGGCTCACACACACATAATACAGAAGATATGATGTAGGAAACCCTTTTGGGAGAAAACACATCTTGAAGGTGAGGTGACTTCGCTCTCTTTCTATGTTTGAAAAGATGGCTGCAAGTACAAAGAAGTAATTATTTTGGCCCGTGGGCTTCTACAGCATGAAAATCCTATTTGTGTGCTCTACCTCCTATCTCTTGTGACTATCTTTTCTGAGCTATGGAATAAAATTCTCTTTAAAGAAGGGAATGCCTCTTCCTCCTAGTGGCCCAGTTATAACACAACCTGATAGTGTAATAGTGGTTAATTTTGGCTACAGCAACTCTTAACTAGATTTACAATATAAAATATTCTATAGTATTTTACATCAAAAACACATGGCTAGCCACTTTCCCATGAATAATGAGGGCTAACATGGCATACTTTCAAACTATAGATGTGAATAGAGGAATTTCGACTTCTGAGTGACATAAATTTTGCATACATACTCTGATTGACTTGCATATTGCGTCGTTCGAATGATATTTGGGGGTATACAACATGAAAATATTTTATTTTAACAATTTTCTTTTATATATAGATATATGTGAAGTTTATATCGACATAAATTAGCTAACATAGATCTTCAAATAGTTTGTTTAAATATCTTGTTGAAATAGTTTTGAGAAGTATAATGTTTAAACAACTTACTCATTCTTATTTTTTACTTCTAATTACTTTAAAACATATTAAGTTTTTTTATTATAGTCGACACTATTTTTCTATTTAAAGAATAATTTTTTATTTTTATTTTCAAGAAGCACGTGTCAACTTGACGGATGAACAAGCTTACGCATCCCCCTCATACTGGACTGTAGAATGAGCCTCTTGGTTCATGTTAAATCCATACTTAATATGGATATGAGTTGTTCTATGTTTTTAGCAGCCCCATTTCCCATGAAAAGATATTATTTCAAGGCACACATTGCACCTAGTCACAATTACCATTATTTTTCGTATTGTGATTCTTTTCAGGAACAATGTTTAATAATAATATTATAAACTTCAAATAAATTTATTTTACATAGATGGAGAATTTTTTCCACATATTCAATAACAGTTCAATTTAGAATGACGAGCGCTATGCAGTCGTTCATGTTCTGAGCTAATATGAGAACTTCTATTTTTTAGCATAAAACTAACCACCTGATCACCCATTGAACTAGATCCACACAATGTCCACAAAATATTGAAAGAAAATTGCTCTGATAACAAATGATACGTAAAATTTCGTGGATATTCCACTAAAAAATTCACCACAACAAATTTGATAATATATACTAAAATTATGATTTTTTACACTATTATAGTTTTATTAAACTTCTATATTTGTAAATTTAACTATAATTAGTGCATGCATGCAAATCGAAATCATGCAAAAATGTAGAAAACGGAAAAATAAGCTCACACACACATAATACACAAGATATGACGTAGGAAACCCTTTCGAGAGAAAACACAGCTTGAAGGTGAGGTGACTTCGCTCTCTTTCTATGTTTGAAAATATGGCTACAAGTAAAAAGAAGTAATGCTTGTGGCCCATGGGCTTCTACAGTGTCCAAATCCTATTTGTGTGCTCTACCTCCTATTTCTCATGACTATATTTTCTCAGCGATAGAAAAAATTTCTCTGGAAAGAATGGAATGCCTCTTCCTCCTAATAGCCCAGTTATAACACAACCTGATAGTGTAATAGTGGTTAATTTTGGCTACATCAACCCTTAACTAGATTTATAATATAAACTCTTCTATATTATTTTACATTAAAAACACATGGATAGCCACGTTCCCATGAATAATGGGGGCTAACGTGGCATCCTCTCGAACTATAGGTGTGAATAAAGGAATTTAAACTTTTGAGTGGCATAATTTTTTCATACATACTCTGATTTACTTACATATTGCATCGTTGGAATGATATTTGGGTGTATACAACATAGAAATATTTTATTTTAACAATTTTATTCTATATATAGAAATATGTGAATTTTATATCGACATAAATTAGTTAACATAGATCTTCAAATAGTTTGTTTAAATATCTTTCTGAAATAGTTTTGAAAAGTATAACATTTAAACATCTTACTCATACTTATTTTTTACTTCTAATTACTTTAAAACATATTAATTTTTTTTATTATAGCTGAACTATTTTTCTATTTAAAGAATAAGTTTTTATTTTTATTTTCAAGAAGCACATGTCAACTTGATAGACGAACAAGCTTACACATCACCCTCATACTGGACTGTAGAATGAGCCTCTCGGTTCATGTTAGATCCATACCTAAGATGGATCTAAGTTGATCTATGTTTTTAGAAGCCCCATTTCCCATGAAAAAATATTATTTCAAGGCATACATTGCACGTACTCACACTTACCATTATTTTTCGTGTCGTGATTCTTTTCAGGAACAATGTTTAATAATAAGATTATAAACTTCAAATAAATTTATTTTACATAGATGGAGAATTTTTTCCACATATTTAATAAGATTTGAATTTATTTGATATGTATTTATCCAATAGGTGTCCTTATTTATCAAGAGGGGTATTTTATTAAAAATAATAAATATATGGTAAAGATTTTATATTGAGTGAATTTTCTTGGTAGGCATAGGGCATCGAGCATGTCATTGAACTAAAACATTAACTTGCATTTTTTTAATTGGTTAATAATTATCTTTAATAGATTGTTAAAATAATGTTGTGGTCGCTTCATGAAGAGGTGTGAATTTGCATGGTGTGGCATTATTTAATTTCCTCTAGATGTGGGAGAGAGGAGTGGACACTGCACTTAATCGGGACTTGCCTTTATATACTTGGATATATTTTAAAATTTTAAATATATTAAATATTGGAGATATATGTAGAAAATATATATGTTATAACGATTGATTCAAGGTTACATTATGGAATGTTGCACATAAATAACTATTGAGGAAATCCAAAACTATACCTTCCAGAGTGATCTACATCAAATATAGGTTACACGGTAAAGTGATCTACAACAAAGATAGGTTACTTGCTAGAGTAATGTTTATCAATAGAATGTTACATTATTGAGTTTTAAGTGATTCATGGAGAGATAAATAAAAATTCATGCTATAGTGATCCAATATAGGTTATATGATGGATCAATCCATAAGGATATATGATAGAGAGATCTATAGTATTTTCATATTTACTCAAGTTTGATCTCAACCACATATTTCACCATGTTCATTTTTATGATAAAAGGGTTGTTAGATTTGTAGGTTCAATTTGCCATAAGGTATTACCTATGGCCATTACAATTTTATTCTCATAGATGGAAAAAGAAATATGTTCATGTATGCATGAATATTTATTATTAAGCTTGGTGGATTTTTTTCATACTAGTAGATAATGCATTTATTACTGTAACATCAATAACATCACGAAATGGAATAACCTTGGAAATCCTTGACAGGACTTATGGATCTAAACCCTATCTCACAAAGACATATGGTTTTCATATATTAGGGTGTATACCCACTCCCGTGTAAGGAAAAAACATGAATTTTATATATTAATATATGTATTAGTAAATGATCAAGAAATTTCTTATATAATATCAGATGGGGTGATTAACCCGTCAAACATAATTTGATCATTCTTAAATATGAAAAGCATTCATTTATGAGAAGATATTTCTTCCAAATAAATCTATAGAACATTCAAAGGCTTTATCATCAACATCATTATATTGCCCCCATGACTTATTGTATATCATTAGATTTCCCTCATGAATTATTCTTTCTTTTATGTTACCTTGCATAATTTTTTTTTACTATGATATCTATGACCATGTATCTCTCTATTTTGGATCCAATCTGGAATCATCCCTTAAGATATGGCAATTTTTATGATTAAGCACTAGAATCCATTTAATACAGAATATAAACAATTATTGTTGGAGATAACTATCAGACCAGGAGGTAAATCCACAAATTGAATGGTGAATTTAATAGAGGGTGCTCATGAATATATACATGGAGGTGATATTTTTGGCATTCATTTCCCAATGTCTCTTATACTTCCTTATTGCCTAATTTACACTAATATACAATTTCTCCCAGTCCCTTATGATTAGGTTTCAACATCTCCCCCCTTAATATAATGGGATGTTTGTTATTCCAAGCATCGTTTTGAATTTTTGAAACTTTTATCGTTCAAGCACTTTGGTGAAGATGTCCACAGTCTGCTCATTTGTGGAAAAATGACGTAGATGGACAGTTTTGGCCTCAACATGATGTGAAATATGATGGTATTTTGTATTGAGGTTCTTCATTTGACCATGGAACTTTGGGTTCTTGGCCAACTTTATTGCATAAGTGTTGTTGATCATGAGTGGAGTTGAATGCATTTGTTTCATCTACAAATATTCTACGATTTTCTTGACCCATACAATTTCCATTGTCACTTCAGTTGCTTATTCTGCCTCAGTTGTGGAATCTTTTGTAACTCACTGTTTGTGTGATCTCTAGGAGAAAAAAAATGATCCAAGACTCATAGAATAACCTGTAGTAGACACCCTAGTTTCTTTGTCCCCATCAAAGTCTGAATCACAGTATCTGATAAAATTGAAATTACCCTACTATGTATATTTGAGTCCAAAGTCTTGAGTCCCTTTTAGGCACTTTATAATGCCTTTTGCAACAAACCAATGTCCTTCACAAGGTTTTTCCATAAACTTGGATAGGATTCCAACAAAAAATGAGATGTCTCGTCTGGTAGTTGTTAGGTAGATGAGACTTCATACAAGCTGTCTATACTTCGTTGCATCCTAAAATTCATTCCCTTCAATGGAAGTGAACTTCAAGTTTTGTTCCATTGGAGTGGTCAAGGGACTGCATTTATCCAGGTTAAACATTTTCAATAGATCTCCAATGTAGTTCTTTTGAGCAAGCAATATAAATTTAGGATGTTGAGTTACTTCAATACCAAGATAGTATTGAACACAGCCCAAATAATTCATTCCAAAACCTTTCTTGAATTCCTTATTTATGGATGCAATATAACTATCATTATTCCATGTCATCAAAATATAATCTCCATACACCACAAGATATAGAATAGTTTTTCAAAATTTCGTAACAAACAAAGATGCATCATCAATATAAAAATGTTTGATGTTAAGTTTTAGAGGATGCTCAGTTAATTTCTCATACCATGCTCGTAGTCTTTTCTTGAGGCCATACAAGGATTTTATATGCTTGCATACTTTGTGTTCTTGGCCCTTCACATAAAATCCTTTTGGTTGGGAAATAGAAATATTATAATTTATATATCCATTCAAAAAGGAAATTTTACATCCATATGATGGACCTTCCAACCCTTCTGAGCTGCTAAGGAAAAGAGTGTCTGGATGGTGGCCCATTTTACAGTGGGGGAAAAGGTTTCCTCATAATTGACCCCTTCTTTCTATTAAAAACCTTTTGCCACAAGCCTAGCTTTGTGCTTGTGAAGTGATCCATCCTCTTTCTACTTGTTCGTGTAGATCCACTTGCAACCAATTGGTTTGGTTCCTAATGGAGGATCAACCAGCTTCCAAGTGCCATTCTTTATCAAGGAATCATTCTCATTTTGCATCGCTTCATTCCATTCATCCTGAGAGGCAGCTTATTTGAAGGAATTTAGTTCAAGATATGCAGAAAAATTCAATTCCCAATTATAAGAAACATCCATATAAATAGGTTAATCAAAATTACCTACGTCACGTCCATTTTTCCTCATGGAACTTCTTGTTCCTGTATTTCCAACCTCATTAGGAGGAACATTTTCTAGTGTCTTTGTCAGCCATTTTGGGGGACCTTTCTGAGATGGTGTAGGCTTCTCATTTGACTTTGTTGAGATTGAATCAAGATTTAGTCTCCCAATTCTTTCAATCACATCATTCAAGGTGTCATTCGTCTTTGGTTATTCATGTGGGGGGGGTGGGAGTTCTTCAGAAGATGATTCCACAGATTGATTCAACATAGGAACCCCCCGTTCAATATGTGTAATATGATTATCAAATTATTGAAATGACTTTGCATGTGTGAATCTATCCAACCAATCAAGTTGCCACTCAACAAAATCTTTAGTATTTGATATTTAAAGGAATATGACATCTCTAGATACTAAAAAATTATTATTAAATTCATCATAGAGATGTTGTCCTTTGGAGGTACTGGAATACCCAAAGAAGATACATTTTTAACTTCTAGCACCAAGTTTATTTCTTTGTACCTTAGGTATCAAAGAATAATAGGTGAAACCAAAGACCTGAAATGTGTTACTCAAGGAATGTGGTCATGCCACATTTCGTAAGGAGTTTTGTTTTTTATTGCATTAGAATGAAACCTATTCCTTATGTACACAACAAATAGAACTCGATCAACCCAAAAAATCAATTTTACATCCTTAAAAAACATCACAGAGCGAACCATATTTAAAAATGTCCTGTTCATTCTTTTAGCTACACCATTATGTTGGGGATTATAAGGCACGGTTGTTTGATGTTTGATCCCATGTTGGAAAATATACTTTTCAAATTTGTTTCAAGTGTATTCTTTTCCATTATCAGTTCCCAAAGAGCCAAGGTGAGTTTGGGCATCATTTTCACTACATGCATGAAAATTCTTGAATGTTTGAAAAACATCAAATTTATTCTTGAATAAGTAAACCCACCACATTTTGTTGTAATCATAAATAAATGTCATCATATATTTATTTCCATTTGTATAAGAAACATGCATGGGGCCACATAAATATGAATGAACAATATTGTGTTTTGTATCTGCTATGGAATGTGAATCATGAAAGAATTGTTTGTTATTCTTTCCTAGAATACAAGCATCACATTGCTTAAGTTTCCTAGGAATTGTAGGCAATATAGTAACCTCATTTTTTTTCAACAATCGAAGGTTCTCATGTTTAAGTGTTCAAATCTAGCATGCCATAAAATATTTGATGGGAATGTACCTTCATCATGATGAGAACTGAATCCAAAGTTTTGTGCATGAATAGAGGTACCTTGCATCTTTAGGAGTCTTTCTTCTTCTATTCCAGTAATGACAAGTGAGGGATCTGATGCATTTTTGACCTCAAACTTTCCATCAAACATGTGAATGGAGTGCCCTTGCTGGCAGATGTGGACTGAAAACAACAAGTTTCTTCCCAACTGAGGGAGGTATATAACCTCATGTAGAAGATGGTCTAGACGACCAAGCAACTTAAGCCTGATTATGCCAAACCTTGATGGCTTGAGTTTAGATTTGTCTACAAAGTATATTACTTCATCGACATTGTTAGTAAATTCTTCAAAAAAATATTTTCTAAAATTCATGTGACATGTTTCTCCTGAATCTAAAAACCAATAATTTCTCTAAGAAGTATGCGAAGCATCAAAAAATTCTTCAGTTACTCCAATGTTACAATGTGCTACAACATAATGTGTGGATCCAGGTGCTTTACCTTTGTCTCTGTCATGAGTTTTAGATTTTTCTTGATTTCTTTGCTACTCAATTTTGTACCAAGGAAGCTTACATGTAAATGCATCATGCCAATATTTATTGCAGCGTATGTGATGAAGATCATATTTTTCACTTTGAGCTTGTCTACCCCCCTTCCTCTGAAATTTCTTCTTCCTCTTCCTCTTCAGCCACCTCTTCCTCTCAAAGAATGTTGAGAATGATTCTTCTCTCTATGTGTGAAACATATAGCTTCTTTAGAAGACATAGGGGTTGTCTTCTTTCCCAAATCCTTCTCTCTTTCCTCAAAATTTTTCTCAAGGGAATCAAAGGTGATCTTCATGAGGTTTCCACTTTCTTGCAATGACTCAAGGTAATGTGAGTAAGTGTCATACAATACCTTAACATAAGTTATGAGAGGTATTTCAACTTCTACACCAATATTTTTAATGTCATGAATTATAGATATTACTTCTAATGCTAAAGCAAGAGGGTCATCATTTTTCAATGCAAGGCTGAAAAAAATAATCATTAATTGAAAATTTTCAAGTTATGAATGTGAGTCATAGAATTCCTTTAATTTTCTCAATGCTTCATAGGAATTTGAAAATGGTGTAATATGGTGAGTCACCTCTTCATTTAAAGAAGCTGCAATAAAGGCATAGACCTTTCAATTATTCTTTTCCCAAATGGTGATCTCCTTGTTTCAGGTGGGATTTTTCAATGGATTGTCTCCTTCTCCTTCACAAATTCCTCTACACAACTCATTAGAAATGAGAGTTTACTTGATTTTCCAAGACCACTCGAGATAGTTATCCTTGCCAGTGAGAACCACTCTCATTATGGAGATGTGTGAATGAATCAAAAATTCTATGTGGCCTCAAAATAATTTCAAAATATATTAGTATGTCTTCAAAAATCGTCAATATAATATCTCAATATATCTCCATGACATATTACAAACATATTACATAATACTCACATTACATAACACACATGGTACACATAACATATATTATAATATTCCCCTTAGAAAGAACTCAACGTATTTTCGATCAATACCCTCCACTTAATATATGTACCATGTAAAGGATTATGGTATTAAAAATAAATCCAAATACAATATTGAAAATAAAGGCTAATGCATAGGAAAATAATACACACAAAATTCAAATAATGATAGACCCACCATTCCAATGTCAATAGATAATTCTAATGTGCCTTTCAATAGTCCATTCACTCCAAGATCATTCCTCCATTAACCACTGATCTAGTGATACATTATATCTAGAATGCACCCATATTAGACTTGGATGTTCTACTGCACATCATCATAAGATCCAACTTGAAGTGATAAAAACTACAACATATGGAAACGCACTGTGGGAGGAGCAGGTTAGTGAAGGAAAATTTTCAAACAACGTAAAGGAGGGATGATTGAGAGGTAGAGCCAACTGTGGGCATGGTCAACAATGTGGCAGTGTTTGGGAGTGCCACTGATTGTGGTGTATGAGGGTTGACTGTGTGACTTGTTGCAGCATGGGAGGGAGGCTTCACCGTGGTAGGAGAGTTGCTTGGTATATGTTTTGTAGAGGGCCCTATGAGGATTCAAGGTTCTATATTGTTCAAATCAAGGAGTGGTCTAGAGGATCATGGGTGTTGTGAGTAATTCGATGGTCAATAACCACTGTTGATGGTGTTGTGAGGAATTAGATGCTGAATGAGGGAGAGTGTTGTGAGGACTGCAAAATTTTTAGTAGATAATTATGTCAGGACAGAGGTGCAGAGAGACAGGTCTGCCAGGAGAAAGAGGGAGTTACAAGAAAATGAATTTTGGGAATATAGTTGGCTCTGATACCATGTCAGAGTAGGAGGTAACTCCACAAATTGAATGGTGAATTTGACAGAGGGTTCTCATGAATATATACATCAAGGTGAGACTATTGGGATCCATTTCCCAATGTTTCTTAGACTTCCTATTTCCTAATTTACACTAATATACAATTTCTCCTAATCCCTTAGGATTAGGTGTAAAAAATAAATTCTATATAACCACAATCATTAGTTATTAAAATCTATTTATTAATTAGTAATAAAGTTGGTTTGACATAATAACTAGTTTCATTTTCAAATATCATGGAAAATGCCCATACACATGAGTAACGAAGCAATATTCTCATTTCTAAGATTATTGAAAGTGAGAAAATATCTTATAAATAAAACTCGAATTGATAAATAAATAAATCATGTCATGTAGTGGACACAATCACTGACGAAATTTGTTAATGTTATTGGTGAAGTATGTTAATAAATACATTAGGAAATGGATATATCAATTTGTAACTATCTTGTCTTACTACAATGTATAGTATATTAAAAATAACTATAAAAATTGTAACACCCTCCTCCCAAATTTACCCAAGTTAACTGGATTATTGAGGTAAATAGTAGATGAAGAGTTACTTGGTATGATTGAACATCCTAAATCATCTTAAAGAGGGGAATAAAAAAACCATAACCTTATTGAATTCCCTTAGGTGCTACATGATCTAAATTTGAATATTATTTTTTTTGTGCTAATTTCATCTTCAGAATTATAAATAAGTTGTCAATCATTTTCTTCATGTGAATAGGTTTCTTGAGGTGTTTATGAGTGTTAAATAGGTAAATGTATTGAGTTTTATGTAAATTCATGAGCATAATAACATTAAAACATAATGCTAAACATAAACAATAACATGTACTACAAACCATGAAAATGATCCATTACACAGTTTTTTGATGGAGTTCGCCCCTCCTAGGCTACATCTTTTTGGTCTAGCTTCCATTTATTGGTCCCGTGTATTAGCTCAAAATGGAAAAAATTATTGTTTACAATCATCTAATGATCCTAAAACCTGCTCCAACATGCTCAGAACATCTAAATCTGCTATGATAGACACTTTTTGAGCCAAAAATGGTCGAAATTTGCAAAAGTGATGCTTCATTCAATTTTTCCCTAGGAATCTCCTCCAAAACTAGAGAGAACTCTAGTTAGTGCTGCTAAGTTTGGATTCATGCCGCAAATGGTGGACTTCGCCAACTTCGTCACTAAATTAATATGAATTAATTAGGAGATAATCTCAGATTAAATTTTTGATAAACCAAAGTTTAAATTTGCTAAGCATGTTTTATCAAAAACCGACTTAACTTTCGGATAAGCATTGAGACATTGGATTTATGTTAATTAATCGTCACTTTAAACATTAAACCCGTTCTTAGTGGAGCGCTTCGCCATCGGTCATCTCATGTGGTTTTATGGTGAGGGGGATGACCCCCTTATTACCGTCACTGGTTCAATTATATGGTAATAAATTTAAGCAACCAACATAATCTTATAAGAACTATTAGCGCGGTTTATTAGTGTTGTGTTGTGTTGGTGCAGGGTAGGTCATGGGGTCAACCCTAACCTTTGCCCCTCTGCCTCTGTATAATAATTTTTCACTATATATTATATAAACTGACCTTTGAAATTTGTAATTCAGACTTGACCATAGTTGAAATTTGGATCCTGGAAGGGGGCATGTCGCGACCTCTATGCTAGCCACATGTCCTCATGCCATTGTTTCTCTCCCAAACCAATACAAATGCAAAAAACCAAACACATAGCAACCAACCACAATTTGACACTGGGCATAGTTTCATTAGGCGAAATGGAGGAATATTCCCATAATATCCATTTTTGTTGAGTAGGCTGTAATGTAACCATTATGTCATTTTCTGAAAAAATATTTAGTTGTTTAGGAAAACGAACAACAGGCTATAAATTTCACATACAGAGTCGATTTTTAATGAAATGAATTGATGGCAGTCTGGGTGGAGGTGTTGAGTGTTGTTCAAACTTGGTTAAAATGCTTTCTAACTTAGGAGGAATTAGTTCCTGGTCTTCTATTCCACCCTCGGTCATAAAAATTTATTAATCTGATGGAGTAATTTAACAAAATGATATGTAGAAGCAAAAATCCCTTTTATCCTTTAGAAATATAATAAATCACATTAAACAATGGTTAATGTCCATAGAATGTGTTTCGGAAATGAATCACTTAACAAAGCTCTTTTTGAACCAATATTACAACCTTTGGAACATTATAAAGCACTTAAACCATGTTTAACCCTTTCACATCATATATCCGGATTTCAACAATTTAATGAAATTCTATTGAAATAAACCTTTGGAAATGAATTTTGAAACCTTCGGCAATGTAATATTATAGTGCGATTTAACCAATGTTTAAAGACCTTCGGAATGGGGTTCCAGACTTCAACTATTCATAAAACTCCATTGCATAATATATCAGGTCCATACCTTTGTTAAACCTCCATGCAGCCTTCCATGCGATTACTGTCGGATCTACAACGATCACGATCGGACGGATATCGCGTTAAATCGACCCTGGTGACTTACCACTCCAAAGTTACGCGAAACTAGTGGTTCCGATAACGTGACGTGTCGCGTTATAATTTGATCACATTGATTTGAATAAAAACCACTCACGACCCAAAGGCTGTGCGAAAACAATGGTTTGGTTTATCAAAACCACTTAACCTAAAAACTCTATTTAAATCACATTTGAAGTCGGATTTCTCTACGTCCTTTGTTTTGTTCCTCTCATAAACTGTCTCAACCCTCCTTTTTCCGATGCGAACCTCAATACACAAAGAACAATTATCAAATATGTAAAATCAAGTCACAGAAACAGAACTTATTCAATTTCCTCCCGAATCCTTTACACATAGGTAAATATACTCAAAATTATACACAGAAAAACCATAAATTCAATGAATTCGAAGAGATGAAACCTTTGGGGATTTTCCAAGTATAACTCAAGTAAATAAACCCTGCAATTTTATTAAATTACAGGCCAAAACCCTCACAATCAATTCTTCTACAGCCAATTTCGAATTTCTCTTCCTTAGAGGTTACAATTTATAGGTCCTTAGATAACAATCGACCTTTTCTTGAGGATTGAATTCTTGTATTTTAGACAAAATCCTAATTACATAATATCCTCCTTAAATCTATCAACTGAAGCTAAATATGCTGAAATAAATCTAAAACTGTTCAATCCTCCTAAATACTAGTTCAACCCTATCTATTACAACTGTAAATTGACAGCTAAAGGTAGCAACACCTTTGCTTGTAACTTTTTTTTGGATTTTTTGAAATAATTAATGAAGCTTTTGTCTCTAACCCTCATGCCCCTGCATCAGACTCCTGAGGAAAAAAACCTTCATGGACTCCTATCCATGAGCTCCTCCATAGAACTGCCCAATTTCTGCAGCATGGTTTCTATCATCTAGGTAGCATCTTCAATTGGTTGATCCTTTCACTTAATCAAGTATTGAAAATACTCCTGCCCTCTGGTTTTCTTAAACACTTTCTTGTCTAAGATCCTCTCTAGCTGTAATGGCTCTGTTGTGGGTAACTTTTTTACCCAGACAATCTATTCTCTATCTTCTGGTTTGTCATTTGTGCCACCATCTTGATATCTGTACAAATCAACAACATTGAATATTGGAGATATTCCAATATCAGAAGGTAATTCAATTTCATAAGCATTTGCAGAAAACATTCTCAATATCCTGCATGGTCCTATTTTTTTGAATTTTAACTTGTTATACTTCTTATTTGGAAATCCTTCTTTTCTTAAGTGTGTCAAAACCAAATCACTAACTTCAAAATTAACTTCTCTTTTGCTCAAATCTTCTCTATTCTTGTACTTGATGTTGTTGTCTTGTAGCTGCTACTTTACCTGTTGATGTATTGCTTGAATCTCTAAAGAAAACTCCTCTCCTTCAGCACTTCTCATTTCTTCTTTTCCCAAGTTCCTCAATTCAGATACTCCTCTTGGGTGCATCCCATAAACTATATGGAATGGACTCTGTCATGTACTTCTGTAAGGTGAATCATTATATTCATATTCTACCTGTGGTAAAATATGATCCCGCCGTTTAGGATGTTCTCCTGCAAGACTTCTCAAAAGATTACACAAACTTCTATTCACTACTTTAGTCTACCCGTCAGTCTGAGGGTGATAAGCTGAGCTGAAACTCAGTTTAGTACCAAGCTTCTTCCACAATATCCTCCAAAAATTACCAACAAATCTGGTATCTCTATCAAAAACAATACTTTTAGGTAACCCATGTAATCTCACAATTTCCTTGAAAAACAAATTGGAAAGATGAGTAGCATCACTGGTTTTATAACATGGAATAAAATGTGCCATTTTTGAAAATCTGTCAATTACAACATAAATTTCATCATTTCCTCTCTTTGTCTTAGACAGTCCTAAAACAAAATCCATACGTACCATATCCCAAGGTCTATCTGAAATAGGTAATGGAATGTACAAACCTGCATTTTGACATTTCCCTTTTTCATATTGACAAATTTTACAATTCTTCACATACTTTTCCACTTCAGATCTCATCTTTGGCCAAAAATAAAAATGACTTACTTTCTCATAAGTCTTATCAACACCAAAATGTCTAGCAAGTCCACCACTATGTTTCTCCCTGATTAAATTTTCTCTCATAGAACAATTTGGAATGCACAATTGATTTCTTTTGAAAAATAAACCCTCTTGCAAGAAATAATCTAACCACTGACTTCTGTCTATAAAAACATGATTACAGCATGCCTCAAATGCTTCTTTGAAATCCAAAACTATTTTATAGAGTTCTTTAATAAAATCAAAACCTAACACTTCAATTTGACTTTCTTGAACAAGAATGCTTTTTCTACTCAAGGCATCAGCTACCTTATTTGCTTGACCATTTATATGCTTCAATACAAAGTTAAAAGTTTGAATATATTCAACCCATTTTGCACGTTTTTTATTCAATTTAGGTTATTGCATAATATACTGTAAATCATGATTATCTGAATATAGCACAAATTCTTTAGACATTAAATGATGTCTCCACTTCCTCAATGACTCTACAACTGCATAAAATTCCTTGTCATAAGAAGAGTACTTTCTTCATCTCATTCATCTTCTCACTGAAATATGCTACAGGCCTATCTTCTTGACTTAACACAGCCCTAATAACTTCCCCACTGGCATCACATTTTACTTGAAATGGTTTGTTAAAATCAGGAAAAACTAAGACAAGTTTCTCAATTATCTTTTGCTTCAAGAACTAAAAATTCCTTTCAGTTTCAATAGACCAATTAAATGGCTATTTGTCTTTCTTTGCGGTTTCAATGATAGGTGCATTGATCTTACTAAAATTCCTTATGAATTTTCTATAAAAACTAGCAAGATCGTGAAAACTTGTTACCTCAAAAACACTTTTTGGTGAAGGCCACTCCACAATTGCCTTTATCTTCTTTGGATCCATCTTTAATCCTTCAGCAGAAACAACAAAACCCAGATATACCAATTATTCTTTCATGAATGAAAATTTCTTTAAATTTATCAGTAAATTCTCTTGATGTAACTTCTTTAAGACATATTTAAGATGTCTCAAGTGTTCTTCTTTTGTTTTGCTTTAAATTAATATATCATCGAGATATACTATTGCAAATTTACCAACAAATTCCTTTAATATTTCATTCATAAGCCTCCTAAAGGTGCTAGGTGAATTTGATAAATGAAAATGAATTACCATCCATTCATACAATCCCTCATTTTTTTTAAAGGCTGTTTTCCATTCATCACCTTCCCTTATCCTAATTTCATGATACCCACCTTTCAAATCTAATTTTGAAAAATATCTTGCTCCACTGAAACAATCCATCAAATCTTCAATTCTAGGCAAAGGAAATATATACCTGATTTTTATCTTGTGGATTTCTCTTGAATCAATGCACATTCTCCAACCTCCATCTTTCTTTGGACATAACACTGTAGGTATTGCACAAGGACTCAAACTTTCTCTGATCAAACCTTTGTTAACGAATTCCTGCACTTGCTTTCTGATTTCTTCATTTTCTGTAGGAGTCATCCTATAAGCTTCTTTGTTTGACAGATTTGATCCTGGAATAAAATCTATCTGATGGCTAATTCTTCTTATAGCTGGTAATTCATTTGGAAAATCATCCACAATAATATCATAATAACTCTCCAAAATTTCTTGAATTTCAATTGGAAAATCAGAAATTTTAGTAGAGGTAAATACTAGATTAGGTTTCCAAACTAAAGAAAAATTTGCCTCATCATCTTCAATCTGCTACAAGTATTCTTTTCCACTCAACAATAAATTCTTTGGATCAGACTTTTTACTTGATGCACCTTCTTCTTCCATAGGTAACAATTTTTGATTCATAACATCTTTGAAAAACTTGTAAGTGTTTCTCTTACCATCATGTACTGCTGCTTTGTCATACTACCAAGTTCTACCCAGCAATATGTGAAACACATCCATAGGCATCACATCACACATGATTTTATCTCTGTAGTTGCCCATTTTAAATTCTACTTCACATTGTTCTTTTACAATCAGCTTATGTCCCTTCTGAAGCCATGACACCTTGTAGGGTGTTGGATGTTCCCTTGTCTTCAATTTCAACTTCTCTATCACCTTTGTAGAGACCAAATTATCTGTACTGCCACTATCAATTACCAATTGGCATAATTTCCCTTGAAATTTGAACACACTTCTTAACAAAGTATTTCTTTCTATTGGTTCAGCAACTTCCTTTGTTTGTTTTAACAAAACCTTGTTAACAACCAAAGATTCTCCTATCTCTGGCATAATTTCTTTCTCTCTTTCAGGCAACTTTGCTACTTCTTCTCCAGTCTGAGAAACAATTGCATTTCTCTGGTTTGTCCCCACATTCTATTTCTTTGGATATTCATAGGCTCTATGTCCTAATTTATTACATCTTTAACATATGACTTCTCTTTCTCCATTTCTACCTCCTTTTCCTCTGTAAGGAATCCTTCTGCCTTTTTTATCACCTTCTGTGGGTGCATACTGAGGTGAGCTGCTGCTAGCTCCTTCTCTTGGTGCTGCAGATATTCCTCTACCACCTTAACTTCCTCTTCCTTGAAAAGTACCTCTTCCTTTGGAAGATTGCTTTCTTAGGAGTTTTTCTTCAGCTTTTAAGGCTATCTGGTAAGCCTCTTCTACTGTTTTAGGGGACAATATACTTATCTCGTCTTGAATCTCCATTTTGAGACCATTTATGTACCTGGAAATATTCTCTACTGTATCTTGAATTTATCCCACTCTTATTCTCAATTTGTAAAATTCTTCTTTGTATTCTTTTACTGTCATTAATATTTGTCTAAGATTTTGCATTTGTCTAAATAATGAAAGCTGATAATCACTAGGTAGAAACTTAATTCTCAGTTTTGCCACCATTCTGTTCCAATTCTTGATTGGCTACTTACCAACTCTCCTTATTTCTTCTTGCACTCCATCCCACTAAAGTGCTACATGTCCTTTCAACCTTGTGACAACAAAGTTAACTCTCTTTTCTTCACCCATCTCTTCATAATCGAAGCATTTATTCATTTCATTGATCTAGTCTATCAACTCTTCTGGATTCAATCCTCCTGCAAAATCTGATACTTAAAGTCTAGGATTGGATGTAGATCCTCAAATTGATTTAATTAATCTCATATCAGGAGTAAGCTCAACATTTTCTTCTTCTTCTTCAGCTTCAGGTTCACTGACATCTTCAGGATCTCTCTGTTGTCCTACTTCAATTGCTTCCAATCTAGCTTGAATTTGTTGCATAGTCTCCAGTACTTCAGCATTTGGAACTAGTATACCTCTTCTTCTGCCAGCATCACCTCTACCAATTCTGACAACCGTATTGTATTTATTTTTTTGAATTTTGGAAGCTTCTTTAGTGTCTGAAAAATTCTCTGAAGACTGCTCTGATACCACAAATGATGGCAGTGTGGGTGTAGGCGTTAAGGAGAGCTATTCAAAATTGGTTAAAATGCTTTCTAACTCATGAGGAATTAGTTTTTGGTCTTCTATTCCACCCTTATTCATCAAAATTTATTAATCTGATTGATTAATTTAACAAAATAATACGCGGAAGCAAAAAGCCCTTTTATCCTTTGGAAATATAATAAATCACACTAAACAATGTTTAATGTCCTTCGAATGTGTTTCAGAAATGAATCACTTAAAAAAGTTCTTTTTTAACTAATATTACAACCTTCGGAACATTATAAAGCACTTAAACCATGTTTAACCCTTTCGTATCATATATCCAGATTTCAACAATTTAATGAAATTATATTGAAATAAACCTTCGGAAAGTAATGTTAAAACCTTCGGCAATATAATATTATAATTTTCTTTAACCAAGGTTTAAAGGCCTTCGGAATGGGGTTTTGAACTTCAACTATTCATAAAACTCCATTGCATAATATATCGGGTCCGTACCTTTGTTAAACCTCCACGCAGATTTCCACGTGATTACTGTCGGATCTCCGAAGATCACGATTTGACGGATATTGCGTTAAATCAACCCCAGTGACTTACTGCTCCAAAGTTATGCGAAACAAGTGGTTTCTATAACGTGTCATGTCGCGTTCTAATTTGATTGCGTTTATTTGAATAAAAACCACTCACGACCCAAAGGCTGTGTGAAAATAGTGGTTTGGTTTCTCAAAACCACTTAACGTAAAAACTCTGTTTAAATCGAGTTTGAAGCCGAATTACTCTACATCCTTTTTTTTGTTCCTCTCACGCACTTTCTCAACCCTCCTTTTTCCGATGCGAACCTCAATAATCATAAAATAATTATCCAATGTGTAAAATCAAGTCACAGAAACAAAACTTCTTCGATTTCCTCCCAAATCCTTTGCACAGAGGTAAATATACTCAAAATTCTACACAGAAAAACCATAAATTCAATGAATTCGAAGACATGAACCCTTTGAGAATTTGCGAAGTATAACACAAGTAAATAAACCCTGCAATTTTATTAAATTAGAGGCCAAAACCCTCACAGTCAATTCTTCTACAGCCAATTCCTCTTCCTCTTCCTCAGAGGTTACAATTTATAGGTCCTTACATAACAATCGACGTCTTCTTGAGGATCAAATTCTTCTATTTTAGATAAAATCCTAATTACATCATATCCTCCTTAAATCTATCAACTGAAGCTAAATATGTTGAAACAAATCTAAAACCATTCAATCCTCCTAAATACTAGTTCAACCCTATCTATAACAACTATAAATTGACACCTGAAGGTACCAACACCTTTTCTTGTAACGTTTTTTTGGATTTTTTGAAATAATTAATGAAGCTTTTCTCGGTAAGCCTCATGCCCCTACATCATGAATTGTGTCAGATTCCTGCAGACGATCTATTCATTTTCCTTTAGGTTCTAATAAATTATGACCACTTCCATTTTTTAGCACATATCATTATCCATTAGGTTCTATCATACTCTAAATTAGTTGCTACATGCCCTAAACAAGTCATCCCATTGGTGGTTTTCCTTAATAAAATTTTCGTTTCTTAGATGCCAGTTGAAGTGCCCCATTGAGCTATCAATGGACCCATAGGCTTCAGTAACTGATCTGCAGAGCATCTACTCCTATGCAAGGTTGCGTTGCAGACGATCTAGGCAAACATTAGGGTGCATTGGTCAATTGGGAGCAAATTGTTCATTGGATTCTAGGATTCCTCCCAATGTTTAGTGGCTTATAGAAGTTGTTCCCTCTTTCCCCTTATTTGATAGCTACGAATATGGTCACCATGGAGCCATTAAACCTCTTATCCTCCTATTCCTATGAACAAGGAAACCTCTTCATCCATTTTCAGGAAAGCCATTCAATGATTCATTTATGTTAAACTACCTTCATCTACTTATAAATAGAGCACTGATCGTAGTGAACAAGAGAGCAAGAATTTGTATTAATTAGAGTTATATTGGTGATATCATAGCTCTTGGAGGTATTGATCATGTAATTTTATGCTGCAGGATTGATGATGCCAGTGTGATGAGGATGGGATTGAAATTGGAATGAGTGACATCGAATCGATCAACCGGTTTTACTTCTCCTTCTACACCATAATAAATACATTTGTTATTTTCTTAATACATATGTCAATGATGTTATTTTTGTATTTAAAAATGAAATTGATTAAATTTATTTAACTTGAATAGATCATATTTCCTATATGTTTTTTCCTGTCTTCTGTTTACCATTGTAGGTACCAATTAAGCGAGTTCATTTCGATTGAGAGTGACAGAAGTGACGAAGGGAGGCGAGGAAAAGCGAACATATTACTATTAGGATATTCCGACACATAGGAAATAGTTAAGAATAACTTATTCTAGTGTAGAGTTAGGTAAAGTGTTTTTCTTTACTAGGTACATTTGTAACTCGTAATCCAACAGACACGATTTTTAGTGATCTGACAGTTCACTCTCTCCTCGGTCTTAATGACACTTGATCCATGGCTTAGCACCCGATTGGTCCATGATCTCTATTTAAAGAGCATGGAGGGTCATTTTTCCGGTAACCGTTTATGAGAGAAACATATGTAATTTTTCTTTTTGTATTAATAAATTTCCTGAAGTGGCCGCGTTGGCTCAGGCCATGGACTATTTCCCTCTTTGAGGGTTTTAACCACGTGATAATACTGGTGTACTGATTTGTGATCTGTTTGTGAGGGGTGACCTTTGGTTTTTTATCACCAAAACTGACCCTGTAAATTCCTACATGGTATCAGGGCTATTTTGACAGTTGCATCTGTTTTTGATCGAAATCTAAAGCCGTTTTAACTGCATGCGACTGTATTTTTCTAGATCTATTATTTCTAAACTTTTTCAAGCCTGAAGAACTACTCTGTTGTGTCTGGAGCATCTGTTACAATGAGGAACGCCTTTCTCGGTAAGCCTCATGCCCCTACATCATGAATTGTGTCAGATTCCTGCAGACGATCTATTCATTTTCCTTTAGGTTCTAATAAATTATGACCACTTCCATTTTTTAGCACATATCATTATCCATTAGGTTCTATCATACTCTAAATTAGTTGCTACATGCCCTAAACAAGTCATCCCATTGGTGGTTTTCCTTAATAAAATTTTCGTTTCTTAGATGCCAGTTGAAGTGCCCCATTGAGCTATCAATGGACCCATAGGCTTCAGTAACTGATCTGCAGAGCATCTACTCCTATGCAAGGTTGCGTTGCAGACGATCTAGGCAAACATTAGGGTGCATTGGTCAATTGGGAGCAAATTGTTCATTGGATTCTAGGATTCCTCCCAATGTTTAGTGGCTTATAGAAGTTGTTCCCTCTTTCCCCTTATTTGATAGCTACGAATATGGTCACCATGGAGCCATTAAACCTCTTATCCTACTATTCCTATGAACAAGGAAACCTCTTCATCCATTTTCAGGAAAGCCATTCAATGATTCATTTATGTTAAACTACCTTCATCTACTTATAAATAGAGCACTGATCGTAGTGAACAAGAGAGCAAGAATTTGTATTAATTAGAGTTATATTGGTGATATCATAGCTCTTGGAGGTATTGATCATGTAATTTTATGCTGCAGGATTGATGATGCCAGTGTGATGAGGATGGGATTGAAATTGGAATGAGTGACATCGAATCGATCAACCGGTTTTACTTCTCCTTCTACACCATAATAAATACATTTGTTATTTTCTTAATACATATGTCAATGATGTTATATTTAAAAATGAGAAATTGATTCAATTTATTTAACTTGAATAGATCATATTTCCTATATGTTTTTTCCTGTCTTCTGTTTACCATTGTAGGTACCAATTAAGCGAGTTCATTTCGATTGAGAGTGACAGAAGTGACGAAGGGAGGCGAGGAAAAGCGAACATATTACTATTAGGATATTCCGACACATAGGAAATAGTTAAGAATAACTTATTCTAGTGTAGAGTTAGGTAAAGTGTTTTTCTTTACTAGGTACATTTGTAACTCGTAATCCAACAGACACGATTTTTAGTGATCTGACAGTTCACTCTCTCCTCGGTCTTAATGACACTTGATCCATGGCTTAGCACCCGATTGGTCCATGATCTCTATTTAAAGAGCATGGAGGGTCATTTTTCCGGTAACCGTTTATGAGAGAAACATATGTAATTTTTCTTTTTGTATTAATAAATTTCCTGAAGTGGCCGCGTTGGCTCAGGCCATGGACTATTTCCCTCTTTGAGGGTTTTAACCACGTGATAATACTGGTGTACTGATTTGTGATCTGTTTGTGAGGGGTGACCTTTGGTTTTTTATCACCAAAACTGACCCTGTAAATTCCTACATGGTATCAGGGCTATTTTGACAGTTGCATCTGTTTTTGATCGAAATCTAAAGCCGTTTTAACTGCATGCGACTGTATTTTTCTAGATCTATTATTTCTAAACTTTTTCAAGCCTGAAGAACTACTCTGTTGTGTCTGGAGCATCTGTTACAATGAGGAACGCCTTTCATTTCATGCAAAAATGTTTCTGGTTGCCCAAGTTATGTCTATTTAGATCTGGAGGTATAAAGTAATTTTTTTTTGCAGTTATATTTGTTAATAGTTCTGCTTATTTCGGTTCCCTCTATTTATTTTGGTTTTTAAGTTTTATTTATTTTCTCGGATCTATACCCTCTTCTCTGTGTATGGTCTTTCCCTGCATCTTTGTGCGATCTCGGGAAATCATAAATAGTGAAAAAATAGAATGTTGTCGATAAGGCTAACTGAAAATCTAACATTATGTCATAAGGCTTGAATTTATTTTCCTTTTTGATCATATTTTTGTGTTTTTTTGTACAAGAAAAAGCATGCATACCGAAGACTAAAACAAAAAACCTTCCTCCTTTCAAATGATTACGAAATCCTTTTACTATCTCACTTGGTGAGAAGTTAGTTTATAAGAATAGAGGACTTGGGTTCAAGTCTCTTTCTCAAGCTTCTTTTTGTAAAAAAAAATTGTTAAAGGGGCGGGATTATTTTTAAAGTTTAATTTCATCACCAAATTTCAAACCGTTCCCGTAACTATTCCGCATCTACAACTCATTTTTTTCAAAAAGTCACAACTTCTTCATCCGGAAGCCATTTTTCAAGTTTTTTTTTTAAACAACCTATTTTTTCGAGATATTTTCGTTGGAGTAGTTAGTTTCAGCCTTTTTCAGCTTCAATTTAAAAAAAAATGGAAAGTTCATGCTCAATCATTCTTAATAGAACCAACTATTTCCAATGGCTACCTCACATGGTAGATATACTTAGAAGTAAAGGGCTTTATAAAATAGCCACAGGACAAGAAAATAAACATTCTGATGATGATAAAGTTGCTAAATTGGAAAATAAACAAGATCAAGCATGAGGGTTGATAGGAATGTCCATTGCTCAATATCGTCGATTTCATATCCTTGAAATTGACACCCCTCATGAAGCCCTCGATAAGCTAAATATTTTCTTTGGCATTTAAAATAAAATCAGGGACCACCAACTTGAAAATGAGTTTCTTACTTTGGACCCAAATAAGTTCTCCTCTATTGAAGATTTTTTGTCCAAATTCAAGACCCTTAGAGTTATTTTAGAAGGTTGTAAGGTCAAAAGGAAGATGGTAGCCTCATCTATTTCATTCTTCCTAATCTTGGCCCTGCATACTCTATATTTGTTTCCACCTTCCATTCCACTAGAGAAGCCATCATTTCTTCAGGAACCACATACAAGAACCCCTCTTTTGATGCATTTTGCGATCCTATGATAAGAGAACAAGAAAAATTCTTACACGTTGGTCTTATCACTTCTGGAAATATTTCTCATTAATCCTTAGCAGCCCAACAACAATCATATCAAAATAATTCCAAGAAGCAGTATCCAAACAAGGGTCCTAAGAAATTTCAGCCGCAAACTGAAAAAGCAACTCACCAAAATGATAAGGAAAATAAAAACAAAGGGAAGAATACAGATAGACATTGCAACTTTTTTAATCATGATGGCAATATAGAGTCCAAATGTCTTAAGATTATGGAAGCGTTAAAAGCAGAAATGAAGAAGCACAACATGAATTTGGAGCACTCTTCATCTTCATCCTCAGGAATGGCACTTTTTTCTTGTGGGTGTTAAGCATAAAGATCTAGTTATGCATTAAATGTATCTTCTTCTTCTCATTCTCATGAGTGGCTCATTGATTCTGGAGCTTCTTACCACATGGCCAAAAATAAAGCCATGTTTTCTTCTTTAAATGATTGTAACACCAAACATATTTATGTTGGTGATGATAGATCCCTTAGTGTTGTAGGATATGGAACCATTCATCTAGATAATGATCAGTTTAGTGATTTACTATGTGTTCCTACCTTGTCATGAAACCTACTATATGTTTATCAGATCACTGATTCAGGTGAAGGGAAAATAGTTGAATTCTCACCTCATGATGTTGTAATCAAGGACCTCAAATATCCTAGCCATATTTTAGCTACTAGCATTGCTGGTGATTCCACAAGGTTGTTTAACTTTGAAAACTTTGGGTCATCATGTCTTCCCTCCATTTTTGTTGGTCATAATGATGATGTGAGAAAAAATTGGCATGAGTGATTTGGTCACTTAAAGTATCGCTCTCTTCAAACTCTATGTAAATAAAATATGGTGACAGGTCTTCTTATGGTATCTTTCTAAGATGGGTTTTTCTCCAGGTGTGTACTCAGAAAACATCATCGGGATAGTTTTGACAAACGTGCCTCTTTGAATGCCTCAACCCCTTTGCAACTTGTGCACAGCGATTTATGTGGTCCACTTCTTGTTGTTTCTTTCTCTAGTTGCAAGTACTTCTTAACTTTCATTGATAGCTTTTTGAGATGCACTTGGGTATACTTCTTAAAACTCAAGAGTGTAGTTTTTAACATGTTCTTGGCCTTTAAGGCCTTTGTTGAGAAACAATCTGTACATCAAATTCTTAAGTTAAGATCAGATAATGGAGGAGAATATGTTAATAAAAAATTTATCAACTTCTACACTAAACAGGGCATTCAACTGCAACATACCATTCCATATACTCCACAAAAAAATGGTGTAGCTGAAAGGAAGAATCACACCTTAAAATAAATGGCTAATTGTATGCTTCGATCTAAAGGACTTAGTCTCAATTTTTGGGCAGAATAAATTAACTGTTAAAATTACATAGTAAATTGCACTCCTACTAAGGTTTTAAAGAATATAACTCCAGAAGAGTCTTGGAGCTCAATCAAACCACATGTAAGTCACTTTCATGTTTTTGGAAGTGATGATTGGGCCCATATTCTAGATGTGAAACATAAAGCCTTAGAACCTAAGAGTGAAAATTGCATTTTTGTTGGATATTCTGAAGATATCAAAGGATATAGACTTCTTCAACCAAAATCCAAAAATATAATCATTATAAGGGATGTAAAATTTGATGAAAATATATCGGCTTGCGAGCCTAGTCTGATGGGTGTGCCACCTTTAGCCTGTGAGCCTGATTCGACATATGTGCTAGCTGTCTCTCTGTCTTATATTTTTAATAGCATTCCTTCTAGTTCAGATGATGACATCGAGGATGAAAATCCTCCTCCACCTATTGAGATTATTCCTTTTACTCCATAGCTTCCAGGATGGGTCCGCTCTACTCGGGGTGCGGTAGGTTCTCTTGCAGGTGACCCTGTAGATCGACGACGTACACGTTCTTAGTTCGAAAGACCCTCTTCCTTATTGGCTCAAGTTCTAGAAAGTCCTAATCCAGAAACCTTTGAAGAAGCTTCTAGTCATCCAGATTGGGATGAAGCTATGAATGAAGAATATCATTCCTTATTGGCAAATGATACTTGGGATATTGTTCCTCTTCCAAAAGGAAGAAAACTTTTCAGATGCAGATGGGTTGAAAAAAGAAAGTTTGGACCAAATGGAAAAGTGGATAGACATAAAGATCGTCTTGTCACTAAAGGATTTTCACAATTTGAAGGCATTGAATATACTGAAACCTTCTCCCTTGTTGCCAAAATTAATTCTATCCGCCTTGTTCTTTCGCTTGCTTCCTCCTTTAAATGGGAATTCCATCATATGGATGTTAAATCCCCCTTCTTACATGGATATTCACATGAATAAATATATATGGAACAACCCCCTGGATTTATCCAAAATGACTCTAGCCTTGTTTGTCGCCTTTGTAAGTCTCTCTATGGTCTCAAACAAGCTCCTCAGAATTGGTATGCCGAAATGGATATATTTGTAATAGATAATAGATTTTCTAGGTGTCATTCTGACAACACTCTCTACACCAAGCAAGTGGGTAAGTCCTTCACCATCCTTTTTATTTATGTTGATGATCTTATCATGACAGGTAGTGATCCAAACCATATAAACCATGTGAATTCTAGCCTCAAAAAGAAGTTTGAAATGACAGACTAAGGACACTTGCATTATTTCCTTGGTCTTCAAGTCTTGCAATCCAAAGAAGGTATTACCCTTTCTCGGTCCAATTGTGCCTGTGATCTTCTCCGCCACTTTCACATGGAAGATTTTAAGGCAGCCCCTTCTCCCTTTCCGTCTAGAGTCAAGCTTTCAATCACTTGTACTACCCCTGAAGTTGATGCTACCTTATACCGTCAACTTGTTGGTAAACTTCTGTATCTAGCACATACCCGTCTTGACCTTCACTTTGACATTGGTATTATTGCTTAGTTTATGCACCAACCTCATGAAAGTCACTAGAAAGAAACTAAAAGAATACTTCGATATATTCGAGGTACAATTCAGTTCGAGATTCATTACAGTGCAGGGGAATCTCCTTTGTTGATTGGTTTCATTGATTTTGATTAGGATGCTGACCCTGATGATCGAAAGTCTACTGCATGATATGTATTCACTCTTGTTTTAGGACATATTACATGGTATTGTAAGAAAAAAAGTGCGACCTCTCTTTCTTCAACAGAAGCAGAGTATCATGGTCTCATTGAAGCCAGCAAGGAAGCCATGTGGCTTCGTTAGATCCTGTCTGAATTTGGTCTTCATTAGTGACATCCAACTACACTTTGCTGTGATAATCAGAGTGCCATTTAGCTATGTAAAGATCCATTTCAACATCAGCGTATGAAACACATTGAATTCCACATACACTTCATCAGAAAGCTCATTCATGATCGTGTTCTTGAAGTGCAGTATTGTCCAACCAATGATCAAGTAGCCGATATCTTTACAAAGACTCTCATAGAATTTAAGTTTACCAAACTTTGATCCATGCTTGGAGTTCAGGAAAGCTTTCATTAAGGGGGGATAGGCTCTAATGCCTCCTTCCTTCTCTTATTGACTCACCTTTGTAAATCCTTTAATCCTATCCCAATTTTTTCTTAAGGGGGGATGTTATGATATTTTGACTCATAGGAAATAGGCTCCTTTTGTGTCACCTTTCTAAATCCTTCAACCCTATCCCAAGTTGTTCTTAAGTGGGGATGTTAGGATATTCTGACAAATAGGAAATAGTTAAGAATAACCTAGTCTAGTGTAAAGTTAGGTAAAGTGTGTTTATTTACTATGTACATTTGTAACTTATAATTTGACGGTCATGATTTGTAGTGATCCGATGGTTCACTCTCTCCTTGGTATTAATGAAACTTGATACATGGCTTAAAACCTGATTGGTCCATGATCTCTATTTAAAGAGCATGGAGGGTAATTTGTTTAGTAACCGTTTATGAGAGAAACATATCTAACTTTTCTTTTTATATTAATAAATTTCCTGAAGTGGTCGCGTTGGCTAAGGCCGTGGTCTGTTTCCCTCTTCGAGGGTTTTAACCACGTGATAATACTGGTGTACTGATTTCTGATCTGTTTGTGAGCGGTGACATTTGGTTTTTGATCTATGGAACTTACCCTGTAGATTCCTACAATTACATGTAGGTTTTATTTATTTATGTATATTGTTCTAAGTGCAGCACCACACTTAGGGAAAGCATACTTATCTATAGGTTTTATTTCCATAAAAAAATTGGCGACCATACTTGGGAAGGAGAAATATCATATCTGGTGGTTTTATTCTTATCCATCAACCTCTACTGGAATTTGGATGCTTAAGTTCACTAATTTGAATTTGTTTTAGAAAAAGTAGTGTGTTTTATTTCTTTTTTATAGAGTCCTCTATCACCAACGCACTGTTGGTCTTGACACAGTGCTTTGCATAGCACTGTTGGCTTAGGGATAGTTCTCTGCAATTCACTGTCTCCCTCTCAGGGGTGTGTTTCCCCTGTGATCAACCAAAATCTAGCATATTTTTTCCTTTGAAATTCATTTTAGTGTCTTGCTTGCTGAAGTTTCAAGTGATTGATTTCCTCTAGAGACCAAATTGTCTGTAATGTTCTGGCCTCACTTTGGATTTGTTAGATCAATGTTTCTTTTTGTTTTGTTTGTCATTGTCGAATTTTTTTGAAGATGAGTTTTACATTTGATCAATTCATTATTTTCGGAAAGAGGAATTGTTATTTTAGTCTTCGTTTCACTTGAAAGTTTTAGGTGATTGTAGTGCTACATAGGAATCATTTAGGGAAACTGCATTTAGATGTGCTCATTGTTGATTGCATACAATTTTATTTCTCTATCCCTTGTAGCTAATTTTTCATCGTGGAAAATAAATTTGAAACGAATTCTTATCATTGTATTTTCATTCTAGAAAAGTTCAATACATCTCGTAGTGAACCTAAAATACAAAATGATAAGCAAGATCAACATAAAATTTATCTAAATATATCTAAGGAAGCATTGTAACATTAACAATAACATTTATAGGTCTAGGCTAGAGATGTGTTCTAGCATCATTAAACATAACAAATGTCATTAATTACTGGAAATACATTCCCAGTGTGATACATCATTCCACATACGTAAGCATATTAGAGCTCGTCCACATACTTTCAGCTATATTGAGAAATGCTCTAGTATGAAAATTATAGTGGGAGGCTCTCACTATATGGTTTCGCATTAGAAAACACTAATACGGATTGGACAACCATGTACTTCGAGTATATTTGGGAGGAGAAATTTAGGTTTCTTACCATCCATAGGTAATTTTAGGTCCCTATATTACTAGTATAGTCTCTTAATATTGTTAGTGTAACCCCCTTATTGTCATTGTTGTACCCCTTTAACCCCCATATTGTTATTATTGTGCCCTTACATTATTATTGTTAGGTCAGCTAGGATTATATTGTGGCGTCATGTACTCCTATATATAGAAAGGAGGTTTTTTCATTTGAATCATCCAAGAATTGTTCATTTATGTAATGCATTAGAGGTTTCACCCTCGAAGTGGTTTATTTTTAAGGTGTTGATCTCTATTTTCTTCTATTTTTGGAGTTGGTTTCATAACATTTGGTATCAGAGCTTTGGATTCTAGGGTTTCATTGCTCCAAATAGGTTATCATGGAATTTTTTCTATAACATTTTTTCTACAAATTTTCAGAAGCTAAAATTGTCACAAAGCGAAGCTGAAATCCTGAGTAACGTCATGTAAAAATTTCAGATCTCGGTTCGCAACAGTTTCAGAGATATGAGCTGTGGAACTTAGGGTTTTTTGAGGCTCCCGAATTTCACCTAAACAGGTCATCGTGGAATTTTCGCTATATATTTTGTTCTACAAAGGTTCAGAAGCTGAAATTTTTACAGAGTGAAGGAAAAATATGAAGGAACTCACTATAAAAATTTCAGAGCTTGGTTCTCAATATTTACAGAGATATTATTTGTGGAATTTAGGGTTTTTTCAGGGCTCCCGAATTTCATCACAAATAGGTGACTGTCGGAAAATCGTCATAACTCTCTCTCGGAGCATCAGATTGGAATTATGTAAAAAGTGGATGCAAGTAAATGAACTATAGTTTCATTTCTACCAATTTCAGAGCCAAATAAGGAAACATTGACATGTGGCACGTCGTACAAATTCGCTCTAATGAACTAGTCCATAATTAGGTCATTGTGGGAGATTGGGCATAACTTTGTCTTGAAGAATCCAAATCAGGTCAGACCAGTGGCATTCAAAACAATATTGAGAGGGCTCATACAAGGCCAAATTTTAGATATTGAAGATCCGAAATCACAGAGATAATTCAGTTTCAATATCGAGCTCCTCAAAAGCAAGACAAATGTGTGTATAATGTTTTTGGAATTGCATAAGTCTTATTTGAAAACTCAATTTGAAGTGATTTCAAGGGCATATTGAGGCATAGATATCAGTATTTGGTTATAAAATTCCACCTAAAGGGAATTTAACACCCATTAAGCCTTCAAAAGGCTCTACTATGACTCATGAAGGGGAAGAAGCGCAACATGACATATCAAAATTACAAGAGTAAGTGCACCAAATTTCGTTCTCGCAAAGAGCAACAAAAAATGAAATGGAAGTTTTGAAGAAAATCATGGAAGATAAGGTGGATGGTTTGAAGAAAGTCATGGAAGCTAATATGGATGTCATGGAATCAAAGATCGATGAAAAAATAAGAAAAAACATGGAAGACATGAAGAATGATCTAAAATAATACATGGAAGGTTTGATGACAAGGTTAATACAAGAAATTATTCCTAATGGTGGAAAGATATTAGAGGAAAATCATGTTGAGAACAAAATAAATGTTGATCGTCATTTCATAAACTATAATGATGGATTGAAGAACCACCATATTCCAAAGATGGATATGAGGAAGTTTGATGAGAAGGATCCTGTAACATGGATACTACAGATGAAGCAATATTTTGATCTAAATAATGTAAAAAACACACAAAAGGTACGCATTGCAACTTTACATTTAGAACAAAATACATTTGCATGGTTTCGATGGCTTTTCTCCCATAAAAAAAAATCGCTTGGTCAATTTTTACGGAGGAAATGATAGCACATTATAAGGATACAAAGAGAAACACCTTCTTTAGCCAATTGATAAATCTCAAACAAAAGGGTTGAGTGGTGGAGCACATTGAGGACTTCCAAACATTTAATATATGGGTAACTGATATTCCAGAGGAACACATGATTTATGTCTTCATAGGGACTTTAAAGGATAACATCCAACATGAACTCCGCATTTGGGTTGGCAAGAAAAAATGAATGTAAAATTATGGTGACAAGGAAGCCTACCACTCACATCTATAAATATGGAAGTGTTGCTACTCCTAGACTTCCACAACCTACAAGGTTGACAAAAAAAAAATTGGAAGAAAAATTAGCAAAAGGGCTTTGCTACAGTTGTGATAGAAAATACAGTAAAGGTCATAAGTGTGATGAGAAGAAATTAGTTTACATATATTGTGAAGAGGAGGAAGAAAATGGACAATAAATTTCAAAATAAGAGGATATACACCAGGAACCAACACTAGAAGAAGAAGAAATGTGTTAGACCATATCGTGTAAAGCATTGGCAGGAATTACCACTCCTCAAACTCTCAATATAGAGGGACATATCAAGAAGAAAAAGGTAATAGTGTTGATTGATTCGGGTAGTACCCATAATTTTATTCATTGTAAGTTATCCAAGGAATTGAATTGTTTCCTATGCTCAGCACTTGAATGTCAAGTGATGGTTGCAAATGGAGGAACTATAAATTTCTCTGGAAAATTCCATAATATCAAGTTAGTCATGAGGGAATATGTATTCAATAGTCCAATGCTTTCCATTCCAATGGGAGGTGTTGATGTTTTACTAGGAGTAAAATGGTTACAATATTTGGGGACGGTGGCTTTTAATTTTCAAGAAATGTTCTTGAATTTGTTTTTGGAAGGAAAGGAAATTGAATTACGGGGTATCGCAGGGAAGCTAGGAAAAATAATAAGCTCTAATGTCATGATAAAGCTTCTGAAAAAAGAACAACGAGGTTTAATTGCACAATTATGCTCACTAGAAGTTCCAACATCAAAATCATCTATGTCTCCAGATCCCTAAAAATTCTTGGACAATCATTCCATGGTCTTTGAAACTCCCAAAGGACTCCCACCTATTCGTGATCATGATCATGCTATTAATTTTATTCCAAGAATTATTCCCCCAAACATCAGGCCTTATAGATAAAATTATGTCCAAAAGAGATAAATTGAACGTATGATTGCAGAAATGTTAGAGGATGGTATAATTCAACCTAGTCAAAGTTATTTCTGTGCTCCAGTAGTATTGGTGCACAATAAGGATGGATCATGGCGCATGTGTTTGGATTACAGGGATCTCAATAAGCTTACTATTAAATATAATTTTCCCATTCCTATGATTGATGAATTATTGGATGAATTACATGGAGCAATTTATTTTACCAAGTTGGATATTCATTCAGGATATCATCAAATTAGAATGAAGATTGGAGATATTCCAAAAATAACATTTCGAACTCATGAGGATCATTATGAATTTTTGGTCATGCTTTTTGGCCTTACCAATGCACCTTCTACATTTCAAGGGTTGATGAATTCCATTTTCAAACCATTCCTTAGAAAACTTGTGCTAGTATTTTTTTTATGATATACTAATGTATAGTAGGGCTTGGAAGGATCATGCTCAACATGTTGACAGGGTGCTCAAACTATTGGAGGAGAAACAATTATATGAAAAATCATCCAATGTGTCTTTGGAGTTGTTATCACAAAATTGTACTTCATTGGCTGCTGATCAGACAACTCTATGTAACTGTTTCAAACCATCTTTTGACTGAAGCCTAGTCTATTCAGTCTGGGAGGGCTCTCTCAAAGGGGTTTATGATATTTGATTATTATAGTACTAGATGGGTAACTCTATTTGAAAATTAACTTGTTTTTTATGTATGTAGGTTGAAAAAAATGCAAACTTTCTACCATTGGGCTTATGGAGTCAAAAATAAGTATTTTCAGTGGAAAGCTTTCTTAACATGGAAGCTGAGGCAGATAAGGGTCTTTAACAGAGGAAAATCACACATAAAACATAGAGCAACAGAGTCATTTCATCACTAAATAAAGTAAGACCATAAACATATGAATTATGAGTAATAGGGATGAAATATACTACAAGTGGTAAAAATAAAGATATAAAACATAAAAAAATTAAAAAACCCATGAGAATCTTAGGTCTTTCAAGAAAAAATTCCTTTGTATTACTGATATAAGTCAAAAGACATAAAGCAGCAGTTTGTTGCAAAAAATATCCAACCCTTAACTACTTCGATAATTTGCCTTTAAATAGACATTATTTTAGCAAGGCTGATATACTTGATGGCTAGATTCATCGAATTCTTCCTGTGACACATCACATAGCTGAAAAAAATGACTTCTAACAAGTAAATGACAGCTACACCCTAAAGAAGACATCCCCTAAAAGGAGTGTAAGTCCTATTTATTACATATTATACCTTATCTTTGTGAAACAGTTACATGTCAGTTACAAATAAGCATCACATGTTCTAATGATAGATGATAAGTTCATGACCACCTTTACATATTAAAAACCCTCCTAGACATGTGGAACAAAACCCTATTTTTCAGGAATGCATAATCCTTATCTTCAATGAGAGCTTTAGTCGATGACCTGTCTCTACAACACTCCATTCAAGTCATAAATGTTTGATATTAAGTTACCTTGACATGTTGGAGGAGTCCAACTTTCCAAAACTTTCATTAAGTTGCTCCAAATCCCTCAAAAACAGCTCGCTACGAAAACATGATAGTTTCGTAGCGAGCTTTCGTAGCGTTGAAAAAGAAGCATTTGAACCCAAAAAATTTGTTCTTTTCTTGCTCCATGATGTCAACCTATCATGAAACATCATCACCACCATTCTCCTTCCTTGAAAACTGCAAAAAGAAAATTTAGAAGCAAAAAGGCTGCTACAAAATGTTTTGTAGCATTTCCTGGCTTTAAGCCTAGGAAACACTATGAAACTGTGAAAAAAGGGTATAATTTCTAGATTTGAAGACTAACTGCAAAAAGTGACCTCTAATTGTAAAAAATCGACCTTCAGAATGCCATGAACCTTATAAAACACATTCATTCTCAACTTAAGACCCTTGTGGTGTTTCCTCTTTATCAATGATCAGTTGAGAAATGGGCTCTTCAACCACAGTCATCTTCAAACCCTTCTTCTCCAGCTCTTCATGAATCTGTTCCAGTTATTCTTGTAGGTATTTGATTTGGTCTTTTAGTGTCTTGTTCTTAGACTGTAGGTGCAAGTTCATTTTTCTGATATGTTTCACCTCTCCTCTCAATGGCTTAGTCCATTTGATCAGTTTTTTTGTGTTGTCCAAGGTCTTAGAGACAATTGTGACTTGATCCTCCCAAATCTATTTCATTTTTTCAAACTGTATCTTCTGAACCTTGTGCTTTCTTTCCTCTTTCTTTAAGACTGATATTTCATCATTTTGAAACTTCAAATTCTCCTTAGGGACTTCAATCTCTGTTTTTTTAATGATTTTCTTTTTGCCCTTCTTTTGCTTGATGACCATATATTCTTTTGCAGGTGATGAGAGCTCAATGATGCTTGGTGGTGGTTGAAAAGTTTCATTGATCTTGTGAGCCTCTATGTTGCTTTCCAAGACTTTTTATAGCATGTCCTTTCATTGGTTTTCTATCTTGAAACATGAATCTTGCATCTTCACCTGCGAATTTTAACTTTTTGGCTGTTTTGCCTTTCTTGAGCTTCCTTCCTCCCTCATCTATGTATTCAGCTTGAACTATGGGATTTTCTTCAATATCAATAGCATGCAGAATGTCCTCTAAGCAACCTTTAGCCACTGTTTGGATTCTTGTAACCCTATTGCTACCATGTTTTATCATTGTTGGCTTTTGTTTTGCAGGTGTAACTTTTGGTGCGTCAGCTTTCTGCAATGGCTCTGTCTCCATGATCATTGGCTCAAGTTTCTCTACCACTGAAGGTGATGGGATATCTCTATGTTTAGGATTTATTTTAGGAGTGATCACATATATTTCAAAACCACTGATGAACAGAAAATATGACCAGTATCTGCCTAATATATTTAACTCTTCTAATACCAGCAAGATAAAACCATGATGAAAGAGTGAGGTTTCATTTCCTTCAGATTTTGACTGAAATTTTTATGACATTTTAGTTAAGCTTCTGTATAAGTAAAAAGGTCAATCAAGAGACCTCTTACCAACAAAATGTAGCAAAAGTCTGAGGTGGTAGGAATAAACCATGTGGTATCTCCCTTCACAAGTGAAGTACTTCTGAATAATTAGCAGCATCTTTGAGAAGTTGTATTTCATGTAGCTCCTTGGGATGGAATTTGTGAGATCAATCTCACTATGCTCTGGCTTAAGAAATTCTTTATAGTCCTACATGGTGAACTTGAATCCTTTGAACCATGGTTCTCCTCCTCTAGGGATTCCTATTGCTTCTGCAATGATCTATAACGTTACAGTGAGGTTCAACATTTGACCTTTGAAGTTGCCCATTGAAACTGTTGGAAAACTCCTTAGAAGCCTACCGCATGACACCCTTGCAATATTTGACAGAACTGCAAACACCCTGCTCTTCTGAAAAATTCTAAGGCAGTTGGGTATTAATTCAAAAAATTCATGTTTTATGGCTCATATCTAAGGCAGTGACCACCTTTGTTGGTCTTCCTCTTTGCAGCCATGGTTATTTTATACCTTCTTGGCCTCGCTTGATTAATGACACCTGCAACTTTTGAAAATTCCAGCAACCAGCATGACTTCATGAAACAACTCTCCAGACCTCAATACTATTCAATGATGAAGCGGAGAATGAAAAAATACTCAATTGGGTAATTTTCTAATTTTTTTTGACAACTCATGGCTTAATCATGCCTCATACATGCTAAAAACAGTAATAATGACCTCAACGATGACCTTTGTACCTTGATTTCACCTTAACTGACTTGAATGAAATCCACCCTAACACTTCTAATCCTTGAATAACACCTTGGACTGAATTTGAAAAGAAAAACAAAAAAACCTCTTTTCATAGCGTAGTTAGTTCATTTCCAGGTAGTTTCGCTATGAATGTATTACCAGTTTCGTAGCGAAAACTGCCTTTTTACTGTGTAATTCGCTACAAAAATAAGAAAAAATGTCTAAAGTGACCTTTTTGAATTAAAAATATTGGGAAATGAAATATGTCAACAAATGATGACAGATGGGACATGATATGACCTGAATGGGGGTGGGTTTGGACCTTAGGATAGGCTAATATGAAAAAATTTAAATTTTCTGAATTAAATCAATGACCATACCTTTGACAAATGAACTTCTAAGACTATGTCAAATGATGTTTCAGTTCTTCTAAGTGATAACAAGAGTACAAGAGGTGGAATATCTGGATCATATTGTATCTCATGAGGGTGTTAAGGTAGACCCTAACAGAATTAAAGCCATTAAGGAATGGAAAGTCCCCATAACCATAAAGAAGTTGTGTGGATTTCTCGTGTTAACATGGTATGATCGCAAGTTTGTTAAGAATTATGGGAGAATACCATAATCTCTAACAACATTATTGAAGAAATATGCATTTTCATGGACTCCTGAATCAACTAAGGCCTTTGAACATATTAAAGACGGAATGTGCCTAGCACCATTTTTAGTTATGCTAGACTTCATAAAAACCTTTATTGTGGAATGTGATGCCTCAGGAAATGGAATTGGTGTTGTTTTAATGCAAGAAGCAAGACCCATTTATTTTTAAAGTCATCCAATCAAAGGAAAATATTTACAAAAAGCTATTTATGAGAAGGAAATGTTGGCAATATTACATACAGTAAAGAAATGGCAACCTTACCTAATGGGAAGACACTTCAAGGTAAAAACTGATCATGATAGTCTGAAACACTTTTTGGAACAAAGACTATCTTTAGAAGAGTAGAAAAAATGGGTGACAAAGATGTCAGGTTATGAATTTGAAATCATATAAAAAAATGGGAAGCTAAATGTTGTTTCACATGCACTCTCAAGAAAGGATGAAGAGGTGGAAGCATTGTTTTGTGTTATTTCTATTATCCAACCAGATTGGATAACCAAAGAAACAGATGAATGGAAGAAGGATGAAGAAGTGTGGACACTCACTCAAAAGTTGCAGCAAGATCCTAGTACATCTGATACATTTAGTTGAGAAAATTATTTGTTATGGTACAAATATCTCTTATATATTTGCAAGAATTCCAAACTAAAAAAAAATATTATTTTGGAATTTCACACTTCAGAACATTGGTGTAGGACTCTTTAAGGATTATTCCCTAATGGGCACCTTTGCATTACCGTCGTCTGCAACATCGATAGAAATTGCTAATATAGAGACCTGTAACATGATATCTTCCACTTTTTCTGACTTAAGGAAGATTACCAATGATTTTTAACTAGATAGGCTAGACAAAATCATGCTGCTAAGTGCAATTGATCTAGCATAGCAATCAATTTTCTTGGCTTATGCAGCCAATCCAAATGCTTTGTCACCGACCATTTTGGTTGATCATTCTTTGGATTATGGTACTTCTTCTAATCATTTTTCACGTGTATTCTCGATTGATGAGAGCATTATGGAATCCATGATGTCGGAAGAAGAACCATGGTAAGCATCACATCAACGATCCCATCCTCCATATTACAGTGAAGATAATCCACCTAAACTATATCACCCTACAGTTGTCGATTCTTAGTGAAACCCATCTAATATCGAAGAAACAATTTATATCAATATTTTCACCAAACTTGGCATTGTAGAAAATATTAATGTCAGTGTGTATTGTTCTCCATGTAAAATTGACACTTACCATGCTATTTTCCGTGAATCTCGAGATGTATTCACTTGGTCATATGAGGAAATGCGAGGGATCAACTCCAGCATTTTCGAACATGAGATTAAAATGTATCCTTATCTCAAGCAAGTATGACAATTCCTTTGTCATGTTCACCCTAATAAAGTTTTTGCCATTAAAGCAGAGTTTGAATTTTTTTTTCTTGCTGTATTCATTTACCTTGTTCCGCTTACCGATTGGGTTTCTAACATTGTTCCTGTGATGAAGAAACATGTGAAAATTAGAGTGTGTGTTGATTATAGGGATGTTAATCATGCTTTTCCAAAAGAAAAATATCCCACTCCCTTTATCAAACAAATTACTGATGAATGTGATGGATGTGAAATATTTTCTTTCATTGATGGATTTTCTAGTTACAATGATATCAATATTCCCCCAGAGGACCAATATAAAACCGCTTATCGAAAGCTCCATTTTGGTTTAAAGAACATTGGGGCAACATTCTAGAGGGAATTGAATTATGCTTTCTGTTGTACCTTAAGAGACAATGCCTTAGCTGTGATAAGGAATCAATGCTTAAGACATTTATAAGATTATGTCATAGAATTATTTGTCTCTTTTTAATCACCCTCAAGTATTTATCATTAAACCCTTAGGTATAAAATATAATAAATGTTTCGCAATGCTATCATTTGTTATTGTTGAATGAAATGACCAGAATAAAATGAAAGAAAGAAGCCCAAACTGATGTGCTGCTACACAGAATATATCATCTCAAACTCTAGAAGAATTATATGAAGAAAATAGTTAAAACGAAGGAGCACCAATTAATGGTTTTAACTCTTGCTTACCGAAGTAAAAAGAGACCTGATACTCATTACTTCGTTTTATTCAAAGATATAAAACACAGAATGTAAAATTGAACACATATTAACATAAACAGATGCTAGAAACTTGTTTCTCATTCATTAATCTTTGAAATCTTTGAGTACACAATTATAGTCTGAAGGTCCAAAACTCGAAACCTTTCTTCCCCTTAACTATTACATTAAATACAATACAAAAACAGTTGGGAACTGCTATAACTGATCCTAACTACCCCAACTTCTTAGGACTACGTAAAATCTCTCCAACATGGTATCAAAATATCTTATTATAATTACATCATCTTGGGAAGAGTAAAATTACATAAAAATTAACACCCTAATCTATATGAATGGATGATGATGATGCTATATTTCCTGGATCAGTTGATTTGTCTTTCTTTTAATTTAAAGGATATTTTCGCAAGTCTATTGTCCCAGCTCTGCATTTCTTCCATATCTCTACTCTTGTCCTGGGTGAATGTATCAGATTCTGATACTTCAATCTGAAAACATTGTCTCAGTTGTAGGATGACCTTTCTGCAAATAGAGATTTTAGCAACCACAACAACTGAAAATGCCTCTTAAGAAAGTTGATCACTGTTGCTCCCTTGAGTATCTGAGTCTTTTCATGTGTATTATCAACTTTACTTTTTATCAATAGTAGTAAATTTGCATAAGAATCCCATGAAAATAGACTTCCTCCAAGTCGCCAACATGAAGGTAGACCTACTCTTGTTATTTTGTCAAACAACTTATCAAATTGATCAAATTGTCTTACTGCTTCTTTAATTTCCACCAACTTCTTTTCTGTAGCCTTTTATGTAGCCTTTCTGTAATCATTCTTAACAATCATCTTATTAATCTCCACTTCATACAGGATTCTATCTTTAATCTCATTTTCTTCTAATTCTTGATCTGTTTTAGAATTAATGAAGTCAATGAATTTTTTTTCCCAAATGGCCCTATTGATTGTCTTCTGCCTATCTGTCATAACTTGTTCTTCAAATTCCTGGATGAGATTTTTCTCTTCTGAAACCACCATCCAAAATCTTCAAATTGATTTCATTTTCTGAAATGATATCATTCAAAATGATATCTTTTGCCTGCATTAAAGATATGTTCCCTTTCAATTTTTATTTGAGACTTTTGATCTCAGCATTAGCATTCTGACTGTCCATTTTATAGTTACTGGCTTCATTTTCTACAGCTTGAATAATCTTTGATGCAGTCTCTAAATCTGCTTGTGCCTTCTTTCGATCTCTTTCTGCCATCTGAAATTCAGTATTCAACTGAGCAATCTGTGCTTGTGGATCCTCATTACCTGAAGGAAAAACAAAAGTACAAGAATGATTATCAATATGATTTTGTAATGATATTGAAGTTTTCTTTATTTTTAAGATTTCTTCCTCTTTTTGAATCAGCTGCTGTAGAAGCTTTTCTTTCTCGCTCTCGACCTCTGCAACCTCTACAGCCATTGAATGCTCTCCTGTAGGTAATTTTGAGTTTTTCTTCAATGTAGATATCTCTACTTCAACACTTTGCAGAAGTTTCTCCACAACAACCCTATCATTGGGGTCTACTCGAATCTTTACTATGATTTCCTTCAGTTCTTCATTTTGAGTTGTTAAAAACCTAGAGTTGGATTTCTCTAACTTTAATTACTTGATTACTTTTCCAGGCATATTCTCTGACTTTATTTCCATTGCAGTAGTCTTTGTCAGGTCATTTACAATCAACTGACTTATTTTCATATGTAGGTTCACTTTATCCAACAATGGGATTTTCTTCACATCTACAATCACATTTACAATATTGAAATTTCTAGAAGAGCCAATTGACATGTCTGAAGGATGTGACAGGGAAATTTTGAATTGATCTTTCTCAAGATCCATTGCTATAAAAAGTATTGTTTGGTCTGGAGCAGTTTGATATTCAGCTTGGGCCTCCATGCTGGCCTTCATCTTCTGGTTTCTTTCTGCAATTTGAACAAACATATGTTTTATTAGAGGTACTTTTTCATGAGAGGTCTCATGTCTTCTAGGTAAAGCATGAATTTTTTGTTCCTCTCCCAACTGTAAAGAAAAGCCAGGTTGATTATTTGCAGGTTCTTCACAAAAAATTGTCCTCTTCTCAGCTCCCTAGTCCTCATCCTCTGAATCAACTATTGTTTCTTTACTTCCTTTATTAGACTTTTCTGATATGATAGGAGTCTGAATATTTGACCCTGTTGAACTCATTTCACCTTTACTTGTTATCTTCTCTAAATCTGGCCTGCTTTCATGAATGAAAGCTGAATACCCATTCTCAATTCTTCTATTGGAAATTACACTGTGAGGGTCATAAGCCCAGCTTTCCCCTAACAGAAAATGCATCTCATTAAGCATTCTAGTAACCTCCTCAAATTCCTGACTCATATTAACTATGACAGGACCTACAGTCATGCACAGTTTGAAAATATGCCCCTTTTTCATGGGCACAAAGTGAACCTGATCAACATTTAGACTTTGTCGAACAAACTCCAAATCAAGTAGCCTCATAGGTACAAACACTGGAAGTCTACAAGGCTCAACAGTTGCTCCATACAACCTAATTTTGGAGTAATCCTAAAAAACAAACCAATCTCCAAATTTTCAGTTTTCCCCTAAATGCAAGAATTCCTGAGCTTTGGGTAAGAAACGGGGTGGAGGAACTCCATTCAAAACTTTATAAGAAATTGACGTGAAATAACTGGAAAAATCAAATAGTCCAGATTCATTTTGTTCTCTTCTTACTACATCTGTCCAAAACACCACTGATTTCCTTTTCTTATTCATGTCCATAATATTTAGACCTAGATGCATGAATTCCTCCACATTTTGATATCAGAACAAGTAAATAATTAATGAAGGAAATCTGAAAGAGCTTGTTAATGGTAAACTCATGAGTAGTGAATTAAATTATTCCTGCCAATATGATGTAATATCCAGCACCATTTCTGACTTCATCATCATGGAAAACATCCCCAAGATTGATTTATCCACTGTACTATCATCATCTTTGCCCAGAATGTTTACAATGCTACTAAGTACTGGACGAACATCAGTATCAAAAATTTCCATAGGAAAATATTTGTTGTCCGGTTGAAATTGTTGTGTGTTAGGCTTCAGAAAACGAATAAAATAATTGAAATATTGACTTGCAAGGGTATCATAATATGCTACCAAAGAATCATCGGAGAATTGAACACATGACTCTGACTCAGGGTAACAAAGGGCTTGACGAATTAACTAGGCAAACACTTGCAAAAGATTCTCTCCCTAATATTTCATCACAAAACATTTCCCAGGATACATAAATAATACCAAACAATATATAAATTCAAGAAAAATATGCGTTCTATGGATACATGCAGACAACACACCAGACTTGGCCATGGCAGTATAAACCGGGGAAGCTTTTTCATTCAAGAGAACTTGTTGGTAAAAGGGAAGGTGAACCAAGGAAAAATTGGTATCTTGGATATCCCTCTCAGTATCCATGAGAGGGATATGACTAGAAAAACTTGATAGGGATGAGAATTTAGCCATGACATTGCATTATGACAATGGATGACTTACAGGGAGTGCAAATTATGATAGGGTGACGGAAAAACTGAACAGGACACAGCATAAACCAATTACAAATATCAACTTAATCACAAATGGCTTCGTAAAGAATGCGAGTTTTTTTTAAATAGGTGGTGCGGCTTTAATCTTAAATGCTGACATGACCCGCCAACGAGTCATTAAGTTCATATGACGTGGAAGACAACTGTGAACAACTCAATGACTTACGTCACTGCGGGGGGTCTCAGAGTATGAAGAGTTATTTTGGCTTATGCCCCCGCATTCAATCTCCACCACTCCTCTGTGTTACTCCCACAGTCAACCCTATAAACTAGGGAGGCACCCTTCATTTTAATTCGTGTGATTTTTGTGCCCGAGGGTTGAGTCCTATGATCGGGGTTCAAGAAATCATCGCATCCCGCTCAATAAAATAATCAACTTTTAATCTTCAAGTCAGGACCCACTTTCATAAAGTCAAAAGTATTTAAACTTTCAAATCTAATGTGACGAATAGAATTATTTTTATGCTAAAGTATAAAAAATTTAATACTTTAACATGCTTTAACAATTTTCAATTTTTTTTTGTATTTTCAAAATTGAAAATAAAAGGATATTTCAAATGATCCACAACATCTGGCTCCACCTGGGTATAGTGTGTTTTGCCACGAAACACTAAGAACCTGCAGATCAGTGCCTTCACTTTGGGCATGGAGTCAAATGACACTTGAAAAAACATATACAATGAGGAAAACCGATAATGTACAATGATGAACCTGCTATTTTCAGTGTTGGAAATAATGTTTCAGATACTTCCCATTAAAAAACAGTCCTATTGCTTCCCCATCAAGATTTTCTAGCATAAAGTGTTATTTGATCTAACTTCAGTGATTTTGTAAGGACCATACCATAGAGGATCAAACTTAGCATGTTTTCCCTTCTCCTCTCTCCTGGTATCCCTTCTTAGTACCAGATCTCCAGTTTGGAATATACTCTCCTTTGCCTTTCTGTCAAAAATGAACTTCATTTTCTCCTGATATGTGACCAAATTGTCTCTGACTTTATTTATACATTCACTCAATTCTATTACCTTATTTAGCCTTCTTATCAATGCGTTAGGTTCCTCTTGTGCTTCTTGAAGAAAATAAATTACTGGTTTTGCTAACCAATTGGGAAACAAAGCTTGAGTACCATATACTAACTCATAAGGGGACTTAACAATAGATATTATAGTAGTAATTATCACCACCTAGAGAGAAAATATCAGATTTGAGTCCCAATTCTTCTGGTTCTCATTAATTTTTTTCTTCAAGCTCTTGACCAATGTCTTGTTAGATGATTATAATAATCCATTCCCTTGAGGATGATATACTGTGGAATGAGACAATATCACATTATAAGTTTAAAAAAAATTTATAAACCTAACTGATTTGAATACCTAAGCATTATCTGTGACAATTTTCACTGAACATCCAAACCTGCTGAAAATATTCTCTTCCAAAAACTTCATTACTACCAAATCATTCTCTTTTCTTGTAGGAGTTTCTTGCACCCATTTTGTAAAGTAATAGTGGAATTCATAATCCACTTAAACCGCCCACTTGATGGTGGATTAATTTCTCTAATAAAATCCAATCCCCATTGTCTGAAAGGTTCTTCAATAAAAACATGGAGAAGAGGTAAAGGAGCTAACCTTTTCTTTTCTGCAAACAATTGGAATTTCTGACAACTTCTAACTCTGAACACATCAGAAAATAAATAAGGCTAGTAGAAACATGATTTAAGAATCTTATGAGCAATTACTTTCCAACTGTAATGACCTCCACACAAAAGTTCATGGTACTCCTTGATCACTTCCATTGATTCTCCTTCTGTCAAACATAGTAACAAGACACCAGCAAGATCTTTCCAATATAACTTAGCATAAATTATAACATAAGGTTGATCTTTAAGTTTTATGGCTCTATACTTTTCTCTATTGATTGAGGGAGGGAAAGAGAAGAAACACAAATAATGAATAATATCCTTATACCAGTTTGAGCAGAGAAATTTGTACTTGATTGATGGCCTTGTTTTAATATGATTAGTCTTCTCAACCACTTCATCTAATGGTGCAAGAAAATTAATTTCCAGAGTTTGGAAATTAGATTCTGTTAGCAATTTAGCTAATCCCTGTCCTTTCACTAACTTAGTAGGCTTAATTTCCAAATCATCTTCTTGGATTTTGGTAATCCATTTTCCTCTTTTTCCCTCTACATCACTCTGAATCAACACATCTTTTACAATAGAATTAGGTACATATGCTACTATTTGAGAATGAAGTACATAGGTCCTGAAAGCTTTCAATGATTTAATTAAATCATATACCTGCTTCTCCAGGATATTATATTTGAGCTCTGCATCTCTGAGGACTTTGCTGAAAAATGCTACCAGTTGATCTTTTCCTTCTTCGTTCTTCTGTAGCAACACAAAAACAATAGCGAAAGGTGATGCAAATGAAAAAATTTGGAAAGGTTTTAGGTAATCTGGACTAATCAAAACTGGAGCTTCTTAGAGGGCCCCTTTGGTTCTGGCAAAGGATTCTCTTGCATCTTTGTCCCATTTTACTTCAACATTATTTTTTAACATATTTTTTATTCTTCTCACAATATTAGCATAATTTGGAACAAACCTTCTCAAAAAATTTATTTTCCGTAGAAATCTTAGGATATATTTTTTATTTATAGGTAATGGAATTGTTTGTATAGCCTCAACTCTTGTTGGATCAATTTTCAGACCTTGGTTTGAAACTATATGTCCCAGTAACTTACCTTCCTCTAGAGAAAACAAGGACTTCTTAGGATTCAATGATAACCCAAATTTTTGCATTTCAGGAAAGCTTTATGTAGGTGCTCCAAGTGTTCATCATCAGAACCTGAAAAAATAGTCACATCATCTAAATATGTGACTACAAATTTTTCACCCACAAAATCTATATCCATTGCCCTCTGGAAACTAGCCCCTGCATTTATGAGGTTGAATGGCATCTTGGCATACTTGAATGCTCCCCAGGGTGTAGTGAAGGTTGTTTTATTTTGATCTCATTTTTCAGCATCTACTTGGTAATACCTAGAGAAACCATCAACCATGGATAACCTATAAGCTCCAATCACTTTCTCCAGGACATAGTCCATATTTGGCAAAGGATAATTATCTTTCAAGGAAGCTCTTTTCAAGTTCTTGAATTCCACACACAATGTTATCTCTCCATTTTTCTCGCTAACTAGAACTATATTTGAAATCCAATCTCAGTACTTGAGTGGGACTATGACTTTTTCTTGTAAAAGTGTCTTCACCTCTTTTTCAATCGGGGAAAGTAACAGTGGATTAATCTGTCTGAGCTTCTGCCTGTGTGGCTTAACCCCATCCTTCAATGGTATTTTATGCTAAATAATGTTTAGATCATAAGTCTTTAAATCTTCATATGACCATGCAAACACATCTATGAAAATTTTGAAGATATCTACATACCTTTCCTTATAATCTTTAGGAACTCCTTTAAACAACTTGACTATTTTAGGCTCCTAATGAGTTCCTAAATTACAGTTCTCCATCTCTCCATCCTGAGATACCTTCTTTTGATTTATTGCTACATTATTAGCATCAAACAATATTTCAAGAGGAACCAGGCCTCGGGGCAATATATTTTCCTTCAACTGAATTATCTTCTGGTCACCAATTGTCTACTTCATGTTTCTAGGCACATCACTTTGATCACTTTGATCATGTTCTAGATCAATTTGATTGTCTTCAAAATTTCCAACCATTGTGAAAAGTTGAATGATTTTCTCATCATCCTCGAAAACCTGCCAATGCTTTACATTATCAGGAATTGAAGTCCTGTGTCTCAAGTCAATTTCATATCTCAGACTTGGATTAATTGGTGGCTTAAATGTACTGGCTGAAACTGCCAATGAATCTACCATTCTATTTTCTTCTCTTGGAATAAACTGAATGTTAAAGGCTTCAAAATAATTTTCAATTATATCCCACACCTCATTTCTATAGGATCTCAATCTGGGATGCTTAGTCTGACACCAATTCTTAATCTGTCTTATTACTAATTTAGAATCACCAAAAATGGAAATAGATTTTATTCTCATTTGTTTAGTTGTTTGCAGGCTCAAAATCAATTCTTCATACTCTGCCACATCATTAGTTGATTCGAAATTCGAGTTTGAAAGAAAAAGGTAAAAGATTACCTTCAGGAGATATAAATATGAACCCAGGTCCTATGCCTTCTTTAGAATATGAACCATCAAAATAACACTTCCAAATTTTATTTGAATGCATATCCTTATGTACACTTGCTGAAGGGAGCTTCTTGTGTGAGTATTCAACAAATTCTACATCTTCATGCAGCATAAAACAAGAGATATCCTCCTCTTGACCATAAATGGGGGAATTACCAGCATCTTTCTTGGTGGTAGTTTTCATGAATATGGTTTCGATGTATAACCTCCTCTCCTCCCCATTGAAAATAGGAATGATTTCATATGTGAAATCCAATTTTAAGACACCTCCAAGCTTTTCTCCCCAAGATCTGGACAACAGCATACCAAATATAGGCGGAATATCTGCAGCTACTACATCCATCATGATACTCTTGGCTAGGATTTGGGCCAAGGAAACAACCATGTCTTTGGTAAGACCGACACACTTCACCCTTTTTGAATCAAAAGAATAGAGGTCTCTATATGGCTTAGTGATTTGTAAATTTTTCTCTTTCATCACAGATAATGGCATAAGATTATGTGATGCACCAGAATCTAGCATACAATTATGTAGAATGAAATCATGCAAAAGTACTGATATATAAAAAGGTGGAATAGAAGAGTCTACCTCTTCAACATGAGGCCCGAAAGTAACAACTGGTTTCTCTTCTTGCAAATTCACAATATCACCCACCTCATCATACTGAGATAAATTAATAAACTCTGCAATTTCTTTCTTATAACCAAATGTTTTAACCAACTCAAGAAGAGGTACTTGAATTTTAGCTTTTTCTAACTCTTTAGACAAAATGAAAGTTTGGTTTTGTTTAGTCAATTTTCAAGTTCTTCTTGATTTTTGTTTGGATTTGCATGTTGCTCAGGAATAGTAACAATCTTCTCCAAAATATTAGAGTCATTACACTTGTTTTGGGAAACCTCAGCTTGCTTCTTCTCTTTTTCTTTTACTGGATTCATGGGCTTCTTCCCCTTGTCTGATTGTTTTATTGAATGTTTTTATTGTGGATTCGCCATTGGATAAGTGTCTAACTTTGATTCTTTCTCTTCATCATCCTGAGTTATCAACCTCTTTTTTTTATCTCAAGTCATACTTTTTATGCAATTCTGCTTGCATAAAATCAGTAAATTTTTCGCAGTAATCATCCATCTCTTCCTGATCAAATGAAATATCAGCTTCTTTACTTTCCTCTTCACATTATTTTTTCACACTCTTCTTCTGCACCATCTTCCATATATATGGCAGAAATTTTTTCTTCATCTTCCTTCTGATCATCATCAGTAGACTGAGAAGGTGCTACTTCTATATATTGGAGTGCTTGAACTTGATCCTAATCACTTCTTTCTCTCTACAAAATCTACAGGGGTTGTTTTCTGAATTAGGGATTAAAAACTCCTCCGTTTTTCTGTATAGGTTTGTTGTTATCCAATTCAATATTTACTAATTTGTTTGAAAAAATTTTAATGACCTTAGTCATGTCATCAATCCTTTGATCTTGTAATGACTCTTCCTTAGCTTTACCTTTATCTTGAACTGACTCCTTTTCTTAAGCTTTCCCAGCAGCAGTCATATTTGCTTCAATCTCCAAAGCATCTATTTGGATTTTTTCAAGAGTAGGGGACCTTCTTTCTCTCAAAGTAAAACTAAAATCCAATACAACACTTGTTTCATCTCTGCAGACAAACTATTGTACAATTTATTGAATCTTTTAATGAAATCACTCATATTTTCATTTGGTTTTTTCTTAATAGCATTAAATTCTGTCAAAGAATAACCATGGGCTCTCTTTTCACCCCATCTTTGGATGAATTGTCTTTCTAACTCATCCCAATCATTAATTGAGAAATTGGGTAACCGTTTAAACCATTTTCTTGCCTCTCCATTTAGAGACTGCACAAAAAGTCTCATTACTACATCTAGATGTTCAACATTAAATTTTTCAGCAAAAGTGAAAAACAAAGGCAAGTGTTGTTCTACAGTTATTTCATCTTCACCAGTAAATCTAGGAAGCAACTTAAGATACTCCTGAGGCATTGCATTCATTGGTTGAAGGATATTTAATGGTGCATATATGTTTATCAAGAAAGTAGGGTCTGCCATGTTTATGCCCTAGTTGAATGCTCCTTGAGCAGTGGGAATCTGTGTACCAATTGTAGGTGTGGATGAATGGGATGAAGCAACTGATAAGGGAAGGGGTTGATAAACTATAGAAGAAGAAGTAGCAACTATATTTGGCTGAGTTTCTATAAATGTGAATGATACAGATTCAAGAGACTACTCTTCTAACCTTGGTTCATGGAAATGAATGGATGGAGAAAAGGATTCTTGTTCCAAGAAAGTGAGTTTACGGGAAATATCATTGGATAAAAGAGTATGAGAATTGCTACAAAGTGCAGGCAGTGTGGCATCTGGTGTAGAAAGTGTTTTTGATTTTTGGCCCTTTTTAGAAACCAAATTTTTTAGATTTGAAAGGGTAGGAACTTTCTGCTGAGAGGTATCTGACCTCATATGTGGCCTCTTATAAGACGGAATTAGAAAATGAAAACATAGCTTTTAATATTTCCTCCTCTCTGAACAACCAAAGGAAATATAAACAGAACCTAGGGAAAAAATTCGCTTCTTTGTCCCCGGTAGCAGCACCAAAAAATGTTGTACCTTAAGAGACAATCCCTTAGCTGTGATAAGGAATCAGTGCTTAAGATATTTATATGAATATTTCACAGAATTATTTGCCTCTATTTAATCACCCTCAAGTATTTATAATTAAACCTGTTGGCAATATGATGCTAAATGTTGTCCTTGATGGCAACCCACTTGATGAAGATGATGGAAACCTACTTAATGAAGATGTTCTTGATGCTTGATGAGTTTATTAATGATTTAAATCTGATGTTCTACAAGTAGATCAGAAGTACCAAAGAAGGAAATATCAGTGAGGGCCAAAGCAATGATGAAAAATGTGTGTTACAAGGCATACACGGGTTTGTCAAGGAGAAAGCGTGTATGCACACGGAAAAGTACGTGCCAAGTCGCGTATGGTCTTTTGCGCTCCAAAATTAGAATACCAAGGGGCATTACCATGGTATTGACCCATTGTATTGAGCGTTGGATTGTCTATTTGATCTCATCCAAGAAAACCATCGGAAGTAATGTGGTTTTGACTCATGGTATTGAAAAAGGCAAAATCTATATAAGGAGAAGAATTTCATTGTGCAAAAGGTGTGAATGTGTCTGGGCTTTAATGAATACTTCACTCTGAAGTATATATGCATGGTTGAAATCTGCTCTTAATTGATAGATCTGAATCTATGATGCATCTATGAACATAATGAAGGTTCAAGATCTCTAGATCTTGAAATGGTGAATCTCTTGGATGATCTGAAAAGAAGTGATGAAGACTTGGCGCAAATCTATTGAAGAAGTTGAAGAAATCTAGGTAAGGTCATAGATCTGGTCTGATATGCAAAATTTATCTTTTATAGATCTATACACAGGTTCGTTTCGTGAAAAGTGCGTGTATACGCGGCTCTATTCAGACAAAAGTGTGTATGGGCTGTTAGGGTTTTTCTGATAAGTTTCACAAATGTATACGCGGGTTCACTTCAGTAAAGGAGCGTGTATACGCGGGTTTGTTTAAGTAAAAGCGCGTATGGTATTTGAATTGATGGTAGCTCAAAAGATAATTGAGGTTCTGCATATCTATTCTGAAGTCTGGGCTATCACTGATATTCTGGTTACAGTAGTTTCACTGTTCTGACTGATGAAATGAAAAGGGATGTTTGTTGATAAGTGAAGGATTGTGTTGAAGCTGTTTAAAAATTGATGAAACATGGTCTGCAGTGGATCTAAGTGTTGAAGCCTTTAGTCTGATAGTAGAAGCTTCCTTTCAGCAGAGGCTGGTGCTAATATCAGGGGGTAGTAGCTCCCTTCCAGGTAAGGCTGGTAAACGAGAGCAGGGGGTTGTAGCTCCCTTCCAGGTGAGGCTGGTAAAAGAGATAAGGTTGTAGCCTTCTGTAGGTGGGTGCCTGCGTGCTGGTATAAGTCTGCACCAGTACATGATTGTAAGAAGTTTTTCTTTATAATAAATATTGAAGACTGAGACGACGGCAGCGGTGGTTTTCTCCTGAATTGGGTTTCCACCTAAAAATCCTGGTGTTCTTGTGTGTTGCTTATGTGTGATGATTATTATGTTCTTTCTGCACCTATTTACTGTTTCTTGAAATATCTGAGGAATGAATAATGCAATGATCTGAGTTAAGAATTGAATGCATAATTAGATCTCTGGACATACGCGAGTTCTATAAAGGATATCCGCGTATATACGCTAGTTGGATTCATCCAAGTAGCGTATGGGTTTTTAGAAAGGAAAAGTAAAAAGTTTTATTGTCTGCATTAAATACTGATTCACCCCCCCTCTCAGTATTTTTCCAGCAATTGGTATCAAAGCAGGTCCTTCTGAAAAAGCTTAGCCACTAGAAGGAAGATCAAGCAAGATGAGCAATCATGAGGGAAAATCATCTATCAAGCCCCCGCTCTTCAATAAAAGCAATTTAATCTTCTGGAAAATGAGGATGAGATCCTATCTTCAGTATATGGGAGATGATGTATGGGCCATTGTTGAACAAGGATATCAATATCCAGCCACTACACCAACAGATCCAACTGAAAGGAAGAATTATGAATCAAATGCAAAAGCAGTCAATGCTATAACATGAAGTCTAACTGAATCAGAATTTGTCAAAGTCATGCAGCTGAATACAGCAAAGGAAATATGGGACAAAATAATTCTAAGTTATGAAGGCGATGCAAAGGTAAAAAGTGAAAAACTCCAAACTCTCAGAATTGAATACGAAAATTTAAAGATGCATAGTGATGAGAGTATTGCCAGTTTCTTTTTACGTATTGATGATGTTGTAAATCTTATGAGAAATTTGGGTCAAACAATATCCGACACTACTTTGGTTGAGAAAATTTTACGATCGCTAACGGAAAAATTTGAATCAAAAGTTTCTGCCCTTGAAGAAAAACAAGATATTCAAAATCTTTCCATGGTGCAACTTCATGGCATACTGACTGCATATGAAATGAGAAGAGGAGGACCGTATGAAGTCAAAGAAGTTGTTTTTAGAGCTTCTACGAAAGGGAAAGAAGTTCAAGAAGCAGAAGGATCAGGATATATTTCGGAAGAAGATGAGGCGAATTTTGTAAAGAAACTTCAACTTGGTACAGGACGGTTTAGAGGTAAGATCCCTTTCAAATGTTTTGATTGTGGAAGATTTGGTCATTATGCTGCTAAATGTCCTTACAAAGAAACACCTGCAAAAGGAAAGGAAGTAGCAAGAAGGAATAAGAACCAGTCTAACACTAGAAGAAGTTACTATACTCATGATGACAGTGATGGGGGATCTGATAGTGAGGAATAATGTAAACAAGATCTTAGACTTCTCATGGCATTTGAATCTAAGGAAGAAAAGGATACTTTTGTGGATGCTCTAGAGGACAATGATTTTCTTGAAGAGAACAATCAACTCAAAATACGCTTAGAAGAAAGCAACATTCTCTTATAAGAATGTAAAATTCTCTTAGAAGAAAGGAAAATAACCATCGAAACTCTGAAAAAGCAGGTTGAAGAAGCAAAGAAACACAATGAAAAATTAGAATGTGAAGTGGTAAGTGTAAGGAAAGAATTTGAGAAAGTAAAGAATCTAAATTTTAGATTTGCTAAAGGATCTGAAACCTTAGATGAGATTATCAAGGTACAATGTTCTCCTCTTATAAAGACAGGTCTTGGATACACTGGAGAGTCCTCTCAAGCTTCAGCACCAAATTATCTAAAAGCAGCTACAACTGGTTTACAAAATTCTGCCACTCAGCCAGGGAATAAAGAATCTTTACAGGTAAAGCATGATCATCCTAATGCAAGGAACACTAACAGGAATATCTTTCAAAGAAGCACCAATCAACAGGTAAATTCAAATAGAAGATTTCATGATCGCAAAAATTTATTCTTCAATGGACAATGTTTCTCATGTCAACATTTTGCTCATAAAGCTGCTCAATGTGTTGCATATAAAACCATCATGACAAGAGAAGCAATAAAGAAAAGGATTGATTTTGAAACAAAGAAGAATACCTATAACAACTTTTCTCCTCTTCTAAATGAATTTGAATGTGCCTATTGCAATAACTTTGGCCATGAAGATTCTGATTGCAGGAGAAAAGTGCAGCCAAAAGAGCATCTTACTTCAAAATCCAAAATATGGAAAAAGAAGGAACCACAGGTTGAAAATTGTGGCATAGCATTATTTGCAGAAGGTGAAGAAAATCAATGGTACATTGATAGCGGATGCTCAAGACACATGATAGGTGATAAACACAAACTTCGTGCATATAGTGCTCTAGAAAAGGAAAAGAAAGTTACTTTTGGAAATGATACTCCTGCTGTAATTAAAGGAAAAGGGTCTGTGTTCCTAAAAGAAAATGTGAAGGCTAATGATGTGATGTATGTGGATGGATTAAGGCATAATATGTTAATTGTAAGTCAAATGTGTGATCAAGGAACTGAAGTAGTCTTTATTTCAAAAGAATGTGTGGTTCGTGATCTTGATACGGGTAAAACAATTATAAAAGGAAAAAGAACTCCAAGCAACCTGTATGTATTGAAGAATTGCAAAGAACAATGTTACTTGAGTAAATCTTCAGAAAACTGGCTATGGCATAGAAGGTTGGGGCATCTAAGCTTCTCTCAAATCAACAAATCAAGCAAACTTAATGTTGTTCATGGTCTTCCCAATATTTCTCTACCTGAAAGTATCATATGCAAATCCTGTCAATTCGGTAAGCAAACCAGAGTGCAATTCAATGCCAAGGAAGGATCGTCAAGTAAGCCTCTTGAACTCATTCATATTGACATATGTGGACCTATGAGGAAAAAGTCACCACGTGGTGAAGAATACTATATCTTATTCATTGATGATTTCTCTAGAATGTGTTGGATTGGGTTGATCAAACATAAAGATGAAGCATTTGAAAAATTTCAGATCTTCAAAGCGCTGGTTGAAAATGAATTAGATCTAAAAATCAAGTGTCTTAGATCTGATCGAGGAGGAGAATATACATCAAATGAATTCTTTGAATTTTGTGAACAACATGGCATAAAAAGACAGTTTTCTGTAGCAGGCACTCCACAAAAAAATGGCGTAGCAGAAAGAATGAATCGAACGATTCAACAGATGGCTAGAGCTATGCTTGATGATTCCAGAACACCTGACACTTTTTGGGGAGAAGCAGCTCACACAGTAGCAAATATTCTTAACAAGGCACATGTTTGGGTAAATAGTGATAAAAATCCGTATGAACTATGGTATGGTAATCCTCCTTCTATGAAGCATTTTAGAGTTTTTGGAAGTAAATTATTTATCAAAAATAATGATGAAAAGCTTGGGAAGTTTGAACCTAGATCGGATGAAGGAATACTTATTGGTTACTCATCCACAAGAAGAGCATACAAATGTTACAATAAAAGGCTTCAGAAGATTGTTGAATGTATTGATGTTGTTATTGATGAGTTTCCTGCAGCTCCTAAAGAAGAAAAACACACAACAGATGAAGATGATGGTGACTTTTGTCCTTCTGCATCAAATAGAAATGATATAGACAATGGATCCAATGAAGAACCAGAAGATGATTTATCTGAAAAAGCTCCATCCAGATATGTTCAAAAGAATCATCCTGAATCTCAAATTTTGGGAAATAAGGAATCAAGAGTACAAACAAGGAGGACTCTTGTGGGATCTTCTAGCTATCTGAAATTTCTATCCACAATTGAACCACACAATGTCAATCAAGCTAGCAAAGATGAATGTTGGATTCAAGCCATGAATGAAGAGCTTGACCAAATTGAAAATAATGACACTTGGGAATTGGTACCAAGACCACATGATAAAAATGTCATTGGAACTAAATGGATATTCAAGAACAAGTTAAATGAGAATGGGGATGTTATAAGAAACAAAGCTAGATTGGTTTGCAAGGGGTATACTCAACAAGAAGTAATAGACTTTGAAGAAACTTTTGCTCCTGTAGCTAGACTTGAAGCCATAAGAATGTTTCTTGCTTTTTCAAGTTTTCAACAAATCAAAGTTTATCAAATGGATGTTAAATCTGCATTTCTCAATGGTGATTTAGAAGAAGAAGTTTATATAGAACAACCAGAAGGATTCATTTTGGGAAATGATAAAAATCTTGTTTGTAGACTTAAAAAGGCTCTATATGGTCTCAAACAAGCTCCAAGGGCATGGTATTATCGTCTTGACAAATATCTTCATCAACAAGTATTTTCAAAAGGGTCTGTTGATAGCAACTTATACACAAAAATTGAAAATGATAAACTATTGATTGTGGTTGTATATGTTGATGATATCATTTTTGGGAGTAATGAAGAATCTATGAGTCAAAACTTTGCTTTTGTCATGCAGAAAGAATTTGAAATGTCCTTACTTGGAGAACTAACATTCTTTCTTGGCTTGCAAGTGCATCAAACTACAGATGGTATATTCTTATCACAAGAAAAATATCTTAAGCAAATTCTGAAAAATTATGGCATGGAAGAATGCAAACCTGTAAGTACACCAATGATCACCGGATGTAACCTCAGTTCTCATGATGATTCTCCCACGGTGAATCAACCAGAATACAGATCAATGATAGGTAGCCTACTTTATCTCACTGGGACTAGACCAGACATTATGCATGCAGTTGGGATTGTTGGATGATTCCAAGCTAATCCAAAAGAATCTCACCTTCAGGCTGTCAAAAGAATATTCAAATATCTACAAGGAACTCAAGACTTTCGACTCTGGTATCCAAAGAATGCTGATCTTACTCTTCATGCTTACACGGATGCAGATTTGGATGGAAATGTTGATGATCGGAAAAGCACTAGTGGTGGTGCATTCTATATGGGGCTCCGGTTGGTGTCTTGGTTCAGCAAGAAGCAAAATTATATTGCCTTATCTATAGCAGAAGCAGAATATGTGGTTGTTGCGTCTTGTTGCTCTCAACTTCTTTGGATGATGCAAACCCTGCAAGATTTTCAAATCAAATGTACACGTCCTATATCCATTATGTGTGATAATACAAGTGCCATCAGTATCTCAAAGAATCCAGTTATGCATTCAAAGACCAACCACATTCCCATCAAGTATCACTTCTTACGTGAACAAGTGCTTGAACAAAAGGTGAATTTGGAGAATGTTCCCTCTAAAGAACAAGTTGTTGATATATTTACCAAACCTCTACCCAGGGAAGCATTCGAATATCTCAGACAGAAGCTGGGAGTAGTCTCTTCTGTGAAGAAAATCAGAACTGCTTAAATTTAGAAGATTAAATTGGATACGCGGGTTTCATGACATACAGTCGCGTATATATGTCAGTTCATACAAAGAAAACCTCATATGGTTGGTTGCTAACAAATTCTTTTTGGAGTCAACATTCTTTAGCACAACTGCAACACTGTCTGATATATCTGATGGTGTATGGTTTCTCTGGTGAACTTTTATCTCTTATATTTCTGCTTCATTCTCTGATATTGGGTAAATATGCCTTGATGATCTTCTGTTGAAAAGTTTTCAGGATGCACAAGCTAAGGGGGAGATGAAGGAGTAAACTGATGTACAGGTTCAGGGGGAGCATTAGCCTTTCTGGGTATTATGCATTGTTGGCTTATGATTCTGAAATTTGATCTCTCTTGAGGTCCTTTTGATATTGGTCATGAAAAATCATATTTGTAATTTGATGAAAAGGTCATGATGAGACCTTGATGTAAAATTGTACTATTCAGTCATGTAAGGACTTGTTATAATTTGTAAACCCACTAGGTTGGGTACTTGAGTCAAAATGTGTAAACCCTCTTGGTTGGGTCTTTGAGTCTCATATGTAAATCCACTTGGTTGGATATTTGATGTAATTATGAGTCCTTGGTGATAGGAAGGTCATAGAGTCATGTACTTCATTAAAAATTATGTTTGAACTTTCAGCATGAACTCAGGGGGAGCATGGTAACTTCAGTGCACATCAGATTTACAATTCTCTTCTATCTACATGAAAAGAAAAACCTCGTGTTGGTTTTTATCCACCCTTTGCCCTTGATTTCAAAGGGGGAGAGTGACATGGTGTTTTAATAGGGGGAGAATATCATTCTGCTTAATGTATTTATCTGTTATGGTGATCAAACACCATCATGGTTGCCATCAAGTCAAAAGGGGGAGATTGTTGGCAATATGATGCTAAATGTTGTCCTTGATGGCAACCCACTTGATGAAGATGATGGAAAACTACTTAATGAAGATGTTCTTGATGCTTGATGAGTTTATTAATGATGTAAATCTGATGTTCTACAAGTAGCTCAGAAGTACCAGAGAAGGAAATATCAGTGAGGGCCAAAGCAATGATGAAAAATGTGTGTTACAAGGCATACGCGGGTTTGTCAAGGAGAAAGCGCGTATGCACGCGGAAAAGTACATTCCAAGTCGCGTATGGTATTTTGCGCTCCAAAATTAGAATACCAAGGGGCATTACCATGGTATTGACCCATTGTATTGAGCGTTGGATTGTCTATTTGATCTCGTCCAGGAAAACCATCGGAAGTAATGTGGTTTTGACTCATGGTATTGAAAAAGGCGAAATCTATATAAGGAGAAGAATTTCATTATGCAAAAGGTGTGAATGTGTCTGGGCTTTAATGAATACTTCACTCTAAAGTATATCTGCATGGTTGAACTCTGCTCTTAATTGATAGATCTGAATCTATGATGCATCTATGAACATAATGAAGGTTCAAGATCTCTAGATCTTGAAGTGGTGAATCTCTTGGATGATCTGAAAAGAAGTGATGAAGACCTGGCGCAAATCTATTGAAGAAGTTGAAGAAATCTGGGTAAGTTCATAGATCTGGTCTGATCTGCAAAATTTATCTTTTATAGATCTATACGCAGGTTCGTTTCGTGAAAAGTGCGTGTATACGCGGCTCTATTCAGACAAAAGCGCGTATGGGTTGTTAGGGTTTTTCTGATAAGTTGCACATATATATACGTGCGTTCACTTCAGTAAAGGAGCATGTATACGCGGGTCTGTTTAAGGAAAAGCGCGTATGGTATTTGAATTGACGGTAGCTCAAAAGATAATTGAGGTTCTGCATATCTATTCTGAAGTCTGGGCTATCACTGATATTCTGGTTACAGTAGTTTCACTATTCTGACTGATGAAATGAAAAGGGATGTTTGTTGATAAGTGAAGGATTGTGTTGAAGTTTTTTTAAAATTGATCAAACGTGGTATGCAGTGGATTTGAGGGTTGAAGCCTTCAGTCTGATAGTAGAAGCTTTCTGTCAGCAGAGGCTAGTGCTAATATCAGGGGTTAGTAGCTCCCTTCCAGGTAAGGCTGGTAAACGAGAGCAGGGGGCTGTAGCTCCCTTCCAGGTGAGGCTGGTAAATGAGAGAAGGTTGTAGCCTTCTGCAGGTGGGTGCCTGCGCTCTGATATAAGTATGCACTAGTACATGATTGTAATAAGTTTTTATTTATAATAAATTTTGAAGACTGAGACGACGGCAGCGGTGGTTTTCTCCCGAATTGGGTTTCCACCTAAAAATCCTGGTGTTCTTGTGTGTTGCTTATGTGTGATGATTATTTTGTTCTTTCTGCACCTGTTTACTGTTTCTTGAAATATCTGATGAATGAATAATGCAATTATCTGAGTTAAGAATTGAATGCATAATTAGATCTCTGGACATACCTGAGTTCTGTAAAGGATATCCGCATATATACGCTAGTTGGATTCATCAAAGTTGCGTATGGGTTTTTAGAAAGGAAAAGTAAAAAGTTTTATTGTCTGCATTAAATACTGATTCACCCCCCCTCTCAGTATTTTTCCAACAAAACCCTCAAGTATCAAATATAATGAATGTTTCACAATGTTATCATTTGCTGATGTTGAATGAAATGACAAAAAGAAAATGAAAGAAAGAAGCCCAAAATGATATGTTGTTGCACATAATATATCATCTCAAACTCGAGAAGAATTATATGAAGAAAATAGTTAAAACGAAGGAGCGCCAATTAAGGGTTTTAACTCATTCTTACATAATTAAAAAGAGACATACTACTCATTACTTCATTTTATTCAAAGATATAAAACACAGAATTTAAACTTGAACACATATAAACATAAACAGATGCCATAAAATTGTTTCTCATTCATTAATATTTGAAATCTCAGAGTACACAATTATATTCTGAAGGTTCAAAACTCGGAACCTTTCTTCAGCTTAACTATTACATTAAATATAATACAAAAATAGTTGGGAACTGATATAACGGATCCTAACTAGCCCAACTTCTTAGGACTACGTAAACTCTCTCCAAAATGGTAAAAAAGTATATTATTATAATTACATCATCTTGGGAAGAGTAAATTTACATAAAAGTTAATGCCCTAATCTATATGAATGGATGATGACGCTGCTACATTTCCTGGATCAACTGATTTGTCTTTCTTTGAATTCAAAGGATCTTTTGGCAAGTCTATTGTCCAAGCACTACATTTATACCATATTTCTACTCTTGTCCTGGGTGAATGCATCATATTGTGATACTCCAATCTGAAAGCAGTGATTCAGTTGTAGGATGGCCTTTCTGCAAATAGAGTTTTTACCAACCACAACAGCTGAAAATGCCTCTCAAGAAATTTGATCACCATTTCTCCCTTCAGTATCTAATTCTTTTCATGTGTAGTATCAACTTTAATTTTTGTCAATACTAGTAAAATTTCATAAGAATCCCATGACAACAGACTTCCTCCAAGTCCCCAACATGAAGGTAGACCTGCTCTTGTTATTTTGTCAAACAACTTATCAAATTGGCTTACTGCTTCTTTAATTTCCACCAACTTCTTTTCTGTAGCCTTTTTGAGATCATTCTTAACAATCATCTTATTAATCTCCACTGCATACAAGATTTTATATTTAATCTCATTTTTTTCTAATTCTTGATCTGTTTTAAAATTAATGAACTCAATGAATCTTTTTTCCCAAATGGCCCTATTGATTGTCTTCTGCCTATCTGTCATAACTTGTTCTTCAAATTCCTTGATGAGATTTTTCTCTTCTACAACCACCATCAAAAAGCACCAAATTGATTTCATTTCTGAAATGATACCATTCCAAATGATATCCTTTTCCTATATTAAAGATATTTTCCCTTTCAGTTTTTCTTTGATACTTTTGATCTCAACATTAGCATTCTAACTGTCCATTTTATATTTACTAGCTTCATTTTCTGCAGCTTGAATAATATTTTATGCAGTCTCTAAATCTGTTTAAGCCTTCTTCCAATCTCTTTCTGCCATCTGCAATTCAGTATTCAGCTGAGAAATTTGTGCTTGTGGATCCTCATTACCTAAAGGAAAAACAAAAGTACAAGAATGATCATCAATATGATTTTGCAATGATATTGCAGTTTGCTTTACTTTGGATATTTATTCCTCTTTTTGCATCAGATGTTGTAGAAGCTTTTATTTCTCATTCTTGACCTTTGCAACCTCTGCAACGTTTGAATGATCTCCTTTAGGAAATTTTAACTTTTTCTTCAATGTAGATATCTCTGCTTCAGCACTTTGCAGAAGTTTCTACACAGCAGCCCTATCATTATGGTCTACTCCAATCTTTACTATGATTTTCTTCAGTTCTTCATTCTGAGTTGTTAAAGCCCTAGAGTTGGCTTTCTCTAACTTTAACTGTTTGATTACTTTTCGAAGCATATTATCTGACTTTATTTCCATTGCATTAGTCTTTGTCAGGTCATTTACAATCAACTGACATGTTTTCATACGTAGGTCCACTTTTTCCAACAATGGGATTTTATTCACATCCACAGTCACATTTACAGTATTGAAATTGATAGAAGGTCCAATTAACATTTCTGAAGGATGTCACAAGGAAATTTTGAATTGATCTTTCTCAAGATCCATTGCTGTTAAAATTCTTGTTTGGTCTGGAGAAATTCGATATTCAGCTTGGGCCTCCATGTTGGCCTTCATCTTCTGGTTTATTTCTGCAATTTGAGCAAATATCTATTTGATTAGAGGTAATTTTTCATGAGAGGTCTCATGTCTTCTCGGTGAAGCATGAATTTTTTGTTCCTCTCCCAACTGTAAAGAAAAAATAGATTGATTATATTCAGGTTCTTCACTAAAATTTGTCCTCTTCTCAGCTCCTTGCTCCTCATCCTCTAAATCAAATACTCCCTCTTTACTTATTTTATTAGACTTTTCTGATATGATAGGAGTCTGAATATTTGACCCTGTTGAACTCATTGCACCTTTAATTGCTATCTTCTCTAAATCTGGCCTACTTTCATGAATGAAAGGTAAATACCCATTCTCAATTCTCCTATTGGAAATTACATTGTGAGGGTCATAAGCGCAGCTTTCCCCTAACATCAAATGCATCTCATCAAGAATTCTAGTAACCTCCTCAAATTTCTGTATCATATTAACTATGAGAGGACCTACAGTCATGGGTAGTTCGAACATATGCCCCTTTTTCATGGGCACAAAGTGAACCTGATGAACATTTAGACTTTTTCAAAGAAACTCTAAAGCAAATAACCTCATAGGTACAAACACTGGAAGTCTATAAGGCTCAACACTTTCTCCATACAACCTAATTTCGGAGTAATCCCAAAAAACAAACCAATCTCAAAATTTGCAGTTTGCCCGTAAATGAAAGAATTCCTGAGATTTGGGTAAGAAACAGGGGGGGAGGAACTCCATTCAAAACTTTATAAGCAATTGAAATGAAATAATTGGAAAAATCAAACAGTCCAGTTTCATTTTGTTCTCTTCTTGCTACATCTGTCCAAAACACTACTGATTGCCTTTTCTTATTCATGTGCATAATATTCAGACCTGGATGCATGAATTCCTCCACATTTTGATATAAGAACAAGTAATAATTAATGAAGGAAATATGAAACAACCTGTTAATGATAAACTCATGAGTTGTGAATTAAATGCTTCCTACCAATAGGATGGAATATCCAAAACCATTCCTAGCTTCATCATCATGGAAAACATCCCCGAGATTGATTTATCCACTGTACTGTCATCATATTTTCCCAGAATATTTTCAATGCTGCTTAGTACTGGTCGAACCTCAGTATCAAAAATTTCCATAGGAAAATATTTGTTGTTCGGCTGAAATTGTTGTGTGTTAGGCTTCATAAAATGAATAAACTGATTGAAATATTGACCTGCAAGGCTGTCATAATATGCTACCAAAGAATCATCAGAGAATTGAACACATGACTCTGACTCTGGGTAACAAAGGTCTTGATGAATTAACTGTCCGGACAGTTGCAAAACATTCTCTCCCTGACAGTTCATCACAAAAAATTTCCCAAGATACATAACTGATACCAGCCAATATATAAATTTAGAAAAAATATGGGTTCTAGGGATACATGGAGACAACACACCATACTTGGCCATGGCAGTATAAACTAGGGAAGCTTTGTCATTCAAGAGAACTTTCTCATAAAACTGAAGCTGAACCAAGGAAAAATTGGTATCTTGGATATCCCTCTCGGTATCCATGAGAGGGATATGACTAGCAGAACCCAACAGGGATGAGTGTTTAGCCATGACTCTAAATTATGACAATGGATGACTTACAGGGTGGCCAAATTTTGATAGGGTGACATAAAAAATGAACATGATGCAGCATAAACCAATTACAAATATCAACTTAATCACAAATGGCTTCGTAAAGAATGTGAATTTTGTTTAAATAGGTGGCATGGCTTTAGTCTTAAATGCTGACATGACGCACCAACGAGTCGTTAAGTTCACCTGACGTGGAAGACAAATGTGAACAACTCAGCGCCCTACGTCACTGCGGGGGGTCTCAAAGTAAGGAAAATTATTTTGGCTTGTGCCCCCGCATTCAATCTCCACCACTCATCTGTGTTACTCTCACAGTCAACCCAGTCAAATGTGGAGCCACCCTTCATTTTAATTCATGCGCTTATGGTGCTCGCGGGTTGACTCCTTTAGTCGGGTTTCAAGAAATCATCGCATCCCGCTCAATAGAATAATCAAACTTTAATCTTCAAGTCAGGACCCACTTTCATAAAGTCAAAAGTATTTAAACTTTCAACTTTAATGCGATGAACAGAAATATTTTTATGCTAAAGTATAAAAACTTTAATGCTTTAACATGATTTAAAAAATTTCTATTTCTCTCATTGTATTTTCAAAATTGAAAATAAAAGGATATTGCAAATGATGCACAACACTTTCCATGACATCAAGCACATAGTTCAACCATATCTGGATGACTTACCTGCACATTCATGAAAACAGGCTGACCACCCACTACATCTAAAAGCGATCTTTTTATGATGTCATCACTATAAAATACACCTCTATCAATAAAAATGAGTGTTTGGTGTTGGTTCTAGTCATTTTCTTGGATTCATCATGTCGAAATATGAAATTAGGCTTGATCCATTGAAGGTCCAGACCATTCTTGATTTTCCTGCTCCTTGTAATCTACTTCAGTTATAAAGACTCCAAGGGAAGGATAACTTTCTAAGGAGGTTCATTCCTAACTACGCTGAAATGGCTAAAGGATTTATTAGACTCTTGAAAAATGGGATTCCCTTCCATTGGGATGAGCTTGCGCAAGCTTCCTTTGGTGTTCTTAAATATATCCCTATCCGAGCATCATTAATCTATCCCCTAAATTATCAGAGTGATTATTTCCTTTATCTTGTCGTTGCCGATACAACCATCACTATGGTTATATTCCAAGAAGACGATGGGATTGAACATATGATCTATTATTTGATTCATAATCTCAATGATACTCAAGTTAAGTACATATACATTGAGAAGCTCACTTTAGCAATCATTCAAGATATACATATATTTTTCCATTATATCCTACTACAGAAGACCATTGTCATTTTTTATTGCAACCCTATGACATACATTATTTCACGTAAATTTCTGGGGGGGTGAATATTCAAAATGGATCATCATTTTGCAGGAATTTGATTTGGAATTCATCAAATCCACGTCAAAGAAGTCTTTGGTGTTTGTTGAGCTTATGTAATATTCCCAAATGAGAAAAGTAGGAATATACTGCAAAATGTTGGAAACATAACACAGATCATCATTTATAAAGAAGAAGACCAATATGGAGACCTTTCACATGTTATTACATCAGAAAAATATATGTAAAAGATGGCCCATAAGATGCATAACAAGAAAAGCAAGTCTCCAATGAAGAAAATACCTCAATAAGAGGTGCTGCAACCATTTATAAAATCTAGAAAACCTTACAACGTTATTTTATTGGCTCTGAAACAAAATTATATTATACATCATATCTAGAGCTGATATGTGCTCCAAATTTTATATCTATATCAGATCCATGCACTATACAAGCTCATCTATAGAACCCCCTTAGGGTTTTAAAAAAAACACCAAGTAAAAGTGGTAGATCTGAGATCTAAGATTGTAGATCTACTGAAAAATACAGATATGGAAAGTGTGGCTGATATGATATGATCAATATAATAGCCTCTTCCAATAGATCTTCAAAGTGAAGTGTAGATCCCCAACACTAGAAAAGCATCTCTCCAAATGATGTGCCAAATCACCCTGCAACTCCACATATATAAATAATGTAGATCTGGAGGTAAAATGTGTTGTAGGGATCAAAATAAGGTTGTCATGATGCCAAGATATAAAAATAAATTCCAAAGGCTTCAATATCGTCCTCCCAACGAAGTGGAAATCTCCTCCACCTAAAAGGAGCACTGAAATGGCCTAGATCTAAAAGATCTAGTCTCCACTTGTTGCAGCGTGCAAAAACAACCAAACCCTCAACAAGGTTTGCGTTATAGTTGAAAGGAGAAGCTTGGCTCTAAGCCAGATAGTGGGAAATGCAATACAAACTCTCATAAGAGCTACTCGATGGGAAGAGATGGGATTCTTGATCAAGAACACCCAATGCTAAACATCATTTAATCTCAGTTGAAAAAATAGAGAAAGATATATGTCTAAGGAGACCATATATTTAGAAAATATCATATACATCAACAACCTTCTAATGCTTCCATCCTCTTCCTTTTATAAGTCAAGAGCTTGCAAACCCTAAACCACATCCAATGATAACACTCCTTTCACACAAACCATCGCCATCTAAAGTTGCGTTGTACCTCATTGATGGCCACTCCTCTATGAAATCACTGTAGATTTGGTCAAGGTTGACCCAGTCAAAGTGATCCAGCCCCTTTCACACAAAGGGTGCTTCAATTAAGCTACCAAGATTTGTCTCTTTCAAATTTGGGATTGATTTATTCATTATTAAGGAGAAATATGGACCTCATTTTCCCTCTTATTGTTTAAACAAAGCAGAAAAACAAAAATGAATATTCCAATTACGTCATGACTAATTGGGAATATTGCAATCCTCCCTTCCCAAATGTTGCTTGTCCTCAAGCAACTTACAAGGTGAGTGCTGCCACTCTTTCCTTCCTCCATTAGTGACACCAAAATGTAATAAGCTTCCCTCATAAGGTAAGTGTTCAAAAATCCATCCCTCCATGAATTTCTTCTCCAAAGTTCCCATGAGATATAAATAATCCATCCCATAAGGAGACAATAGCTCAAATGAAACAAATATGGTTTTCCCAATGTTCTCCCTGAAACATGTAGCATAAGGTACATGGAGAATCTCCATCCCATAGGGCACATAGATACCTCCCATCCTTCCTCCATACATTCCCATAAAAAGTACAAGTACATCATCAATGTATGGGATCAAAATTACATACATACAAAAATAGATTTGTGCATATGGAGGTGGGTCATAGTCCCATGGAACCAACGCAGTGCATCTCCCAATTACATCAGATCATGATGTGGTAAGTGGTTTCCCCACCACTTACTTGTTGTCCAACTCATCTCACTATGGCTGAAAGTGTGAGATATATTTCGTGCCTCAGGAATGCACCCATCATGAAACAAAATCTCCCTTTGTCCTCCAAGGGAGTGGCCATGTTCAAAAAAAATTGTGGGCCAAAGTTGGCCATGAAGTTTATAAGGTATAGTACTCCTTCGTGGAGTTATGGCCTGCATCTGCAATGTGAAAGAATTTTGTAATGTTCCCGAATTAGCATAAAGCTAATTGGAATATTAATTTTGGCTATTTCAGCTAGGAGGAGAATAAAATGGGCAAGGAGACCCATTCATGAATAAAATATCAATAAATTCCCTCATGAAATAAAAGAGAAGCATCATTAGAGCTATTCTTGCACACCCATGTGTGAAAAGGGATAATTGCAAGGAGGCTAGGTCATGTTGACCAAGTCAAACAATGCAATATATGGAGGTGTGGCTTGCTTGGGAATCCAACGCTATTGCTTAAGGAGGAAGGAAGCCTAATGTGTGGGTTCCATGGCCAAGGAGCCTTCATTGGCATAAAAGGAGGAAAAAGAAACCATTTGCACATTCATGGATATTTCGAATTGCTTGCTCTCTTCAGTTGCTTAACTTAGATAGCTGTGCTATTTAGCACAAGGGAACTCTTGTTTAGAATTGCCTCCTTCTTGAGAAACCTCTTGAAGGTTTTTAATTCATCTCCTCCACATTTTGGCTCAAGGCCAAAGCATTTCCCCTGAGTACAACATTTTCAGCAGTGCAGGAAACGTTGTGTTGTTGGGTTGCAGTGGAGATTTCATAGCAGCACTTCCAGAGCTCTGATTTCAGAGGAGAGAGCTTCTTTATAGCCGAGAGGCCACTAGAGGAGATTTCAAATCTATCTTGCACATTTTTTCATCACGCCCATCCCCTCCCAGCATCTACAGCGCAGTTCCTTCCCTTAACTGCATTATTTCTTAGCAGAATTGCAGTGGGGTTGCACGACTAGTTTGGAGGGAGAAATCTTCAGGGATTGGATCAGCCTTTACCCTAAAAGATCCATTGGAGGAGATATATTCAGTACATGTAGCATTTTCCATTCATCTCCATCCATTTTCTGAGTTGCACTGCTATTTCAGTTTGAGGCAGCAACTCCAACATTTTTTCCCTTTTTGTATATTTCAGCCAATCCTCTGAAGGATTGATGTATTATTATTTCTAGGGGTTGAGATCTTGCTCCCCCTTCTTTATTTGAGCTTTATACATCCATATCCATGTATTAACATTATATATGTAGCAGTACCATGTAATTATTGAGCAATTTTAGTCATAAGCATTCTTGTTTAGCAGTATTGTGATATGTTCCAGCATGCATGCCATTGAGGGGTTCTTTGCTCAGCTTGAGTGAGTGATTCTTCAAGTATTTGTATATATTCCTTGCTGCTATATATATTCAGTGACTATTTATAGTTTCATACACATTTTATATCTCATATAACGCTTCTATGCTAGTACATGTTCATTTGTTGATGCAACCCTCTTCATTGGGCATTTTCTGAGGATAAACAAGCAAAGGAGACTTGTCTTAAGCTCCTAGAGACATTTTTTTTGAGCCCACTCTTTTATTTCAGCTCTAGATAGAGATATTCATAGGATCCTAGACCAGGGATCAAATCCTGTTGCCTCCATTCTTGGAAATTTGTTTTCCAAGCTTGGGTTGCTAGCCTTTCCTACTAGGAAATTTCACATATCTGTAGACAGAGTTTGCAAAGGTCCAGAAATCCTCCGGATCTCACCCTTCTTTAGAAGGTGAAATATATGGTAAATTCCCCCGCATTCCATCTCTGGCATAGACTTTTGATATTTCTGAAAAAGGAATATTACAGTGGTATCAGAGCTCCTTTCTTGGCTTAGCTTGTGGCTTTCGAAGCCCAAGAAAGAAAGGGAACAAAAGATGAAGAGGATGAGATTGATATCATCCATTTTTTAAAAGAATTAGAACCTCCCCAAGGAGGAAGATAAAACATAAAAGGAAGACCCCTGCACTTCCTATTCTCATCTAGAAGGAAACAAGAAGGCCAGCAGGAGAGAGACTCCATCTCTTGGGAGAAGGAAGGAGGGTAAGCTCACAAGGCTTATTCCTAAATATATTCAAATAATTCATGGAGGTATCAAGGAGACAAGGGAGGATATGGATGGAGCATCTCCAAAGGGTTTTGATTCTAGGACAAACTCTAGAGTTGCACATAGTGTGAGTGAGCATGCAGCCACCCACCATGATGACCAGCGCAGTCCTATGTCCAACAGCGACATAACTGATATCAGAGAAGAAGGAGGAGTGACCAAGGAGAAGAAGCAAAATCATGACAGATCCATTCTCTCAAATTTTTATCGGTCACTTACAGTTTCAGCCAAAGCTTGGGTGGAAGGGCTAGACTCCATTTTGCAGCATCGCAACATTTCTGAAGAAGAAGCAACCACATTTGCAGCGCTGCACTGGAGAGGTAAAAATTACACCTGGTGGAATTTTGAATCCTTTCATTTTGAAAAGGCACATGTTTTATCTCATGCATTAGCAAATATATTTGATGGGAGGATTCATAAAACACATGTGGAGGAACACACTCAAGACAGAACCCTACATGTGATGGATGAAACTCGGGACTCCACTCTACTTCATACAACCATAAGGGAGGCTCAGAACTTACACCATGCCTTGCTGGAGGAAAGGTTTTCATCATATACACTTGAGCAGGGAGACATCAGTGTCTCTTTCCCAAAGGAGGACCCCATTATTCGGATGTTTTCCACCCATGAGGAGGAGGTTGGGAGCAACAACACTGGTAAACTAGAGAGTATTGAGCACCTCATGTAGAGGAAGGTGCATCCCTTGCTCCAAGTAGAGATATTCTTGCATCATTGCAAGGGGGACCCCAGGAACTCATCTATAGATATCAAGGAACAACACATGATCCATCTATGCCATTGATGAGGAGGTGTGAAAACTTGGGGACACAAGGAGAAGGTAAGGGGAAGAACCAACATTGGTTGCTGAGGAGTAATTACCCTTAATCATTTTTAGAGGTTGATGCACCATGGAGGGAGACTGGATTGCGCAGCGAGGGCATGGACACATCTTCCCATTCATATATACAGTCTACCTTTGATGATGATGTCTCACTGCATGGAGACATTCTACTGAGGAGACCACTAGATCAACAGAGGAGGAGGGATGCTTCACATTCTAGGGCACCACTCACGGACTTCATAGAGGTGGAGGCTTTGGGAGAGCTTGATACAGCTCAGGGAGCTTTGGGTAGCTACAGGAAGAAGAGGAGTTTTCTCTCATCATCACTATTGCCCATTCCCATTCCAGGTCCTGTATTGAGGTAGAAGCATCAGAGGGAGGATGGAAATATTCCCCCTTATATCTTTGGCATGGGTGATGTCAAGCAAGGAAGCAGCCATATGACAGTGAGTCTACATGAGGGATCATCAGCGCTGTCATTATGGAGGATGGATCCACATGGGAGCTCCAAACTTTGGGTGGAGTATTTTAAGGATATTTTTACCTACATGGTGTTAGATGACCAGTTGCATAAGGAGGGGACACATCAACACATGGGGAGATTCAGAATTCATGCAGATGTAGGGGAGGTACATCCCTTTTTGGGGAAGCTAGAACAACCATTCATTCTCTCTTCGAGGATGGGAGGAAACATATCTATGAGCTACTCCACTTGCATGAGCTGAGTAGATGGTAAGAATGTTAGTCATATACATTTTTATTTTTATATTTCATGTATACTTTCTTTGACCATATATGTGCAGGACATTGCTCCAAGAAGGGGCATTCCTTTTCTCAGGCTTCTTGGGTCATTGGAGGCCATGAGCAGGATTGATGAACATCCCCTAGGGAGACTTGGGGAAGAGCTATGTGTTGGAGGGCATGTTCACTTTTCATCCTACATTGTTCCTTTCCTCCAAACACATAAGTAGAATGGGGAAGCACACAGGTGGTTCAGAAACCACAATATTTTACATTCTCTATTGTAGTTGGGGATCAAGCTATGTTAGCTACACATGAGGAGCCATAGCCCCACTCACTTGCTACACATGGAAGCCAACATGATGCTTATCTTCGCTCCTTATGCTGATATTCCTATTCTTATAAGGAGCATGATCAGGAAAGACACACCTTGGTTGGGTGTGTCCCTTGAGGGAGGAGTATCCCTCTCTTTTTGCAGTGCATGCTCTAAGAGGAGCATGACAGTTGTGATGGCTACCATTCCAGGATAGTCATTCTTTTATGAGGTGAGCCATATGATGGATATGATGCCATATGAGGATGACTACCAACTCATCACATATGGAGATGTTTGGGCCAAAATGATTTGCAGCATAGAGGCCTTTGGAGGCACATCCTTCATCTTGCCACTTGATGGAAACCTTATTGCAGCCTAGGATCATCAAACACCTTACACTTATCTTAAGTGGAAAGGTAGACAACGTGGGGTAGACAATGTGGTCTACCATGAGAAAATTCTCATCCCACCTATTTTGTCGGAGCCAAAGGTGGATGACAGACTTCAGGAGTTGCCTAGTTGGGAGGTGACTCAATTTGCATGGCACATAGCTTGGGGATGGATGGACCATATGGGGATGAAATGTTTCCCTACACTATGGACTCCATACTCTGAGAGGACCTCTAGACATCACTCTGTTATCCTCTTGAGTATTCCACCATTGCATGATGACAGCTTGGAAGCTAACTTGCATACTTGGGAGGGACATTGTGAGGACTTGATTGATGAAATGGCACCCTGCTAGTTGGAGGAAGGCATCATACATGGGTGCTACAGGTAAAGGAGGAGGAATAACTTAGTTCTAACCTCACACTTTCTTGGGGACAAGCAATCTTTGGGAGGGGAGGAATGTAATGTTCCCGAATTTGCATAAAGCTAATTGGAACATTAATTTTTGCTATTTCAGCTAGGAGGAGAATAAAATGGGCAAGGAGACCCATTCATGAAAAAAATATCAATAAATTCCCTCATGAAACAAAAGAGAAGCATCATTAGAGCTAGTCTTGCACACCCATGTGTGAAAATGGATAATTGCAAGGAGGCTAGGTCATGTTGACCAAGTCAAACTACGCAATAGATGGAGGTGTGGCTTGCTTGGGAAGCCAACATAATTTCTTAAAGAGGAAGAAACCCTAATGTGTGGGTTCCATGGCCAAGGAGCCTTCATTGGCATAAAAGGAGAAAAAAGCAACCATTTGCAAATTCATGGATATTTCGAATTGCTTGTTCTCTTCAGTTGCTTAACGTAGATAGTTGTGTTGTTTAGCACAAGGGAACTCCTGTTTAGGATTCCCTCCTTCTTGAGAAGCCTCTTGAAGGTTTTTACTTCAGCTCCTCCACATTATAGCTCAAGGCCAAAGCATTTCCCCTCAGTACAACGTTTTCAGCAGTGCAAGAAACATTGTGTCGCTGGGTTGCAGTGGAGACTTCATAGAAGCACTTCCAGAGCTCTGATTTTAGAGGAGAGAGCTTCTTTGTAGCTGGGAGGCCACTAGAGGAGATTTCATATCTTTATTTCACATTTTGGTATCAGGTCCATCCCCTCCCATCATCTACAACGCAGTTCCTTCCCTTAACTGCTTTATTTCTTAGCAGAATTGCAGTGGGGTTGCACCACTAGTTTGGAGGGAGAAATCTTCAGGGATTGGATCAACCTTTCCCCTGAAAGATCCATTGGAGGATATCTATTCAGTACATGTAGAATTTTCCATTCATCTCCATCCATTTTCTGAGTTTCAGTGCTATTTCAGTTTGAGGCAACAACTCCGGCATTTTTTCCCTTTTTGTATATTTCAACCAATCCTCCAAAGGATTGATGTATTATTATTTCCAGGGGTTGAGATCTTGCTCCCCCATCTTTCTTTGAGATTTAGACTTCCATATCAATGTACTGACATTATATATGTAGCAGTACCATCTAATGACTGTGCAGTTTTAGTTATAATCATTCTTGTGTAGCAGTATTGTGATATGTTCCAGCATGCATGCCATTGAGGGGTTCTTTGCTCAGCTTGAGTGAGTGATTCTTCAAGTATTTTTATATCTTCCTTGCTGCTATATATATTCAATTACTATTATAGTTTCATGCACATTTTCTCTCGCATATAACGCTGCTATGCTAGTACATGTTCATTTGTTGATGCAACCCTATTCATTGGGCATTTTCTAAAGATAAATAGGTAAAGGAGACTTGTCTTAAGCTCCTAGAGACATTTGTTTTGAGCCCAATATTGGATTTCAGATCTCGATAGAGATATTCAGAGGATCCCAGACTAGGGATCAAATCCTGCTCCCTCCATTCGCGTAAATGTATTTTCCAGGCTTCGGTTGCTAGCATTTCCTATTAGGAAATTTAACATATATGTAGATAGAGTATGCAAAGGGACATCAAGCCTCCGGATCTCACCCTTCTTTAGAAGGTGACATATTTTTTAAATGCCCCCACAGTCCATCTCTGGCACAAACTTGTGATATTTTTGAAAAAGGAATATTACAAATTCAAACAATAATAAAATGAAACATTATTTACATGAGCATATTATTCACCAAAATTCCTCCTTAAACAAATGGAGTGGTGCATATATCTATCTCCTCTCTCAAAAAGAGAAATATATGGTTGAATTAACTCCTTTATAGAGTTATTTTTTTGTCCCATGTCCACATGGTACATGCATATTTGACAATGTTGATATAGTTCTCCTTCAAAGCCCTTCCAAGTGTAGATTCTCATGATGATTCTGGAGAATCTCATGGAATATGTATCGCTGAAAAAGAACTCTTCATAAGCTCTTTGTAGTAACTTCTCCTTGAGCTTGAAGGCTCTAGATAAGAATATCCTACCATGATAATAGATGCCTCCTTCTTGGATTGAATATCCCTCTTCATGTAGCTGGTCATCAAGTATGATGCATGTGTGAAGATCCTTGGAATAATCCACCAACAACTGGGATTTCCAATATGGATCAATCTCCCATAGTGATAGCGCTGAAGATATATCAACAAAAATTTATGTAATATGGCTGCTCTCCTCCTTGACATCTCCCATGCCAAAGGTATATGTTGGAAGGTCATTCCTTCCATGAATCTCCTCCCACAGCGTAGAATCTGAAATGAGAGTGGGTAATGATGATGTTGGGAGAATGTCTCCCTCCTCCTTAATTCTACCCAAGACTCCGTCTGTTGTATCATTGTCTTCCAATGCTCCCATACCTCCTGGATCTATGCTTGGAGTGTCATTTTGTGAGATATCTCTCACCAAATATGAATCAGGTGGCCTCCCAGGTGGTTTTGCACTAGATAACAGTGTCCCATGCAGCAATCTCATGAACATAATAGATGGGACTGTAAGGTCCTTACTTCCACTGTACAAATACATCTCTAATTTCTATTTGAAAGTTGTATGTGAGGGATATGTATGCATGCCTTTTATAATTTTATTCTTACCACTCTTTTTATCCACCCATTCCATCTGCAAAGCCTCCTAATCAGTGGTGACTTTCCCCAAAGTAATCAACCATTGAACACCCAATATCACATTGGTGTCAGGTATGTCAACCACAAAGAAGTGATCAATCAAAGTGTAAGTTCCCATGGTGACTGATAAGGTTGGGACATAATGCATGCATTGCATTGTTTTATATCTTGGGACCAAAAAAGAGAATCCCTCAAAAGCATCAGCGGGTATTTCCCTCCTTTTCACTAGTTGGGCATCAATAAAATTGTGGGTAGCCCCACTATCGACCAAAACAGAAACCCTTTCATTCAAGATGGAAACTTGAAATATTAAGGTTAAGTACTTAGGCACTCCTCTAAAAGATGCAAGAGCCCATCCAATAGGAGAAAATGCTCCATTCCCATCTCTTGATGGTGTTGTTTCTCCTCCTGTAGTATCAGCGTTGTGACCTCTTCTTGGTTCATCTTCTTCTTCCTCCTCATCATTTAAGAAGAACTCTATGTAATGTGATTTCCCTGTTGCACATCTACATCCAGGTGCCCAAGATTCTTGGTAATTGAATCAAAGCTTCCTTCTTCTTAGATCTCTCCAGACATCATCATTAAGACGTGTTTTATTTTGACTCTCCTTAGAAGGAGCAACCTTTTATTCTTTTCCCTTTTATGGAAAATAGGGCTTATGCTCAAATTTTTCCTTTCCTTTTGGCAAGGCATATTGAAGGTATCTAGCCCTTTCAATAGCATCATGTAGGGTAGTAGGCTTGGTATACTTTACCAACCCATGAAGAGGTTCATCTAACCCATCAATGAACATCTACACCCTTCGTGCTGCAGAAAAATCAAGAACCATAACAGGAAGTACTAAAAATTCAGAGATGTAAGTTTCTGCATTACTTGATTGTTTCAAATTTGCAAGGCTCATGAATGGTTCTTCAAGATATATTCTATCAAATATTTCCACCAGCCTTCTTTTGAAATCTGAATAAGCAGTCACATTGGCATGACCCAACGTAGACAAGCCATGGAACCACCAGTCATGTGCTTCACCTTCAAGGTCCAACGCTGCAATCTTAATGACTTCCATTTCTGGAAACTTGTTCAACTGAAAGTAGATGTAAAGTTTTTCTACCCAAGATTTTGGAGTACACTTGGATGACCCATCAAAATTCCATAAAAAGGATCTGCCCATAGTGTGGTGTCGATCATGATTATGAATGAATCCACAACCTCTATGATAATGCCTTGGTCTTCTAATGTCTTTTATTTGAAAAAACTCCTGAAAAATCAAGTGATATTTCAATATCTGAATTTGAGACTCATATTCTTCAAAATATTCTTCAAGGGATTCATGTTCTTGACACCATTAATTTCTCATAGCCAAAAATGTAGGCATGGTAGAGCGTTGGGAAAATTGTGGCTAATGCACTGGTTAATCATTCCAGTGGTGAGATATGCCAGAGCCTTCTCCATGATGAAATACTTTAGGGGATTCCTTGAATCTATCCATCCTCATCTCTTTGATCTCTCTAGTAATGTCTTGCATAGCTCTATGAAGGATCTTAGGGAACTCCTACTCTTCATCTTCTCCTGCAGATAAAGGGGCTTCACCCTTGTCTTCATTATCATTTGTATAATCAAAACTTATGTGCCTTCTCTTTTGATACCTCTTTTCTCTATCAGTAAGAGGACCTCCTTCTTAAGAAGACATATTGGCTTTAGAATGCATAGGATGTGCCAAGATGATGCTATGATACCACTGTAATATTCCCAAATGGGAAAAGCAGGAATATACTGTATAATGTTGGAATAATAATGCAGATAATCATTTATAAAGTAGGAGACCAATATCGAGACCTTTCACATGTTATTATAGTAGAGAAATATATGTAAAAGATGGACCATAATATGCATAACAAGAAAAACAAGTCTCCAATGAAGAAACTGCCTCAATAAGAGGTGCTACAACCATATATAAAAGTTAGAAAACCCTTACAGGATTATTTTATTGGCTTTGAAACAACAATATATTATACATCAGATCTAGAGCTGATATGTGCTCCAAAAGTGAGATCTATATCAGATCCGTGCACTATACAAGCTCCTCTATAGAACCCCCTTGGGGTTTTCAGCAAAACACCAAGTACAAGTGGTAGATCTAAGATCTAAGGCTGTAGATCTACTGAAAAATATAGATCTGGAAAGTGCGGCTGATCTAATATGATGAATATAATATCCTCCTCCAATAGATATTCAGAGTGAAGGGAAAATACCCAACACTAGAAAATCAACTCTCCAAATGGTGTGCCAAATCACCCTGCAACTCCACCTACAAAAATAATGCATATCTAGAAGTAAACTGTGCTATAGGGATCAAAATAAGTTGGCCTGATGCCAAGATCTGAAAATAATCTCCAAATCCTTCAAGACTTTCCTCCGAATGAAGTGGAAACCTCCCCCACTGAAAAGAAGCCTGAAATAGCCTAGAACTGAAAGAGCGAGTCTCCACTTACTGTAGCTTGCAAAAACAACCAAACCCTCAATAGGATCTACCCCGTAGTTGAAAGGATAAGCTTTCCCCTAAGCCAGATAGTGGAAAATGCAATACAAACTCTACCAAGAGCTACTCAATGGGAAGAGGTGGGATTCCCGATCAGGAACACCCAATGCTAAACAACATTTAATCTCATCTAAACAGTAAGAGAAAGATATATGTCTAAACAAACCATATATTTAGAAAATATCATATACATCAACAACCTTCTAATGCTGCCATCCTCTTCCTTTTATAGGTCAAGAGCTTGTAAACCCTAAAGCACATCCAATGATAACACTCCTTTCACACAAAGCATCTCCATCTAAAACTGCATTGTACCTCATTGGTGGCCACTCCTCCATGACAACGTTGTAGATTTGGTCAAGGTTGACCTAGTCAAAGTGATCCAGCCCCTTTCACACCAAGGGTGCTTGAATTAGGATTCTAAGGTTTATCTCTTTCACATTTTGCATTGATTTATTCATTATTACGGAGAAATATGGACCTCCTTTGACCTCTTATTATATAAACAAAGAAGAAAAAAAAATGAATATTCCAATTAGCTCATGACTAGTTGGGAATATTACAACTTATCTCTGACCTTCCCTCAAATAACACTGAGTCTACTATGGAACCATCAATTCCAGAGGACTCTTTGTTTCTGATTGAGTCATCTGACCCGTGGTATGGTGATTTCATCATCTATCTCCAGACCCAAAATTTTTGGCACAATACCTCTCGCTCGCAACAACGACATATTCAATACCAAGCTAAAGAATATCTGATCGTCGATGATATAATTTATCGTTGTGGTGTCTATAAGATTTACGTAGGTGCCTCAGTCATGAGGAGGTCGATAAATTTTTAAATGATTGCCACATTGGTGCATGTGGTGGACATTTTTATGGCTATCCTACCACGCAGAAGATTCTCCGCGTTGGTTAATTCTGGCCTACCATATTTCGTGACTGCATTATCACGGTTAGAAGTGATCATGATTGCTAGATATTTGATTGTAAAAACCACTTACCACCAGCACCTATACATTGTGTCGTCAATGTTGGATGATTTGAAAAATGAGGCATCAACTTCATGACATGTAACCTCCACTCGATCGAGGGGAATTGTTATATTATTGTCGCCATTGAATATTTTACCAAGTGGTCTGAGGCGATGCCTATAGTCAACAAGATGGGATAGACAACTGCATTGTTCTTTTTTAACCATGTGGTTACACGGTTTTTTGTGCCGTAGGCCATAGTAACAGATCATGGAATTTTTTTTCATAATCACATGATGGATAAGTTAATTGGAGATTTAGGATTGTCACATTATAGTTGTACCCCTTATTATCTTCAAGCTAATGGACAAGTTGAAGCTATCAACAAGATTCTTTAGCATATGCTTCAACGCATGATTGGGGTTCATAAAAGAAACTAGCATTTGATCCTATAATCGGCTTTGTTGGCGTATCGAACCTCGGTGAGAAACACAACCACATTTACTCCCTTTCAGCCAGTTTTTGGTATGGAAGCTATTTTACCAATCCAATGCGAAAATACCATTATTGAAAATCATGATTGACCTCCTACCTAATACTTATGAAGAAGAAGCACATCTTGGATATCTCATCCATCTAGATGAAATGTGTTGTGAAGCCACATTGGCCAACAAAGTGCATATGAGACAAATGAAGGCACAATATGGCCACAATGTCAAACCTCGCACCTTCTCAGAAAGAGACTTGGTCATGATTTATGATAAAGAAGCTGATAATATAGGAATAGAGAAATTTGAAACATTATGGCACGACCCCTACATTCTCAAGTGCATTTTGGCTAAGGGTTCATACAAGTTGGTATATTATGATGGGATTCCATTGGCACAACCTTGAAATGGGTTGTTTCTTAAACGTTACTATGCCTGATTTTTTGTAGTAAACATCGTAATATATGCTTTGATTGCGTGTGTAGGAATGTGTCTAATACGATTAGAATTTTTTTTTACCTATATCACCCCATTGAGAATTGACTTGCAAAATCAAATATGGATCTCTGTGGAAATCCATCCCTGCATATGGATGCTCCTCTATGAATATTCTATCTTTGGAGCCAACTAAAGAATGTAGTGGAGAACGAGATCGGTGACTGACCAGCATGTCTATCCATAATATCGACCGACTACTGCATCTATGGATCTCTAGGATGAGCTAATCCCAGTGTCACATGTTGTGGCTGCATCAATGGAACTCGCTCCAAAATAAAAGTGATCAAAATCGACCCATAGCTGAATTTTTTTGTCTTTCAATTTTTTGCCTTGGCTAGTTGTTCTATCATCTGAAGGAGTATTGCTTCAGCCCAGTTGAACATGGTTGGGTGGAGACACTCAAGCACATACTACATGTATGATCTGTTTACGACGTGTAGTGTCACGCTTCCACCTATATTTCTGATAGTAAATAGGAGCGCTCAAAAAGGCATATATTGAACATATTTGATATATATCTTTCCATATTTTCTAGGCTCACTTCCTGGTCAACAAAAATGTCGAATGTAGTCCTTCACTATTTCACCTCCATGGATGGAGCCTGCAAGGGAAATGGGGGCACCCAGTCTCGACAAACCTATCATCAACCAATATTGGGAGCATTTTGTCCCCAATGTGAAATTCCTATAGTTCCAGGTCCCACGAACGGATTAATAAATGAAATAGTTCCATGTGTTGCCTCATCCCTGAAAATATAAATTAATTGAGCAACCCATAGTCTCTGAGGGCTCTCATAGTGCTAGGCTCATTTAGGGTAACCATATCCTGTTCTTCATGTTCTCTTTCTTTCCATGTAATCAACATTCTGATATGATAAAAGTCTGAAATCAAACCATATGCTTAGTACAGATCTATTCAATGCAAAAAATTGGAGAAAGTTTGGGCAGAAAACAAGATGCGAGTTTTTGGAATGTGCCCAATGCACCCCTGAGTGGAATACATAGCATTGCAAAGGAAATGGACTTATTTCTAGTCTTTCTACAATGCACTTTTTGACATCCAAGGGTGCGTTGGTCATAGGAAATTCTACATTTACCCTAGGAGCCCCAAAACCCTAAAAAAAATTGCATGAAACTGAACAAGAATGAAACCAATAGAAAGATGAAGGTAAGATCTCCTACGTGGTCTAGATGGGACAAGAAATGGTCCACAAAATATGTCGCAATCAACAACTAAATTTTGATGGTAAAAATGGCTCAGAGCACTGAAATATGAATGGTAAATGTGAAATGGTAAAAATGACTTGGTAATTTCTTATTTTAATAATATTTGTTTATTAATTTATGCATATTTAATGAGTTTAATATCCTTTTTACCCATATTTACTATTTGAAAATGTATTTTTAATCCATTTTATGGTTCTATGAGAAGGTTTACAGTTGATATAGTGATTTCGTCATGCATAATCGTGAAATGAAATTCTTACCACAAAACACACTTTTTTATATTTTTTGAGCTTTCTTAAACACAAAAAATGAACCCCCTTGGAGTTCTCTTCCAGCTCTTTTCAGAATCCCAAAATATGAAAATATTTCCAAGAAATTTTGCTTTTGAGCTCGTAAAAGGAATTGAAATGACATCTACTTAGTATAAGTTAAACCCTTTTTCAGACTGGGATAAATTATGATTAAAAAAAAGGAAAACCCTACTCAAACATCACTAGGAGGTTCTCTCAGGTATTATTTTACACTTTTTCAGATCTGAGGGACTATTTTATGAAAAATAACTTGTGGAATTTTCTTTTTGTCCCTTTTTCAAACTCTGTAAACATGAAAAAGGACCGATTTTTCACTGTCGTTAGACTCTTTAAAATTTCAAATAGCGATGAAAATTTCCATCTTGAGAAGAACGAGTTCATCTTCTCTAGAGTCGTTAAAGAATCACATGGTGATCAATTCACCCGAAGGGTGGAATTATAAATGAAGCATATGTTATCCTCCTCAATGTTGTTAAAAGATAAAGAGGTACTAGTAATCAATGACTGGGGAAAATTGGAAATGGATAAAACATTTTATGGTAGCAAGTCGCTCTTGAACATGACACTTATTCACTTCATCTTCATGAATTTTAGGTTGGGTAATCTGCTTGATGGTATATCATACTTATGGTCTATCACACCATCCATCACCTCGGTTTGGGGTCAATGCTACCAATTCATTCAATGTCATCGATATGTTCAAGAGAAGTCATTCAGTTATTCCTCATCCTTTTCAATACTCATAAAACTTCATTTCATGACCACCATCCCTTAACATTGCTTCATCAATCACATTTTGTCTTTAAAATCATTACTCCCATTTTGTGTCATTGATGGGGGAAACATCAAGGCCCTCCTACGATGAGTCTCTTCCTGTCAAAAACCGCTCATCATCCAGGAATTTGACTTAGAAACAACCTTTTAGTACCTTGAAGCTTGCTTACATCAGGGACATGTTTCTCACTTCTCATGAAAGGTTTACATCAAAGGCCTTCAACCAAAATACTTTGTATGGTGTTCGACATCGAATCATCTATTCACACTATGCAGAATGTATTGTAGTACCTTGAGAGTCATTATAATCAACGACGATTTCTGTTGCATCTGTTAACGACTTACATCATTGGGTGTTAATCAGATGATGTCTTCTCATGTTCCACTTCAAATCCCATATTCTCATGGTTAGACTCGTACTTAAGCGATCAAGTGAATGAGATAGAAGACCCTAGATCTAGTTTCATCCATTCGGGTTGCAATTTCAGGATTAGTACCAAATCATTCGTATGATGGTCATTAAACAAATGGTCATCCTATCATGGGTCTATATCTGTAGACATGTCTATATCTGTAGATTAATTTATGATGTTATGATATTTTATGTGCTGAGTATGGGAGTTCCTCCCTCACCAATTCATGTCTAACATGAAAATATATCATGATCTAATGTATTATAATTAATTGAGGTCACCGTCCACTTCAGATCCTACTCATCACATCGTAAATCATATCAATCAACATTATCATTTTTTACTTCATGCTTTAGGGGGGAAATGTTACAAGTCAATTTGGGCATCATCCAAAAAAACATATAAATATCCATTAGGGTCTATCATACTCCAAATTAGTTGCCTCATGCCCTAAGCAGTTCATCCCATTTGGGGTTTTCCTTAATGAAACTTTCACTTCTTAGATGCCAGTTGAAGTGCCCCATTGAGCCATCAACGCACCCCTAGACTACAGTAACTGCTTTGCAGAGCATGTACTTCGATGCAAGACTGTGTTGCAGAGGATCTAGACCTAGTTTAAGGTGTGTTGGTCGGCTAGGAGAAAATTGTTCATTGGATTCCAAGAATATTCCCAACCTCTAGTGGCTTCGAGCAGTTGTTCGAGCTTTCACCTTATCTGATAGTCGAATATGGACACCATGTATCCATTAAACCTCTTATCCTCCTATTCCCACAAACAAGGAAACCTCTTCATCCATTTTTAGGAAAGCCATTCAATGATTCATTTATGTCAAAATACCTTCATCTACTTATAAACAGAGAACTAATCATAGTGAACAAGAGAGAAATAATTTTTATTAAGTAGAGTTATGCTAGTGAGATCACAATTATTGGTGGTATTTGGCATGTAATGTTATGTTGTGATATTAATGATATCGATTTTATGAGGATGGGACTGAAGCTAGAGAAAGTGACATCGAATCAATAAACTACTTATACTTCTCCTTCTACTTCATAAGAAAGACTGTTTAGCCAATTTAATGTCTTAAATTTCTTATCATAAATCATCAACCAAGGTTAGTAATGTGATGAAGTGTGGTGTACTATATCTTCTTATTTAACCTTTTTCTTACTTCGTTGTGTATGTTTTTATGTTTTTCTGGGGATTTTGTTTCTTTATGTCTAAAGGTTAATTTTAAGGAAGGAGAACTATGAAATGAATCAACTAAATCTAATGAACTTTAATGTTAAAAATAATTTTGAATGAAGGAAGAAAAGGAAACGTTCTTTAAATATTTTTTGACATAAAATGAATCAAAATTTAAATGGTTAGAATCTAATCTAAAAACAAAGTATTTATTCTAATGACCTTGAGCTTTTGGAAATTAAAGTTTATTTTAATCTATTTTAAGTTAGTTCTACTCCATGGATTGAAATATAAATTCTATGACTAAGAATTGAAATGAGAACGCTAATATAAATGAAATTAAATTCAAAGGAATTGAAAAGCAACTACTGCATGACCAACTACTCAATCATCCAATTTGGAAGTATGACAAAGTCACCCTCTCGACATGATTTATAAGCAATTTATTATACTTTAGTTGAAAGATTTAATCTAAGAAATCATTTTAAAAATAATGTAAAGGAAAACTCAACTACTATATATTTTAAATACTTAATAATCCAATTTTGGAAGCATGAAAAAGCAACCTTCTTGACATTATTTAGAAGCATCTAATTATAAATTTAATTGAGGATATGATCTAGGAAATAAGTGTAAAAACATGTAAAGGAAAGCTCAAGTACTGTATATTTTAAATACTCAATCATTCAATATGGAAGAGTGGCAAGGTCACCTTCTTGACATGATTTAAAAGCATCTAATTATACATTTAATTGAGGTTTTTAATCTAAGAAAGAAGTGTAAAAACATGTAAAGAGAACTAAGGTAATTGTATGATCTAATGCCTCAACCAATCCAATTTTGGAAAATAGAAGAACTACTTTCTTGAGATGTTTTTGGTAAGAAAAAGATTACACAGTCATTCTAAAACTAATTCTAAGAAAGCCTTCATAAATTTAATCTATGAAATGATAAACAATATAATATAAGGATCAATAGAAAAGAAATGAAAATATAACTTATGAATTGAAAAAACGGAGATAATGAAATTAAATTAAAATAACTAATGAAACCTCTTGCTGTGCAGGGGCCCTCTGCGACAGAGTGAGTTGAGATCCTAGCAAACTATATGCGCATCAAGAAGGAACTGGAACCATGAACACGATCTTCGTATTATGAAAAAGAACTGAGTCTCAAAACATACATATTGTTTTCAAAACTAAAACTATTTTCAGTTTTCAAACAGTCGATATTTAAGAAAAATTAAATGTAACTGTCTGGAGCTAATTCCACCTACAGATGGCGATTACAACTAAAACATAGAAGTAAAATATAAGTGGTTAACTCTCGATTTTCTATGTTAGAGAAAATCAAGACTTCTTCATTCTTGGATCATGTCCTTTGACCACACTTTGACCACGAGCATAGGAACCTTTTTCTGGTTAATTCGACCAGGTGGATATGACGATATCCATATGTGGATCATTATGAATATGGCCATATGACTCATTCCTTTATTTTCTCCTCGAACCCTATCAAACCATTAAAGGTTGTGGAAACAACTGTTATCTGTAGAATAGGATGTGTTCTACAGTTGAGCTACAAAAATCCATTCAAATAACAAGAACATGAAAATATAACATAAAAGTCATTCAAATGAATTCTGTGAGATAAAACATGTCATTTATCATTGATTGGAGTTATGGATTTATGAAAAGGTAAGGAAAAAAGATGAGGACAATTCATAGGTTCAACATACCCCCACTAAGAAGCCATTACATGTGCTCATGGAATTATAAAAAATGTGAACTTCCTTCTCCTATTCAATTTGTTCAGACATCTTTCCTAATACATCTAGTTTTCTCTTCTTGCTTTTCATTGAGGTGACTACCATCCACGCTTCCTCATAAGGAGTTTGTATTTGAGATTGATGACTATCTTGTTCAGTGATTTGTTATTTCTTTTTAACTTTCTGTTATTTTTGTACCACATTCCCAAATTCAAGATGGTGTTATCACTAATGACTTTCTTCAATTGGTTCTACTGCTTTATAGCTTCATTCTGATGTTGAATATGCCTATTCAATAACTGTGGCTCATAGATTTCTTGTTTGAGGGTGTTAACTAGAGGCTTTTTTGGACTGATAGGTTGTTCTGGATTCGCTGTTGCATTCCTTTTATCCAATGACTCTATATAGTCATATATCTCTTCTTGTGCTGGATCTATGCCTGTAGATATTCTGCTGGGACTGCCTTCAAAATTACATACAAGAGAATTTATAGGACTATGTGGAGGAGAGATATTGATGGGTGATGGCACTTGAGGTTCCTCCTCTAAATTTACAAACTTTGTTTCTTGTGATGGTGTTTTCTGCATTGACCTTTGGAGTCTACAACTTCTCCTGGGTTGTGGAGGGTTTAAGTTCTCTTCACTTGTAACCTTGCTCTTCTTTTCTGTTTTACATCTTGTCTTAACTCCACCCTATTTCTTATTTTTCATCGATTCCTCACGGGTAATTTCCTCTTCATCTTGTTGTATTGGAGGTGAAGGCATGTCTTCAATTCTTGTATCAATCTTCCTTCTTCTACTTTTCCTAGTCTTGTCTTCCTTAGGCTACTCTGGCTCATCCTGGAAATGGTTTCTGATTAGAAAATTATCCCAAGAATCTACTATACATTTCAAATGGAATTTAAGATGTATTTTTACCAACCCATGATGGTTCATAGTGTTTTCCATAAACTGAATTCTCTTCTGTACATTTGTAGACATTCTTTTTAAACTATTTAGTAGAAATAAAGGGAGGTTTATTCCACCATCCTCCAAAAAGTTAATCAACAACCGAATAGGATACAAAAACATGTCACAAAATATTCCTTCATAAGTGATAAACTTATGCAAAATTAAAAGCATGTTTCTCCATTTGTACTTGAGTGTTGAGCTAGGAATACCCTTTTTGTAAACAGAAGTATCCATACCGGTATTTTTGAGAAAAACTCTTCATGCTTCACTATGAAATTATTTTTTTATGAATGATCCAGGTGGATATTGGTGACCACCCACCTATTCCACTTGGGGCCCCACCATTGGCTCTTTCATTTTTCCAGTTTCGGCACAACTTACTATTTTTAGCAGTTTTTTGGGTCTTGAACTTCCAGAGTCGTTTTGAGGCCCTAAACGACGTTTTTTGGTCATCGCACCTTCAGTGAATATCATTCCACTTTGGAATGGATATTCATGGTGAAAGTTGTAGTCCTCGGATAGATATTTCTAATGATGTATCATGTGCATCAAAAAGATATAGTATGCCAAATTTACGTCCCTGGGAAGTTGAAACACCAATTTACCCAAACGGGGCCCATAGTTTTGGCGCTTCATCTCCCAGGGTTAGGTTTTTGGATATTTAGAGTTCTCCATTGTTTTGCAATAATAAATAGGCCCTCGAGCCTCATTGTAACTCATTTCATAGGCCTGTAGCCGCCACATCTCTTCTTAGAGATAGCTACCAGCACCCTAGCCAGTTTTATTTCCATTCTGTTTGTAAGAAAATTTTAGTTCTTTGATATTAATGAAATGAAGTGTTATTTCAGCTGCATCTTTGTATTTATGGTTATGTTTTTATTCTGTTGCGTTCCTTCATAAATCTAGATCAGTGGTATCAGAGCGGTCTACTTTTTCTCGATCCTTCTTTGCATGTCCCCAACGAGGTCGGGGTATAAGGAGTTAGGGCTCGATCTGGTGGAACCTTCGCAAGAATAGCCCCGCAAACCCCGAAGGATGCCAATGGGGGACGAAAAGAAATATGAGGGAGTAGGAGATCCTATAAAAATATTGCTCGAGGAGGTCCTTGAAAAAAAAAGGAACGCGATGATGGATAACTTTGCCTAGATCCTTCAACGGCTGCCCACCGACGGCGCATCTACATCCAGTAGCCACTCTGGATGTGCGACTCCTTTTAGGGTACAAGTAAATTTTGACATTCCCATATTTGAGGGTCAAATAGATGCAGATGCTGTAGATAGATGGTTGAATCTATTAGAAGGATATTTCTCGGTTCATGACTTTTCCGACAGGGAGAAGATGTTTTTTGCACTCCTCAAAGCTACCCCCCATGTCAGGGACTAGTGGGAAACCCACTATGAGAAAAATGACGAGACAAAACCCTCTCTGTTCTCGGCCGTACCCACCTGGAATTCTTTTCGAGACATCGTCAAGGAAAAATACTATCCCATGGGGAGCTATGAGGACAAGTACATACAATGGCCACGCTGCGGCAACAAAGGGATCAAGATGTGCATGAGCTAACGAATCTATTCCATACCCTGCGCACCAAGTTGGGTATCAAAGATTCAGAGAAACATCTCGTGCTAAAGTATCGCAGTTTTCTGCACAGATACATTTAGGAGGAAATGGAGTTCCTCGACATCTCCTCGCTTGGTATGGCATACCGGTATGCTGCCAAGATTGAGCAGAAATTCAAATAGAAGAAGCGAGACTTTGGATATGTGAATCAAAAGCAAGGGAAAGGTGCTCCCAAACCGTAGAACAAAGGATAGAGCCAAGGCATGGAGACTCAAGACAACATGTCGAAGCCACAAGCAAAGAACAACACCGCAAAGCCAAAGAAGGACACAGGAAAGTGGTGTGAGTTCCATAAGAGCTCCACTCACAACACAAGTGAGTGTCAGGCCAAGCAATCGCTGGTGGCCGAGATGCGGGCTTATGAGTCAGATGCATGCTCCGACTCTGAATCGGAACCTGAAAAGGGGAATTACAAAGGGAAATAGATTATTGATGCAGAACCCAATGCCACTGTTGCCACTATGAAGATCCAGAAGGAGGAACCGGAAGATCCGGAGGAGGAGGAACGTCTCTTCCACTCCCAGATGTGGGTAAAGGGCTCCCCGATACAGTTCATTGTCGAAAATGGGAGCCAAAAGAACCTCATTTCGGCAGACACCATGAAGCAGTTGGGCTTTCCCACCATAGCTCACCCACATCCATACACCATTGGGTGGCTTCACTAAGGACGAGATCTCCACGTCAGCCAACAGTGTTGCCTTCCCTATAGCATCAAGCCCTTCACGGATGAGGTATTATGTGAAGTTTCTCCTATTTATGTTTTTGATGTATTATTAGGACAACCATACTTGTGGAAGCATCATGCTATGTAAGAGTCTCGGCCTTGCGCTGTTATTGTTACTTTGGGAAATAAGTTGTACAGGATACCAGAGGTACCACCTCCTGCCGCTATCTCTTTGGTTACTACAAGACAATGTAGTAAGCTCATTTCCCAAACCAGGAAATTAATTTTCCTAATGATCCACCCCCAGGGCAAGAAGAATACTGTGGCCATGACCTCCAGACAAGGCTCCTCTACACGACAACAACAAATGGATAAGGTTGTGGAGGAGTACAGGGACATCTTCACCTCACCCACAGGGGTTCCTCTGCATTGTCAGGTCAAGCACCAGATTGATCTGACCCCAGGTGCGCCGCTACCCAATGGACCGATCTATCGGTGCTCTGTTCTGGAGAATGATGAAATCAAGAGGTATATTTAGGAGCTGCTGTAGAAAGGTCACATCCGACCAAGTTCATCGCCCTGTGGGAGCCCGATCATGTTGGTACAGAAGAAGGATGGGACGTGGAGACTCTGTATTGAATATCGGGCACTGAACACGATCACTGTCCAGAATAGGTACCCGATCCCATAGATTGATGACCTTCTGGACCAAGTCAAAGGTGCAAAATATTTCAGAAAGATTGACTTGAAGTTGGGTTATCACCAGGTATCGATTGAACACTCCAATGTGTCGAAGACTGCCTTCAAAGCCAAGGAAGGCCTTTTCGAATGGTTGTACATGCCTTTTGGGTTGATGAATGCTCCCGAAACCTTCATGAGGATGATGGACGACATCTTGCGGCCATTCACCAACTCATTTGTAGTGGCGTACTTGGATGAAATTCTGATCTTTAGCTAGACTTCGGAAGAGCACCTTCACCACATCCAACAAGTCCTCCAGACACTGTGGCAACACAAGTTGTGGGCCAATCTGGAGAAGTGCACTTTTGGCATGACCCAGGTTAAATATCTGGGATACATTATTGATGAAAGGGGGGTGCATGTGGATCCAGCCAAGATCTAAGTCATTCGCGATTGGCCAGCCCCGACTACTATAATAGAGCTTCACAAATTTCTTGGTCTTGCTAATTTCTACGGAAGGTTCGTGTTGGGATTCTCTCATATCACTTGGCCCTTGAGTCAAGTCACCAAGGGAGGAGCGAGAGAAAAATTCTTTTGGTCGGAACCTCAACAGAAGGCGTTCACAGAATTGAAAAATCGCCTCTGTTCTGCCCCAGTGCTCACATTACCAGACTTGCAACATCCATTTGAGATCGAGACAGATGCCTCTGACTATGCTATTGGGGCATTTCTTACTCAACAGGGACATCCAGTGGCATATCACAGTGAGACATTGTCTGACACAGTTCGCAAGCATCCCACTTATGACAAAGAAATGTATTCCATTGTGCAAGCTTGTCGACAATGGAAGCATTACATTTTGGGAAAGGAAATAGTCATCCACACAGACCACAGGCCCCTACAGTTCATACAGACACAAGGGAAGTTTCAGAATGATCGCCATCAGAAGTGGTCCACATATCTGCAACAGTTTCATTTGAACATCAAGTACAAGAAGGGTAGCACCTATAATGTTGCAGACTGCCTTAATTGACCATTGATCATGGCGCTCACCACCGTGCTCAACTCTTGTTGGCATGAAAATTATGATTGGCCACTTCTCTATGAGAGTGACCTAGAATTCAACCACACTTACAAGGCATTCTTGGGGGGTACGCAAGTTCCAAATTTTCACCTCCAAGATGCACTTTTATGTCACCTGGGACACCTTTGTGCTCCTTCAAGTGAGTGTTCCAAGATGATATGGGAAGCACACTACAGTCGAGTCACTGGGCATTTCAGGGTCGAGAAAATAGTCGCAATCCTGCAGAAGTATTTTTGTTGGCCAAACCTTCGAAAGGATGTCGAGAAGCACATCAGATTCTTCATTGCTTGTGCCATTGCCAAACCGACCATCAAGAAGCAAGGCCTATATACTTCGCTACCTACCCCTAGTCAACCTTGGGAATCCGTCTCCATGGATTACATGTTGGGCCTTCCTTCTACTAAGCAGGGAAATGACTATGTTTTCGTGGTTGTCAATAGATTCTCGAAGATGGCCATCATGGTGGCCTACAAGAAGAATATCACAGCAGAAACCACTGCTAAAATCTTCTTTGAACGAGTGTGGGTGCACTTTGGGATCCCACAGTCTATCATATCAGATCAGGATATCAGGTTCCTTAGCATATTTTGGTCCAGCCTCTGGTCAATGTTGGATACCAAGCTCACCAAGTCCACAGCTTTCCATCCCAAAACAGATGGCCAGACAGAGGTCGTCAACAAAATGATTGTACACATTTTGTGCATGTACAATTCAAGTCATCCACACACATGTGACAAGAACCTCCCCTATGTACAACATAGTTATAATTGGTCTCTCCACAGTTTAGTCGGTAATATCCCCTTTCAGGTGGGCTTGGGATTCTAGCCACTATGTCCTATTGACGTAGCCATACCATTTGTAGCTGCTCAGGCCGATTCAGCTCATGTCCAGTCTAAAGTTGAAAAATCAAGTAGCTTCATCGAGCGCATTCAACACATCCACCAATAGGTTCATGATATATTGGACAGAGCCAATGTGAAGTACAAGCAATGCCATGATCAACACCAGGTGCCTCACAACTTCCAGGTGGGCGACAAAGTATGGCTACATTTATAGAAGGAGTGCCTCATTGGACCCCACCGCAAGCTTCGATACGGGTCGTGCACCATCACCAAGGCTTGAGGGAAAAATTCCTTCGAGCTCAGTATTCCACCATTCCTTCATCTGCACCCAGTCTTCAATGTGGATCACCTTCGTCCTTACTTCCCACCTCTACTGGACACCTCAAACATTGCAGAACAACTCACACCAATAGAGTTAAACCCAGACTGCATGGAATAGGCCACCACAGATTGTATCAGGGACATGAAAATAAAGAGCACTCGGCAACAAAATATCCAACTATATCGGGTTTTCAAAGTTGGCCAACTCCTGCACCAAGACAAGTGGTTCACTAGGGACCAAGTTCAGCAGAAGTTTCCTCATCTCATGGAGGAACTCAATGCAATGGGGACAATTTCCTCCTAAGGGGGGAGGAATGATCCAAGTGGATATTGGTGGCCATCCGCCTATTCCACTTGGGGCCCCACCATTGTCTCTTTCAATTTTTCAGTTTCGGCACAACTTACTATTTTTAGCAGTTTTTCGGGTCCTGAACTTCCGGAGCCGTTTTGAGGCCCTAAACGAAATTTTTTGGGCATTGTGCCTCCAGTGAATATTGTTCTGTTCTGGAATGGATTTTCGTGGTGAAATTTTTAGTCCTCGAATATATATTTCTAATGATGTATCATGTGCGTCAAACGGAGATAGTATGCCAAAGTTACGTCCCTGGGAAGTTGAAACACCAATTTACCCAAACGGGGCCCATAGTTTTGGCGCTTCATCTCCTAGGGTTAGGTTTTTGGATGTTTAGAGTTCTCCATTGTTTCTAAATAATAAATATGCCCTCGAGCCTCATTGTAAATCAGTTCAGAGGCCTGTAGCCACCACATCTCTTCTCAGAGATAGCTACCAGTGCCCTAGCTAGTTTTATTTCCATTCTGTTTGTAAGCAAATTTTAGTTCTTTGATATTAATGAAATGAAGAGTTATTTCAGCTGCATATCTGTATTTATGGTTATGTGCTTATTCTCTTCCGTTCCTGCATAAATCCGGATCAATGAACCATCTCTCGCCAACAGTTGGTAGCTTTTTAGCTTCAGCTATGAATGCCTCAGTCACTAAAATTTTCATATCTCCTATTTCAACTTATGTTCTGTGGAAGGACTTTTCAAAAGACTTAGTGATTTCTCCGTGCAAACCATCAATCTTTTCTATAAACCTAAGCCACTTAGCCTTCTGCAACATCTCTTTGATTAGAGGATAACCCTCCATTTATTTAGCTCCCACTGGTTCAGTCCTGACTATCAAATCCATGTCTTCTATCGTGAAGAGTCTAGCCTTCGGAATTGTCCTTCTCTGTTATGAAGTTAATTTGGTTTCAGATCTGGTTAAGGAAGTTGAGGGTTTGTAGAGAAATTTTAGCGAAATGAATACTTGATGGGGTTTTAAGAAATATAGATGAATAATTCACGATAGTAGGATATGACCATTTAAACATAAATGTTTGAATCTATTATGGATCGTTATAAAATATGATGCAGATGATGCAGCCAATTTATGACATGTTGTGAGTCCAAATCAAATAAAATGATGTCATGTTGAGGCAACATGTGATCATCTACCTTTTGTTGCTATTTCCTTGATGTCGATTCTTCAGGTATCCTTCAACATGACGATATTCAATTGCAGTTCTCAATTTATTGTGCTTAGTATTATTTCTTTGATAGGCTATAAAAAATGTGACCATGCTGTAGAATGTGGTATCAGTTGCAGAATGGAATGCCAGCTGCAGAATGGAAATAGTTCTGTACTAATTTTTATTACTTCAGGAAAAAAAAAGGGAACACATATTTTTTGGATTTTTAGGAATGGAATAAAAAATATAAGATGTCAGAACCCTTATTTTCATCCTATATTTTATGTATAAGGATGCCAACCATTGATTGATTTTCATAGTTATACACTTATTTTTTTGAATTATATATATATATATATATATATATATATATATATATATATATATATATATTATTTATTCTCTATCATTTTTTTTTATATGAAAAATAAAAAGACTAAGTTGGGAAATAAGAAGAATTCTTCTTCACCAACTTCGTATTAGTATTTTCATGGAAAATTTTGATAAAATCCTCGCTTGAAATTGGCTTATGATATACTTTTAATTGATGTCCATTCACAAGAAGAGGTACCTTTTCTTAATCAATTTTCCTTATCCTGACTGCTTTGTTGTCAAAGACTTATTCAATCTTATAAGGCCCAAGCCAATGAGTCTTAAAATTTCCTTGAAATTCTTTGAACTTTGAATCGAAAAAAAGTTCCCAATACCCCGATTGAAACTTTTTCTCCTTTATTTATTTATCATGCCATTTGGACCTTTTCTGCTAGAGTAGACTAGTTCTCTAAACTGCATCTTACCTGATTTCATCAGGCTGATTAAGTTGCCCCAATAAGTCAAGCCCCAATTGGACTGCCATCTTGACGGTTTGGATCTGGAATTCTATAGGAAATAGGACTTGCTTCCCATAAAAAAATTCATAGGGAGTATGTGCTATTGTATTCCTACATGTGGTTTGGTAGGTCCATAAGGCTTCAAGAGGCCTAGCTACCCAATGTTTCCTATGAATATGTATAGTCTTAGTGAGAATTCCTTCAGCCACTTTATTGGTAGAATCCACTTGACCATTTCCTTGTGGATGATAAGGAGTGGATTTAATATGTTTTATATTGTAATTATCCATAATATTCTCCACTAACTTGGATGTAAACTGGGTTCCTTGATCTGTCACAATTTCCCTTGGGACACCAAAATGAGTGAAAATATCCTTAAATATAAATTTAGCTACAACATTTTCATTAGCTAAAGAAAGTAATTTAGCTTCTACCCATCTAGTGACATAATCAGTACATACTAGAATAAATTTCTTTTGATTAGATGGTGGATTGATTGGTTCAAAAAAATCCAGGGCCAATTTTTCAAATGGTTCGATAAGTACGTGAGGTTTTAATGGAATTTCATCTGTAGGAACAAGTTTCCCTATTCTTTGACAACTGTCACACCTTTTCACATACTCCCTGATATTTTTTAAGATGGATGGAAAAAAATATCCTAAATGAAGTATTTTATCTGAAAAACGTTCACGATAGGGTTCATCATTACATGCCTTGAAATCTCATGCATTTCATCTTCTCGAACACACCTTCTGATGATGATATCTAGACATGTTTTATACAATTCATCATTAATCCATGAGTAAAGTGTACTTGTTTGAATAATTCGTCTTTTCTCTCTAGGAAAAAAGTATTCAGGTAACTTTCCTGTGACTAAGTAGTTAACAATATCTTCAAACCAATGAGTTTTAGTAGTTATTGCAAAAATATATTCATCAAGAAAATTATCCTCTACTGGAGTATCATTTTGGACATTTTGAATTCTAGAGAAGGAATCAAGATCTGTCTTTTGTTTTCCAGGTCAGTCTACAATGGTGATATTAAATTCTTGCAGGAGAAATAACCATATTGTGACTTTTCCATTAGTAATAGATTTATTCATTAAATATCTAATTGCAGAATGATCTGTCTGAATAAACATTTCATATCCGGTGATATATTGTCTGAATTTATTGATAGCATGAACGACAACTAGAAATTCCTTTTCAGTTACACTGTAATTTAACTCAGCAGGAGTCAAATTTTTGCTTGTGTAATAGATGGCATAGGGGATCAAATATTTTTGTCCTAATACAACTCCCATAGCTGTATCTGAGTCATCTATTGAAATGTGAAATGGTAGTTCCCAATTTGGACCTTTTAAGATGGGTGCCTCATAAATTTATATTTTTAAAGTTTCAAATGGTAATTCGAAATCACGATTCCAACTGAATTCATAATCTTTGGTAAGAAATTTGATGAGTGGGGATGTTATTTTAGTGAAGCTTTCTATAAATATTCTATAATACCCTGTGAATCCTAGAAAAGTTCTAACATCCTTTTGACAACCTGGAATTGATAATTTGGAGATGACTTTGACCTTAGATGAACCAACTTTAATTTCATCTCTCAAAATGTGATGTCCTAAAATAATTCCTTCAGTAAACATCATAAAACGTTTTTCATGACTTAATGGAATATTTTCTTCTTTAGAAAATTTAAGACACTTTTCCAAATTTTCTAAAGCTTCTTCAGATGAATTCCCATAGACTATAAAATCATCCATATATACCTCCACACAATAATGTATCAGATCCGAAAAAATTCCTAATGCGTCCCTTTGGAATGTTGTAGGTGCATTGCACAAACTAAAAGGAAGTACTCAGTAGGAATAGGTTCACCATGGATAGGTGAATGTGATTTTATCTTGGTCTTTAGGTGTTGCGTGAATCTAATTGTAACCACTAAAACCATCAAGGAATCATAAATACTTCTTTCCCGCTAATGTATCCAATAGTTGATCTATGAAAGGTAAAGGAAAATGATCTTTTAGGGTAGCTTTATTGAACTCTCAATAGTCAATGCATACCCTCCACTTACGATTCTTTTTAGGTACAATCAGTAACGGATAAACCCACTGACTATTTAAAAATGGGTAAATGAAGTTGAAATTCAACAATTTTTTCAATTCTTTTTTCACAATTTCCCTAACATTTGAATTCATCCTTCTTTGAGGTTTTCCGATAGGTTTATAAATTTTCTCAATGTATATGTGATCTATACAAGTCTTAGTATTAATTCCTTCCATGTCAGTGTATTCCCATGCATATGCAGAATAATGTTGTTGTAATTTTTTGATTAACCTTTCCTGTTGTAATCTTTCCAAGTTTTCATTTATGTTTAAAGATTTTCTCGAAAAGATTTCAACTATAGAGTTACCAAATTGTTCCATAGAATATAGAGACATCTACCTAGATGAAAAGTATTCAATATTGAATTGTTCTTGAAAATTATCATGTTCATATTCTGAAGATGATTCAAGGTTTTTTATTGAATTTAAGATTTGAATCTCTTCACTAATACCAGAAATAGTAAAGAGAGGTTGTATATCATTGTTATCATCAATCCATTCTTCGTTTTCTAATTATGTGATTGTTTTTGCTGGAGGATATAGAGTGAATTTCTTCATTGAATTACCATCAGAGATATACACGTCACCATATATACAATTAATGAAAGCATCAGATGTAGCCAACCAAGGTCTTCCTAATATTAGCGGTTGTCCTCCTAGATTGTTCTTGGGGGTTAAAATCATAAAATCAATTCGATACTCCAGAAAGCCTAAGGATAATGAAATATCTTCTAATAGACCATCTAGCTTGATTACTAATATGACTGCTAATTTTAGTAATGTATTTGTATACTGAAGATTTGGAAGCTTGAGTTGTTATATGGTTTGTTTTCTCATGATGTTTATAGCTCCTCTTAAATCAATCAATGTATTTGGAATTTTAATACCCTTGATATGTGTTTTTAAAACTGGACTTCCTGGATATAAATATTTTTGTATGGAAAATTTTCCCATCATAATGTCTGCAATTTTTCCTACTAGTTGAATTATTTTTATTTCTTCTATTTTTCTTCCTCGTTTCTTCATGCTCAAATCTCTTATTATTTTGGATATAATTGGAATCTATTTAATGGCTTGTAGAAAAGGAATTTTGAGATTGACATTTTTCAATTCATCTAGAAAATCATAATTGTGGAACATTATATATTTTTCTACCCCTCTATCAACTTGTAATCTTTCAGGAAAAGGAGGGCTATAAATAGATATTTATGGTTTCTCTATGATAGGAGTTGAGTTGATTGGTTTTTCTTGTTTTCCATATTTAGAATTCTGGTTCTTTTGAAGAAATGTTCCTTCTTAAGATCTTTTGTTTGGTTCTAGAGAAACTTCTTCATAAAACTTATATTGTTCTTGAATAACAACATAAGGATTTTTCCTCTCTAATATTCTACTAGATCTAAGTTAAACATCATCAAGATCTAGTGGAGTAATCATGTAAGTTGGTGTAATATCCCTATTTTTACTATTTTTATTAGACATTTGAACAATCCTGAAGGTCAAGTGGACCCAAAGTAGAACAAGTATTGTGGACATGTTTTATTTGTTTAAATTAAATAAAAATGGAAATTGAATTATTGTGCAAAGGCTAGAGTATAATTAGAGATTAGGAATTCAAGTCCATGAGGATGGATAAGATTCTAAAGACTTTCCCAGATTCTCCAAAAATCCTTGCAGAAAATAAATTAAATTTAAATATTAGATTGGAGATTAAAATGAAAAGATACCTTAGTAAAGTGAAAAGTTATTGGGAAGAGGTAGAATAAAACTAGAAAGAGGAAAAGGCTAGTTTTAAAGTACTTTTGGGAAAAAAAAGGAAATCCTGGGAAAAAAGGAAAAAACATCCTCATTAACCGGACGGAGTTATGGAAACATGGTGATGGGAAAGCAGGCTTAAATAAGCCATTCCTAGGTAGAAAAGAGGTTGTATACATCTTGGAGGAATGGGTCTCTTCTCGGAGGGAGCCATGGAGAGAAAGCTCAAGATTTGGTGGAAAATAGTCTTACCTGAAGTGGTATCCAAAATTAATTTAATTCTGGATCATGACTTTGTTTTCATGGTTAGATTGATGATTTAGAGAAATTATGTCTATGCAGAAATATAAGTGAGAAATTATATTTTCTGAGTTAATTAGTATAATTTGAGTTATGTCAGTTTTGAATTTTAGAGTCTGATGTATTTAACAAAAAATAAGTATAGTGAGTATAGTTTAGTTTTGTATTGGTACATAGACAAAGTAACTTAGTAAACCAACATATAGAAGGTATAAACCCAATTAAGAGGTTTTAAATATGTTGTTAGGTTGGAGAATTCATATGTTCAATTCAAAAAATTACGTCATATGAATTAGAACAGATGTTAAAAGAATTAATTAACATAATTATTCTGCAAAACAAAAGGAAATAGAAATCGAGGTACAAAGAGAGATAACTGAAAATATAGAAAAAAACATGATTGTACAAATAACACTTAAATATATTTATTGTACTTCGATTTTTTTTTCTAAGTAAGTTTAAAATATATTACTGAAACATATGGTACATATAGTCCAAGGCTATCAGAGGCGTCATGAGTTCAGCAAGATGACAAAAATGGGCTGCCCACAAGGGGAAAATAGCCTGAGAAATGTATATAAGCTGCCTCAAAGGAGGAAACCATCTTTGACATAAAAAAAATCTATGACTTCATCTTTGACATACCAAAAAACTATGATTTCCATGAACAACAAAATGACATGAAAACTGAAAAAAATTACTTGGATGATGCTTCTTGCGTTAGAGACCATAATATTCGTAGGGGGGTTATTTTTCAATTCTGCACTAGTAGCCATCATCATCATCTAGAATGGGACCTCTGCGAGCTGCTGTTGCGCCTGCCTCGCCGCTGCCCTCCTGATTGCCTTTATCTTGTGGAAGACTCAAACTGCCATCACCTGCTTTCAGGGAAACCTCTTTTTCTCTGGTTTCAGTGGGATGCACAAGGTCAGAGGGGTCCTGCTTATGAATTGGATGTGCGAGAGGGGTGGGTTCAGGGCCAGCCTCCTGAATTTCTTGGAAGGTGACTAAAATAGTCGCAATGACCAGGGGCCGATTTGTTTGGCATTGGAAGTGGAAATGGGCTATAGATGGGTTAGAAAGACAGGCAAAGGTAGCGCGATAGGAGCGGGGATGTGACAGAAAGACCGAGCCACCAAGAATGGGGGAGGGAAGGCTTCGCCCATGTCCATGCCCACGCCCACTATGCGTGGAAGGATATCTTCCATGGAAAATTTCAAAATAGGATGTCGGAGAGCTGGTGGAGGGGGAGTGGCGTCGGCCAGAGGGCCGAGCCCTGGTGCTACCCCGACGACATCTAAGCCTATGCCTAAGCCTGGGCATCTTATCACGAAATCGATGAGAGCGAGTTTAATTAGCAGTGGTCGACTGAGAGGGAGGAGAAATGAGCTGAGGTGGGGAGGAAAAATGCAGAGGAAAGAGCGGGCTGTGGGAGAAATGAAAACCAGGGAGAAAGTCCAGATAACATCCCAAGTGACAGCGTTTGCCAAGGGAGGTGCGTGAGATAGGAATCTCCACCTCCGGAGGGCAACCAGAACTAACAGGCGGAGGCCAATTCTGCATGGAGGCAATCGAACGGATCTGAGATAGAGCTGAAGACCCTAACGCAGAGACGAGGAGCGAGAAAAAGAAACCAGAGGGTGGCATTATGCTATGCTTGCGGCCTCGACCTCCCCATCGGCATAAATTCCGCATAGGGTGAAGGCTCAGAGAGTTAAGTGGCCTGGATCTCCATAACTACTTCCTGCAGGTGGCCATGTGGCCTTTCCACGCGCCGTCTTGCAGATTAATTTCCATCCCATCACACAGTTGCACCCGCATCTGAGGTGTTGTTGTCCTGATGCACCAACTGAGTGCAGTCCTGTAGAAATTTTTTGTTATTGAAACTGGAAATGGGTCCAGCAGATAGAGTTTGGGCACTTGTAACTCCTTTGTTTGCCAAAAAATAAGCCACTTGGTTGCCAGTTCTTCGAACGTGCTTAAGGAATATGGCTCTATTTTTTTTCCTCCAATCTGCAATGAGTTCAAGTCTGGCTATGAGTCTCCAAATTTCAGCTGCACGTGAGGGAGGGGTGCCCATGAGCAACTTATGGACAAGGTTGATAAGAATTTGCGAGTCAACCTCAATTTCGAGGGGGAAGTAATCATGTAGCTGAGCAAGTTGCATCCCCTGCCATAGTCCTTCTAACTCCACAAAATTATTGGTATCCCAACCAATGGAACCATAGTAAATGAGCATAGGGTTACCTCTGTGGTCCCCGAAGATTCTTCCATAACCCATTTCCCCCGGATTTCCTTTGGAAGCTCCATCAAATTTGAGTTTAATAATTCCAGCTGGGGGGGGGCTTATTTGCTCATGACATCTGGTTGAGGCCCACAAGGTCGGACTGGCAATGGATCAGGGGAGAGTTTGAATTGCCAGTTGTCCCAAATGAGTCTTTCGATGGGCTGCATTGGAAAATCGTCCTGTTGCCATTGTTGGAGTTCCAAAGTTTCTTGAAGGTTTCTGCATAGATTACCCTAGAGGAATTCTTGAGGGTTGCTCTGACTCTTAAAGATTCGCTTGTTCCTTTCTTTCCAGAAAGTCCAGAAAGTAAGTCCTAGAATGAGCTGCCAAAGAGAGTTGAGGAGAGTACAATTGTAGGGAGCGACGGGCCAGTTGCGAATGATAGCATTCATCTCTTTCGAGTTTCTGCCATCCCTTCTGCATTTGAGGCTTAGGTTATCCCATAAAAAAGAAACTAAAGGGCAGGAGAGCATGAGATGCTATATGTTTTCCTCCTAGTTGTTGCCATTGGGACATCTGGATGGCCCTATAAAGCCTCTCTTGATTATATTGTCCCAGGTGAGGATTCTCTCATGAAAGAGAAGCCACATGAATGTAGATACTTTAGGCTATAGATGTGGAGACCAGAGATCCTTCCAGAGGGAGTCAATGGGATCTAGATTTTGAGTTACCAGAGTGTAGGCTTCCTGGATAGTGAACTTTCCTTTGGAGGTATAGCCCCATCTAAGAATATCCTGCTTCTCCGAGTATCTAATTTTCCTGCCAGTTAACTCCACATCTACAGCTATGTGAGCCTGCTCTTGCTACTGGTTCAGGCAGAGGGCCGCAGATTTCCATTGTCTGAAACCTTGAATGGGATTCTCCTCCCAGAAATAATGGACTGTGGCTTCAAGGGGATTGATCTCATTCGGCTGAAGCTATGGATTAATAGAGGTGAGAAGTTTAGGCCGTTGCTGCCAAGAGTCTGTCCAAAAACGTGTTGTACGACCATCACATACTTCCCAAAAGCAGTGCTCTGGGATCAGGAGGCAGTTTTGTTTGGCAGCGTTCCAGATCAAAGAGCCTGCTTCTGCTAAAGTCATCTGGATGAGCTCTGTAGTGGGTCTATGATTGGTGTATTTGGCGATCCATAGATTCGCCCATGGCCTGTGAGGCGCAGATAACCAATGCCACCAGATTTTTTCTTCCATTATGGCATTAATGTGATGAGGATCGCAAAGACCTAAACCGCTAGCATGCTTTGGCTTGCAGATAGTCGTCCATTTTACTAGAGCCCATTTTCTGCTCTGCCTAGAGGCTCCCCAGAGGAAATTTCATTGGAGGGATTTGATTTGCTTGAGAACCCATTTGGGGGCTACTAGCACTGAGAAGAGGTAGAGAGGCATAGACTATAAAACTGACTTGACGAGAATGAGCCTGCTAGGCATATTGAGAGAACGAAAAGTCCAAGAAGAGAGTCTAGCTTCAAGTTTGTCAAGGAGGGGTTGCCAAGAGGATTCCTTAAGGGCAGAATCGATTAGAGGGGCACTGAGGTATTTAGCAGGAAATTTGGTTATGGTAAATCTAAGGATTCTAGCAATGTAATTTTGTATGGGGAACGTTGTGTTCAAGAAAAATATTTTGGGCTTAGAAGTATTAACCGATGTGCCAGAAGCTTCCTCGAATGTATCAAGGATTGCTTTGAACGAGGAGGCCTCTTGGGTAGAGGGGTGTCCGAAGAGCATGTTATCGTCCACAAATTGTTGGTGGGTGATGGTTGAGGTACCATGAACAGAGATGCCTCAGATCTACTTCAGGTGGAGGGCTTGTTTAATAAAGTGGCCTAACCCTTTGGCCATTAGAACAAAGCGGAAAGCAGACAGGGGGTCACCTTGGCAGATGCCATGGCAAGGAGAAAAGGGGTGAGAAGGGAGACCATTGACCATTATGGATTAGAAGGAGAATGAGATTAGACTCATGACCCATCTAATCCAGGTGGGACTGAAACTGTAAGCAGCGAGCATTTGGCGTATGTAGCTCCAGCTGAGTTTATCAAAGGCTTTTGACAGATCAATATTCAAGAGCACACCTCGCTTTTTGGTCTGTTTCAAAGAGTGGATGACTTAATGTGTAAGAATGATGCCATCCAAGATTTGGCATCCCTCCACATACCCTGTTTGCTCAGGAGAGATGAGAATAGGTAGAAGTGGCTTAAGCCTGTTGGCAATGACCTTGAAGATTATTTTGTAGATTACATTGCAGAGGGAAATAGGTCTGAATTTTTCGGGAGTGGTAGTTTGATCTAATTTGGGGATAAGAGTTATGAAAGTAGCATTAAGGGAAGGAAGGAGCCAGTGCATGATTCTGGATTCGTCAACTAATTTCCATACATCATTCTTTATCAGATCCCAGAAGTGATGAAAGAAGTTAGAGGTGAAGCTATCTGGTCCTGGAGCCTTCCCTTATTTGCTTTGATAAACTTCTTGTTCTACTTCTAAGAGCAAGAATGGACAGAGTAATAGCTAATTGTGCTCATCCTTAATGAGTTTAGGAATGTGTGGCAAGATCTTGTTAATGGCCGGTTGTCTGTCAATTTTCTCTTCCTGCAGCACTGATTTAAAGTGAGCAATAAGTTCCGCTTCTATGGCCTGATGTTCTTATAGTATTTCTCCGCTCTAGTTTTGGAGAAAGTTAATATTATTTTACATCCTGCGTTGAATGGTAGATCGGTGAAAGAACTTAGTGTTCCGTTCTCCTTACTTTAGCCAACGTATTCTAGATTTCTGCTTCCATAGTATTTCTTCTTGCTGCTTTATTGTACTTCCATTACAAAGATAGCTTATATCTATTTATTTTTATTGACAAATAAGAAATTAAATATCATATATACATTGCAGTACTAGAAGATTGTACAATAACTGTAAGTAGAATTAATGATTAAAAATAATAGCCATTTGAATTACTACAAATATGTAGGAAAACGTATATACAAAATTATTATAAAGAGGAATTCTTATTATCAAAATATGAATATAATTTTGTAGAAGGATCTGATAAAATGTATTATTATACACTTTCCATAGTAAATTAACTGAAGAAAAATATTCTATCTATTAATTACAAAAATTATACATAAATAATTAGCCTGGAATTCAATGGATTGAATTCTAATAGGTTATCGACCAACCTACACATAGAAGGAAAAAAATAAATTGCCAATGCTTGTGGAAGGAATGCATAGATTGGCGAGAAGAAATTAATGAAAGGTGCAATACCTGTACAATAAAACAGAAGACAAAGGTTTAGAAATTAATTATTTAGATAATTAAATTAAAGATATTAAATCTAAGAAAGGAACCACATAATGTGTAATATCAAATTACCTTATGAGTTAAGAAAAAATTCCAAGATAATTCATGTGGTCACATAAGAGAATAAATTAAATTTCAAGGATATACAAGTAAATTATTGTAAAAGAGTAACCATAAGGAAAGCATAAAAATGAAATTACATGTATTATGGAAGAGTAAAAACATCAAAAATTCATGATTGGTTTCAGAACATTAAAAGGAGAGCCTGCAAAATAAATCATTTTATTAGTTGAGGGAACTAATTAAAATGTTCAGTAATTCCTTAAGGGAGAACTTGAATATCCTGTATAAATCTATTTTCAATGGATCTCAATAATTGTGAAAGAAATTATAGATATTGCAAAATAGATGATATAGGTATAAGTTTTACCTTAAAAATTATAAAAATACTTCTGCAATTAAAGACAGAGAATTAGAAACATTACCTCTCTATATGATACTCTGTAATGAAATATTCATATCATTAAGTTATATTTATATGGAAAACTGAGGAATTCCATTTACGCATACTTGCGAATAAAATCTTAATCCTTTAAAAAAAAGATATTTTACAAATTAAATGGGAGAAACGAAATCAGAAAAATGATAAATATTTGAGTCAATTCAGAATTAGTATGGAATATTATGAGATTTCATAGTGAGAATAAAATACAGTGGTGTATTTCGAGAAGTAATCGACCTAACGTCGAACACATGGGAAACAAGATAATATTTTATCCAAGTACATATAATTGGATTATAAAGAAACCCAGTCGGCATACTCCGAATTCCAAAAGGAATTCAAGGATACAAACTAAAAACTATATAAATTAACCACAGTGAATAAACAAACCAAAAATGAAAACACCATAAGTTACGTACTCTGCAACATAAAATCTGTGCCATTTATGAAAAATGAATAACAAAAAGTATTAACCGAACACGTAGAGTATTATGGTATAGCCACGATTTTCACAAGGTACAGAAACACGAAAAGAAAAAAGAAGAAGAGAAGAGTGGGTTCTCTAATTGCAGATGGGATTCAAGTGCAATTAATAATAAAATTCATTCTTAAAGATAAAATACAATACTTCAGAAATCTCTGATATGAAATTTATAGAATGATGGAATATTTGGCACACGTAAACAAAACCATTAAATAAAAATGGGTATAGAACTAATTTGTAATCTGAATCTTCTTACCTTGGGAGCATTGGCAAGAAATAAAAGAAACCCCTAATTTAGATTTCAATAACATGCAATGAAACATCAGTTTCGTTAATTACCAAAGAGTATAAATAATAATAAAATAACAAGATATAAAGGAATGAAAGTTTAGAACTCAATAACTAAACGAGTACTGATAAGATAAATACAGTAGAGAACGTGTTTACCCTTACGTGAGACAGAGTCTCATGGAAGAAAACGATAAGGGTCGTGGCACATTGGTCTTTGTGTATAAATATCCTCTACATAAACCTGTGAAATGTATTGTTCAACTAAGGTTGCGAGGAGCAAGATGAGTTGTAGAGCTAAAACCAGATATTGAGAAGTGAAAAATTACAGAGCCAAGTTAGGGTTGGATAGTCGTAAAATTAATTGGAAAATACGAATCGATCCACACTGTCCACATGGATGGCATCGGAAGAGAGAAGACGAGAACCCATGTGAATACAGTAACATAAATGTAAACATACTTGCAACTTAGAGAAATCTTGAGGTTATTAATGAAAATAGTAGTACGAATTACGAAATGTAAGTTCAAACCCACAATCGGATATATGATTCTTCAAAGCATAAAAATGTGAAAGAGATGTCATTAAATTGTGAATGGATATATATAGAGTCACCAAATCCCAACGTAATCCAAATGTATAACACAATTATTGAACCCATAAACCATAGCTATTGAGTAATATAATGTCGAAATAGGTAAACTAGAGATGAAGTCATAAACCTTTACATGGAATACATGACTATGGAAGTTCAATATTATACTATATGGATTACAACTAACATTTCCAAAATGTAACAGTTAATTTTATATTAAGGGTTTAATCTAGTAGTAGAATAAATCATTAAGATAATATCAAAAGTATTTCTGAAATGAAAAAATAAAATTTGTAATAAATAAATACCTAAGGGTAAAGTATTATAGGATAATTCAAGTCGACTTAAGGTAATAGTTTGAAATACTATTTTAAATTTAGTTCATATGTAAGGGTATAAAGAGGTTATTAGGGACATAACCTATATTATGAAAAATATAATAAAATGAGACAGTGACAACATAAAGTTAGGGTAAGTAAAAGTGGGTCTATACAAATACAACTTTGGTTTCATAAATGTAAAAAAGAGTAATCGAGAGATTCGTCTAAAATTGACGAAATATTGACGAAGGAACAAGAGCGAAGTTCACCAACTAGTGACGAAGATAGAAGTTAGTGTGCACAACGTATGTAATAATACTATAATTATAAAAAATATTTGTGGTAAGTGGAGTTGTTACAGTTGGAAATTGTTGTCCTTATATAGTGTAATCATTTTGAGGATTTTTATTATTAGGGTTTGGTAATGGCTGGGCAGGTAGTTGGTTTGGTCTTTGTGGAAATGGTAATGAAAGTTGTGGGTTTGGGTTTTGGAGTTGGGGCTGTTGATTTTTTTGTGGAAATTGTTGGGAAGGATAGTTTGGATAGGATGGAGGATATTGGTAGTATTAAGAATATCTTCCATAGGGATTTTTCATTCCTTGTGCCCAAGTATGAGGTTGGGACCAATGTTGCTGCCAAGAATTCCAATTATTTGGTGGGGGATGAGTATACATTTGTTTGTTAAAACCTTAAGTTTGTGGCCCCTACCATGGTGTTCTAGAGACAAAGAAAATATTTTCTATTCGATTTGATGTTACTTATTCCTGAAAAACAAACTTAGGACCGCAGATTGAAGGAAAAATCTTAGTTTCATGTTTTTCTGAGAAAATCACATAGGTATCTATGACTTTTACATCAAGAGGGAATTCTATTAAGGCATGCTTGTTTCTCCATTTAGGACAGAAAACAATGAAGGCATCACAATTTCGGCTTTTTTCTTGTTTTTTAACTTAAAGGTGTCTATCTTCTCACCAAGACTCCCTCAAATATATGTTTTAAATTCATCAAGAATATTTCCAATTTATGCCCTACTTATTGTTCCAGTTGCAGATTTATTCACTCTAGAGAGAGAAGGATCTCTTGGAGTTTTCCCAGTTTTTTATTTTCCCCTTGATAGATTGATACATAATCCACTAATTTCAGGTAAGGTGAGTTGAGAAATATATCCCCTACCCATCATATTGAGAATTTCCATCCACTCATGTCTAATTTCTTTTAACAAGAGAGATTTTAAATTATCTTGATCTAAATTTTCCATTTCAACCCTTTTTATGATATAATTGAATCTTTCAATTAGATCCTCCGGGTTCTCATCCTCTCTTTGCATCATCTTGAACACTTCATCCTTCCAATTAATAGGCATGCAATAATCCAAATATATTTCTAAAAATTCTCTTTTCATATCAATCCATGTTCTAATAGATTGTGTCACTAAACCCATGAACCATTTTAAAGTTTCTCCTTTAAGTGTTGCAAGAAATAACTTTAGTTTTTGAGAGTCTTGTAAGTAGTAATAAGATCTACGCAAAAATTCAAATGCAAGCAAACAGGTTTCAAGATCTTCACTTTTTAATCCATGGAAATTTGGAAGAATGGAAGGTGAAATATTTTTCATTGTGACATTTGTATCCTCATCAATTATAGGAAATCCAAAATTATTATCATCTCCCCTACTTCTTCTATTTCCTTCACCTTCTCCTTTGTTTCCTCTACCTCGTCCTCCACCTCTTCCTCCTCCAAACAATATATTTTCTCCATTTAGAATTTATCCTTCACCTTCTCCTTCGCCTGCCATTTTGGATTTCTCAGAGCTAATATGAGGTTCTAATTGTAAGTTTACTTGTTCTTCCTCTAGTTCTTATATCAATGGGATATTGAAGAAATTTTCTTCTTCTTCCTCCTCACTAGGAATTTCTAATTCTTCAGCTAAAATGTGTTTTCTAGTAGAGGTGAAAAATGTTACTCCTTCTGTTGGAGATCTAGGATCTTCTTCCTCTAAGACTGGGTCAGTGGTTGAAGTAGGAGATCCTCCTGATTGGATTTATGACCTTAAGACTTAAAGAAGTATATGTCTAGTGAAGTACAGAATATTACTTTGATATGGTGGTGTAGCACTACATGGTCTAGGTGGGGTGAGATTTGTTGTTGGAATTAAACTCTTGCCTCTAGCTATGAATCTACATCTAGAATCTCTTTCTCTATGCATGCCATTTTTTAGATGTAAGAAATAAGGTGACCTAATTACACTTCCCCGACAATGACACCAAAATTTTCAACCAATTTAATGTATTAAATTGCTTAACATAAATCATAAACTGAGGTTAGTAATCTGATTTAGTGTGGTGCACTATATATGCTTAGTTAACCTTTTTCTTAATTCGTTGCATATGTTTTTATGTTGTTTTGGGGGTTTTTTTTCTTCATGTATAAAGTTTAATTTTTAGGAATGAGAACTATGAAATGAATAAACTAAATCTAATGAAGTTTAATGTTAACACTAATTTCGAAAGAAGGAAGAAAAGGAAACATTATATAACTATTCTAATTTACATAAAATTAATCAAACTTTAAATGGTTAGAATCTAATCTAAAAATAGAGTATTTATTCTAATGAGCTTGAGATTTTGGAATTTAAAGTTTATTCCAATCTATTTTAATTTAGTTCTACTCCATGGATTGAAATATAAATTCTATGACTAAGAATTGAAATGACAATGCTAATCTAAATGAAAGTAAATTCAAAGGAATTGAAAAGAAACTACTGAGCGACCAACTACTCAATCATCCAATTTGGAAGTATGAAAAAGGCACCCTCTTGAAATGATTTACAAGAAATTGATTATACTTTAGTTTAAATATTTAATCTAAGAAAGAATTATAAAAATCATGTAAAGGAAAACACAAGTATTATATATTTTAAATACTCAATCATCCAATTTTGGAAACATGACAAAGTCACCTTCTTGACATGATTTACAAGAATCTAATTATAAATTTGATTGAGGATCTGATCTAGGAAACCAGTGTAAAAACATGTAAAGGAAAGATCAACTACTGTATATTTTTAATACTCAATCATTCAATACGGAAGAGTGACAAAGTCACCTTCTTGACATGATTTACAAGTACCTAATTATACATTTAATTGACTTTTTTAATATAGGAAAGAAGTGTAAAAACATGTAAAGAGAAGTAAGGTAATTTTATGCTCTAATGCCTCAAACAATCCAATTTTGGAAAATAGAAAAACTACTTTCTTGAGATTTGTTTGGTAAGAAAAATATTACAAAGTCATTCTAAAACAAATTCTAATAAAGCATTGAGAAATTTTACCTATGAAATGATAAACACTTTAATCTAAGGATTAATTGCAAAGAAATGTGAATCTAACTTATGAATTGAAAAAACAGAGCTAATGAAATTAAACTAAAACAACTAATGAAACCTCCTTATGTGCAGGGGTCCTATGCGACACAGTGAGTTGAGATCCTAGAAAAATATATGTGCATCAAGAAGGAACTGGAACCACAAACATGGTCTTTGTATTATGAAAGAAAATAGAGTGTCAAAGAATACAAAACATTTTCAAAATTAACACTGTTTTCGATATTCAAACCACTGGTATTCAAAAAAAAGTAAATGTGATTTTATGGAGCTAATTTCGCCTACAAATGGTGATCACAACTAAAACATAGAAGAAAAACATAAGCGGTTTGTTGAATTCTTAGTTAAACTGAGAGGGAGGGGGGGAAGGGTGAATCAGTTTAACACATACATGAGCTTTTTAAATTTTTCATCAGCTTATTTGCAGCTTACTTTTATAACCAACCTTAGTATATGAAAATTCTTAATAATTTGTAGCAAGTATTAAATTAATGTGGCATCAAACTTATTATGAGAACAACAAACATTAAGCAGATTTGGTAAATCATTTCAGCACATAGACAACACAGATAGAGACAACAGATATAAGTGGAAAACCATAAAGGGAGAAAACCACATCTTATTATTGTTGTGATGCAAAGGCAATCTCCAACTCCCTCTCACCACTATTTTTCTGCAGGCACCGACCTACAGGAGGCACCAACCTCAATTCTGCAAGCTACAACTTGCAAGGTAGCTCCAACTCCCTCCAATTTTCTGCAGGCACCAACCTACAAGAGGCTCCAACCTCAGTCAGCTACAACTAACAGCTATCAAGCTTCAACTTGATAGGGAAGCTCCAACTTCCTCAATTTATCAAACAGAATGTTTGCTGATTTACCTCAGATATCAGCTCTATTCTGTAGCATCTCTTTATGCTCTTCTCTTCCTTATCTTCTCTTCCTCAATCTTCTATACTTTGCATTCTCTATATTTACTCTCTCTCTCTCTTCACTATGCATATAAAGGTGATATTACTTATAGAGATTTCATGATGACTGTTTGTTTTCCTCTAGGAATTCGAAATGGATAGTCATACCTCTTGATTTTCTACATTCTCATTTCTTTTCAGCTCACTCAGAAAAATATAAATGTAGGTACTAAATTTAATATTACAATGGGAATTTTGTTCTCTTCCAGAGACTTGCCAATGCATCACAAACAATAAAAATCAAAATCATTTACATTCAATTATAATGAAAACTCCAACTCACTCATTCAGCCTCTTGGCTTGCTGAGCATTTGTCTTTTCTTTGATTGTGTCTTTGTCCCTTTCGGCGCTGTTTGTTTCCTTGTTCACTGTCGCAAGGTAACGACCATATGCCATACATATGTAACTATGATTTCTATATCATGCTAATTGATTCTCGACATTATACAAATAATAAAATGTTTTAACTTGTTCCCTTACTATCCCACTTGCTGAACTTGTTCTATCATCTAATGCGATGCATTACTGTACACATATTGGAAATATGTATGTATTTTTTTGTATATACATATACGTGCCATGGTGCTTTCCTTTCCTCTTTAACTTTGGATTAATTAACTTGGAGAAAAACTGTTCTTAGTCTTATCTTTGGATGGACCCCACATGCCAGCTATATGCCACTCGTGTATTTCAATCGCAATCACAATATTCATAATACTCCTGCGATTTGGTCTTTTTATTTCCACCGATGCGATGAATTTATTTTCGAGTTCTTCTGATTGCGATTAATCGCAATCGCAATCTTTTAATATAGTGCTCTAACGTTCTGCTTCTTTTCGATGCGATGGCCTATTTTAATGTCGAAACTTAAACATGTTTGAATCATAGTTCATATACCCATCAGGTCCGGAACTCAATCGCAATCACAATCTGCAGTTGCATGTTCCGATATACTTATGCTCCAATGTGATTGGGTGAGAGTCCCACTAGCTATCAAATATCTGGAACTTAAACATATATAAATCGTTGTTTAAACCATATTGGGTCTGGAACTTCAATCGCAATCGCAACTTTCTGTTCATATGATCCGCTGTCACCTTTTTCGATGCGATTGATGAGGGTCCCACCATATGGTACTTTGCCTTTGATAGAACCTTTTCTTCTTTAGATCTCGCACTACATATAGATATATATATATATATTTTGTATTGTAGTCCTGGTCCTTTGTGTATAAACCACTCAATATATATATATATATATATATATATATATATATATATATATATATATATATATATATATATATATATATATATGCCTTGGACCTTTGTGTATAAGGCGCTGCATGTATATAGGCGTCTACTTCCGTTTTAATGTATCCTCCAGCTGGGTAATGATTCTCAGAATTTTCTATAGAGGAGTCCCACCTTATGGTACTTTGTATATAGTGCGCTGCACATATATATGTATGTGTATTTTGCCACTTCAGTCTTTAGTGAATCTTCTAGCGGGGGTAGTGATACTCGAAATTTATGTAGGGGGGTCTCACACTATATAATGTTGATCTTCCTCTGCCTCTGCCTTTCTGCCTCTGCCTTCGCTGCCTCTGCCTTTGCCTTCGTTGTGCCTCTGTTGCTCAACCTTTTCATCTCGACCATTTCATCTCTTCCTCTGCCTTCGTTGTGCCTCTGCCTCCACTACTCAACCATTTCATCTCCTCCTCTGTATTCGCTGCCTCTTCCTCTGCCTGTGCTGCTCGACCTCTGCCTCCACTGCTCTCTGTAAATATTACCTGCTCTTTTTAAATATTACCTACTGTCTTCTGCTGCTCTCCTTCGACTGTCTCTGCATCTGCTGCCTTCTTTGCCATCAATGACAATATTTCCAACAGTCTCCCCCTTTGGAATTGATGGCAATACATTTTCTCTGTTTGCCTTTTAGGATCCTTTCTCCTGTTGCTTGCTCTTCCTCCCCCTTTGACATCAATGACAAGGGGTTGCACATCTCGTAGTGTATATTATGTCGTTTAATCCTTTGATCCTGAGGACCTGTTTCATGCTTCCTTTGCTGGCTGATCTCCCCCTCGAATGATATTTTCGTTTCTGTTCTCCCCCTGAAACTCTTCTTTCTCTTCATATCAGAGAGTAGCATCTACAGATACTACCTCTAGTCTATTTCTCAAATATTAAAATCGTTCTCTAGGAAGAGGTTTGGTAAATATATCTGTTGTCTATTCTTTTGTTGGTACATACTCTAGTTTTACTATCTCCTGAGCCACTTGTTCTCGGAGAAAATGATACTTGATTGGGATATGTTTAGTTTTTGAGTGAAGCACATGATTTTTAGATATACTTATAGCACTTGTATTATCACATTTGATTGAGATAGGTTCAGCAATGCTTACCTTCATGTCTTGGAGGGTTTGCTTCATCCACATGACTTGTGTACAACATGCTGTTGTTGCTATTTATTTTACTTCTACTGTAGACAGAGAGATAGATGTTTATTTCTTTCTTAACCATGCCACCAGACTTTGTCCTAAATAGAATGCACCTCCACTTGTGCTTTTCCTGTCATCCACATAGCTGGCCGAATCTGCATCTGTGTATGCTGTCAAAGTGAATCTTTTTCCTTTAGGATACCAAAGTCCATACTAAGTTGTTCCCTGTAGATATCTAAATATTCTTTTGACTGCCAAAAGGTGGTTTTTTTAGGTGATGCTTGATATATAGCCAGTAGTCCTACTTCTAGCATGATGTCTAGTCTTGATGTTGTCAGATACAACATACTCCTATCATGGATCTGTAGAGTTTTTGATCTATATCCACAGATCCATCATCAGTACACAGCTTGCATCCCGTGATCATGGGAGTTGACACAGGTTTGCAGTCCTCCATTTTGAACTTTTTAAACATTTCTTTTAATTATTTTTCCTGTGAGATGAATGTGCCTATGTTATTTTGCTGAATTTGAAGTCCTAAGTAGAAACTGAGTTCTCCAATCATGGACATCTCAAGCTCTGATTTCATCTTCTCAGCAAACCCTTTTTCTAGTTCATCTCTGTTGCTTCCAAACATAATGTCATCAACATATACTACAACAATCAGGAGTTCATTTTCATGGGCATTTATGTATAGATTGTTGTCTACTCCACCTCTCTTAAGGCCTTTTTTTTGCAAATATTTATCCAGTCTTCAGTACCAAGCATGAGGAGCCTGTTTCAGTCCATATAGATCCTTCTTCAGTCTACACACATAGTCTTATCTGTCTGTTAAAGAGAAACCTTCTAGTTGTTCCATGTAGACTTCTTCTTCTAGATCTCCATTCAGAAAAGCAGATTTTACATCCATTTGATATACCTTGAAGTCTTGATAGCATGCAAAGGCTAGAAACATTCTGATGGCTTCCATTCTGGCTATAAGGGAAAATATTTCATCGAAATCAAGTCCTTCGATTTGTGAATATCCTTTGTAGACAAGTCTGGCTTTATTCCTGATTACCTGTCCTTCCTCATTCATTTTATTTTTGAATACCCATTTTGAGCCTATGACATTTTTCCCAATGGGTCTAGGAACTAGTTCCCAGGTATTGTTTTTCTCAATTTGGTCTAATTCTTCATTCATAGCATTCACCCAATACTTGTCCTTGCTGGCTTCTTCAAATCTCTTTGGCTCTATTTGTGATAACATGGCTATGTATACCTCTTCTGTCTGTTCAGTTAGCTTCCTTCTTGTCTGGACCCCTAATTTCTTGTCTCCTATGATCTGATCTTCAGGATGATTCTTCTGAGTGTATCTTGAGGGGGCTTTTGAGATCAGCTCTGCATCTTCCGTTGTCTTGCTTGTTTCATCATCATTTTGGTTTTCTTCTTCACGGTTGTCTGATGGACTGTAGCAGTCTATATCTCTTATATTGTTTGGAAGTTCTTCATCAAATCTCACATCAATACTTTCTACTATTTTTCGAAGAGTCTTTTTGTAGCACTTGTATCCTTTAATTTTTGAAGCATATCCTAGAAAAATCCCTTCGTCTGCTCTTGCATCAAATTTCCCAAGATTTTCATCATTATTATTTATATAACACTTGCTTCCAAAAATTCTAAAATGTTTGATTGAGGCTGGCTTTCCATGCCATAGTTCATAGGGAGTCTTGTCACTAATTGGCCTTAAGTGAGCTTTATTAAGGATATGCACTGCTGTGTGTACTGCTTCTACCCAGAAGGTTTGAGGAATATTACTCTCTTGCATCATGGATCTGGCAATTTGTTGAACAGATCTGTTTTGTCTCTCTGCTACTCCATTCTGTTGAGGTGTCCCTGCAATAGTAAATTGTTGTTTTATGCCATATTCATTACATAGATCTGCAAAGTTATAATCTGTGAATTCACCTCCTATGTCCGATCTGATGCATTTTAGCTTGCATCCTGTCTGATTATCTGCTAATGCTTTGCATATTTTGAATTTGTCCAAAGCTTCCGATTTATTCTTGAGAAATGAAAGCCATGTCATTCTAGAGATATCATCTATTATCAGCATGAAGTAGGATTCTCCACTTGGTGTTTTAGTTCTTGCAGGTCCACACAGATCCATGTGCACAAGATGGAGTGGTCTTCTTATTGATAACTCATCTTTGGCCTTAAAGGATGTGTGGGTCTGTTTACCCAATTGACAACATTTGCATATGATATTAGAAGGCCTTTTTATTTCTGGCATGTCTCTGACCACTTTCTTCTTGCTCAGTCTGATGATATGATCAAAGCTGAGATGTCCAAATCTCCTATGCCATAACTATGGCTCCTCAAGTTTTCTAAGATGGCATGCTTCATCTTCCTCTTTCACAATGTAAAAATTGCTCTATGTTCGAACACCTTTGAGCAGAGTCTTACCTGTGATGCTTGATCTGACTTCACAATCTTATGCTCTGAAAATAACTTCGCAACCTTTATCACACATTTGACTGACACTCAACAAATTTTCTTTCAGCCCATCTACAAATAGTACATCTTGGGCCTTACCTCTGCCATTATCTAAGCTTACTGAGCCCTTTCCCTTGATTTTTCCTGATTTATCATTGCCAAAAGTAACATTACCGGTTTTATTTTCATCAAAAGTTATAAATTCTCTCTTGTCTGCAGTCATATGTTTTGAGTAGCCACTGTCGAGATACCATTGGCTTTTCAGATCTTGAGCAGTTAGAGCCAGGTCACACTTATTCACCTTCTTTTTACACTGGAGGCATCCTTTTGTTTGGTATCTTTTGTGAGATGATGAATCACATCCTTTCAGAGGACATTTGGAAGGCATATGTCCAACTTGATTGCGTACACAGCATTTGATCATAATTTTTTCAGAATTGTGAGTATGAACAAAATTTCTTTGATTCATAAACCTCCTTGAGGTGTTGAACATCAATATTTGTCCATACTTTCTACATTTAATAATTTTATGGCCAAATTCCTTACAATAAAAACATTAACCATAGAAATTATTTGCATACCTGATGTAAGGTTGTCTTCTCCATTTGTTTTCTTGAGACAGTCTCTTCACTATTTTCATCTTTTGCTCATTTGAATCACTCCTTCTTGCATGACAGTATGCAACAATGTGTCCCAACTTGTGGCAGACATAACAGGTGGCATTTTTCATAGGAGGGAAGAATCTCCTTTGATGGCTTCCAAATTTGATGGCTTTCATTATTTGTTATTAGAGGATTTTTCTGGGTTCTGTCTCCCTCCTTACAATTTTCTTCTTTTGTAGGAATTATTTGAGCTGCTTCATCATCCTTCTTTTCTTTTACAAAAATAATCTCTATGTTTTCCTTTTATTTGCTTTCACTTGATTCTCCTTCATAGCCTATTCCAGTTTTTATCATAGGAGATCTTTGAGCAACCAGAATTTAATTCAATTTACTAGAGCTTGTTGTTTGAGAAGAATTTATAGCCACTTTCCTTTTAGCATTTTCTAATTTATTCCTGAGACATACTACTTCTTCTTCCAACTTCTCTTGTTCCTGAGTTTTCTCCTTGATTTTCTTAAGTAACATGTCCTCTATCTTCTTGGCTTCTTCACTTTAGTTGCATAAGGACTTCTGAATTCTATTCTTCTCGTACATACTTGAGAAGAATGTCCTTTTGTTTTCTGCATTTCAGCTTGAGTCTATTAATCCCTTCCAGAGCACTTCTTAGCTCCCCCTCAAGGTCGAATTCACCTTCTTCTTCTTCATCTTCTAGCAGCAGACCTTCAAGTTCTTCTATGGTCATCGATAAAAATTCAGAGGTTCCTTCTTCACTTGAAGGTTCATCTGAGTCTTCAGATGCACTGCTATCTTGTTGAGCATAGAAGGATTTTCTGCTGAACTTCTTTCCTTTCTGCCAGTTTTTTGATGCATTTTTCTCTGTTTCTTGAGTTTGATTCCTTACTTTCTTCTGAGGACACTTAGCAGCATAGTGTCCCACTCTTCCACATTGAAAGCATTTGAAAGGGAGTTTAAATTTGTATTTACCTGAGCCTCTATCCAATTTCTTGACAAATTTTGCCTCTTATTCATCCGAGCAAGAGCATATGTCTTCCTCTTCTTCTTTCTTCTTTTCTGTTCTAAAGGATACATCCCTCATACTTGGCTTCTTCTGCGAGAGCCTCATCTCATATGCTGTTAGATTTCCAGGTAGCTGGTTCATGGTCAAGGTCTCCCAATCAGCTGTTTCTTCTATTGCAGACACCTTGGGATTAAAATTGGATGGAAGAGATCTTAGAATCTTTTGCACAATTATACCTTATAGTAGGTTCTCTCCAAGAGCTTTCATATTGTTTACAATTTCTGAAACTTTTAAGAAGAAGCTGCCAACAACTTCATCATCATTGATTTTTAAATTTTCAAACTTAGCTCTATATACTTGAAGTTTGGCAGTCTTTACAATTTTATCTCCCTCATGGATGTTCTCTAGAGTATCCCACATCTCTTTGGTAGTGTCTTTGTGCATTACTTTGATAAATTCTGCTTCACACAATCCATTTAAGATGGCATTCATGGCTTTTGCGTTAGCTACAAAATCTTGTTTGGTTTCCTTTTCTGAGTCAGTTGCCTTTGGGGCATATCATAATTCCACAGCACCCCAAACTTCTATTCCTAGAGACATTATGTATGTTCTCATCCTGATTTTCCAGAAGGCATAATTTTCACCTGTAAAGAAAGGGGATTTTTTGGTTGAGCATCCTTCTTTACTAGCCATCCTGAGAACCTAGAATCTCCTTTCAGTTGTTAAACTGGTACAAAGGAACCTGCTCTGATACCAATTGTTGAATTCTTAGTTAAACTGAGAGGGGGGGGGCGTGAATCAGTTTAACACATACATGAGCTTTTTAAAATTTTCTTCAGCTTATTTGCAGCTTACTTTTATAACCAACCTTAGTATATGAACAGTCTTAATAAGTTGCAGCAAGTATTAAATTAATGTGACATCAAACTTATTATGAGAACAACAAACATTAAGTAGATTTGGTAAATCATTTTAGCACATAGACAGCACAGATAGAGACAACAGATATAAGTGGAAACACATAAAGTGAGAAAACCACATCTTATTATTGTTGTGATGAAAAGGCAAGCTCCAACTCCCTCTCACCTACAGACCATCATTTTCCGTTAGCACCAACCTACATGAGGCTCCAACCTCAGTCAGCTACAACTGACAGCTATCAAGATTCAACTTGATAGGGAAGCTCCAACTTCCTCAATTTATCAAATGGAATGTTTGCTGATTTACCTTAGATATCAGCTCTGTTTTGTAGCATCTCTTTATGCTCTTCTCTTCCTTATCTTCTCTGCCTCAATATTCTATACTCTTCATTCTCTATATTTACTCTCTCTCTCTCTTCACTATGCATATCAAGGTGATATTACTTATAGATATTTCTTGATGACTGTTTGTTTTCCTCTAGAAATTCAAAATGGATAGTCATACCTCTTGATTTTCTACCTTCCCATTTCTTTTCAGCTCACTCAGAAAAATATAACTGTAGGTACTAACTTTAATATTACAGTGGGAATTTTTTTCTCTTCCCGAGACTTGCCAATGCATCACAAAGAATAAAAATCAAAATCATTTACATTCGATTACAATGAAAACTCCAGCTCACTCATTCAACCTCTTGGCTTGCTGTGCATTTGTTTTTTCTTTGACTGTGTCTTTGTCCCTTTCGGCTCTGTTTGTATCCTTGTTCACTGTCACAGGGTAATGGCCATATGCCATACTTATGTAACTGTTCTTTTTATATCATGGTAAGTGATTCTCGACATTATACAAATAATAAATTTTTTTAACTTGTTCCCTTCCTGTCCCACTTGCTGAACTTGTTCTAATATCCAATGTGATGCATTACTGTCCACATATTGGAAATATGTATTTATTGTTTTGTATATACATATATGTGCCGTGGTGCTTTCCTTTCCTCTTTAACTTTGGATTAATTAACTTGGAGAAAAATTGTTCTTAGTCTTCTCTTTGGATGGACCCCACATGCCAGCTATACTCCACTCGTGTATTTCAATCGCAATCGCAACATTCATAATACTCCTGCGATTTGGTATTTTGATTTCGACCGATGCGATGATTCGCTTTTCGAGTTATTCCGATTGCGATTAATCACAATCACAATATTTTAATATAGTGCTCTGACGTTCTGATTCTTTCCGATGCGATGGCCTATTTTAATGCCAGAACTTAAACACGTTTGAATCATAGTTCATATACCCATCGAGTCTGGAACACAATCACAATCGCAATCTGCAGCTGCATGTTCCGATATACTTATGCTTCGATGCTCCGATGCGATTGGGTGAGGGTCCCACTAGCTATCAAATCTCTGGAACTTAAACATATATAAATCATTGTTTAAACCATATCGGGTCCAGAACTTCAATCGCAATCGCAACTTCTATTGTCATGCTTTACTGCCACACTTTTCTTCGATACGATGTAACATTGTTATGACGTAACTCAAACATATATTAATCATGATTTATAGACCCATCGGGTCCAGGCTTCAATCGCAATCGTAACTTTCTGTTCATATGATCCGTTGTCACTTTTTTCGATGTGATTGATGAGGGTCCCACCATATGGTACTTTTCCTTTGATACAACCTTTGGTTCTTTAGATCTCGTACTAAATATATATATATATATATATATACTTTGTATTTTAGTCCTGGTCCTTTGTGTATAAACCTCTCCATATAAATATATATATATATATATATATATGCCTTGGACCTTTGTGTATAATGTGCAACATAAATAAGGCGTTGCATATATATAGGCGTCTGCTTCCATTTTAATGTATCCTCTAGCTGGGTAATGATTCTCGGAATTTTCTGTAGAGGAGACCCACCTTATGGTACTTTGTATATAGTGCGCTACACATATATATGTATGTGTATTTTTCCGCTTCAGTCTTTAGTGAATCTTGCAGCGGGGGTAGTGATTCTCATAATTTATGTAGGGGGGTCTCACACTATATAATGTTGATCTTCCTCTGCCTCTTCCTTTCTACCTCTGCCTTCGCTACCTCTGACTTCGTTGTGCCTCTGCTGCTCGACTTTTTCATCTCGACCATTTCATCTCTGCCTCTGCCTTTGTCATGCCTCTACCTCTAGTGCTCAACTGTTTCATCTCTTCCTATGTATTCGTTGCCTCTGCCTCTGCCTCTGCTGCTCGACCTCTGCCTCCACTGCTCTCTATAAATATTACTTGCTCTCTGTAAATATTACCTGTTGTCTTCTGCTACTGTCCTCCGCCTGTCTTTGCATTTGCCATCAATGAAAATATTTCCAACACGGTTAACTCTTGATTTTCTACATCAGAGAAAATCGAGAGTTATTTGTTCTTGGATGAAGTCCTTTGACCACACTTTGACCATGAGCTTAGGCACATTTTTCTGTTGAATTCAAGTAGGTGAATAGGATGAGATCCATATGTGGCTCATTCTGAATATGGTCATGTGACTCATTCCTTTATTCACTCCTGAGACCCTATCAAACCATTAAAGTAGCTACGGACACCAATTAGCTGTAGAATAGGATGCATTCTGTACTTAAGTTACAAAAATCCTTTCAAATAACAAGAACATAAAAATATATCATAGAGATCATTCAAATGCATTCTCTGAGATAAAACATGTCTATTATCATTGATTGGAGTTATGGATTTATGAAAAAGTAAGGAAAAATGATCAGAAAGGAGGTCATAGAAGGGACAATTATGAGGTTCAACAAAGACATTTGTTCTTTTCCTAATGCACGTGTCAAAGATGTTATATGTATATTTAAAAATGAAATCAAATCAATTTCTTTAACTTGAATAGATCATATTGGATTTATGTTGTTTTCTATATTTTGTTTGACAGTGCAGGTACCAATCAAGTGAGTTCAGTTTGATTGAGAGTGACGGATGCGACGAAGGTAAGCGAGGGAAAGCGAACATATTACAAGTAGGTTTTCTTCCCCTATCAATACATTTTAAGGAAAATATTAAATATTTTTATTTCTATTGTTCTAAGTGAACCACCACACTTAGGGAAAGCATACTTATCCCTAGGTTTTCTTTCCGTAAAACACCTCTCCTTGAAGTTTTGGTTCTCCTCTAGAGTATGAGATCTTTTTTAAGTTCATCAAGATATTCTGGCGAGAAGTCATCCATTGATGGAAGTTGAACATGCCCTCCTTTATCATCAATCGACAAAGGCTCAAAAAATCTCAAATTATCAACATTAACTGGATTATTGAGGTAAAGAGTAGAAGAAAAGTTACTATGGTATGATTGAGCCTCCTAGATCATCTTAAGGAAGGGAATCAACAAACCAAAACCTTATTGAATTCCCTTAGGTGCTACAGGACCCTGTAGAATTATACCACCGTTATTGATTTCCAAAACTTGTGTTAGCCTTGTTTTTTATTTGAACTAAACCTATAGTCACGTGCACAAGCCTGCAAGGGAGAGACTTTAGGCCTCCAATTACATTCACAAGTCTGGAAAGGAGAGATTGTCATATTTTTTAGCTAGTTTTGTGCCTTCGACCGTGGTATTTGACCCACTTTTTCAGCGCTAGGATCCAGAACACTACCAAAAACTTGGTGAGAATTTTTAAAATAATAAATGAGTCAAAGAGAAATATTCTAACAAAAATATTAAACAATTAATTTCGCTACCCAAGCCTAGACATGATAGACATTTTGTTGATCACATCATGGCCATGTAATCTACAGGTTATAATTACATATTCTAACATAGGGTCTCATACTTATCTGAAAGATAACCAAGAAGATCTAATGCATTCTCATAATATATTCAATAAGAAATATTAGGTCATGCATTCAATAGCCATTCATTTACCACTAAAAACATGTTAAGAGCCATAACTAGAATCTCTCATGAAACCATTCTTATAACCAACGTATAAGCATAATAATAACAGTGATAAAAAAATCATTAAATCCACATAATAAAAAGTACATTTACTCATAAAATGAAAGAGGAAATGATCTCTTATTAACATATGCAAAAACCAACCATGTGAGGGACTTCCACATACCAGCCAACCATAAATTGTGTTGAACTAGATGTTTCTTTCAGCGAGTCACCCCTGTGCTATATTCCAAGCATGAATGTGGGATTTGATGAAATAAATCCACCAAAACCAAACCCAGGATTCCTCAAGACAAACCACCTAAACCCTTAAACAATTATTTCACCTCACGGTGGGACATCCCTAAACACCACCAAATTGGCCTCTACCCAAGCTATCTAGCACTCAAGAGGATTTTCTGGAACTCAACTCTAGGACTAGTAACTAAACCCAACAAAAAATTTAGAGAATTTGTCTAACTAAGGCTTCTAGGACTAGTAACTCAACCGAAGTTGTTACAGGGTTTATAAAATGTTTGTCCAACCAAGCCTCTAGGAACCAATAAGTCAACCCATAGCCATAAAGAACATGAGCACCAATCAGAAAAACAAATGGGAAAATCCGTGACGCCATGGTTACCCAGGAAATGACAAAGCTAGGAAAAAAACACCTTCAATCTAGGAAATCCTCCATGCCTATGACAACTCATGACCAAGAAACCACATGCATGTACCATGCATGCGAAAAATACCAAGGAAACCATACATGCAACTCGATATCTTCAAATCAACCCAGCTGCAGTTTTTGGTCCACATGTTTCCTTATGATTTCTCGGTTTGCTTTTCCTCCTTTCTCCAAATCCAATGTGTTCCAAGAATTCTCCAAGATGCACCTTTCATATTCATTATCCAACTTGGTCCTTTTCTACTTTGGAACATGTACATATTCATCACATCCAAATACCCTCAGATGTGAAAGAGGAGGTTTATTACCGATCCATACATCATGTGGAGTCTTATCCTCCAACATTGATGAAGGTGATCTGCTAAATAGGTAACATGAAGTTGCCACTATCTCTGCCCATAATTCCTGTCCTAACCCAGTACCACTTAGTATGCTTCTTTCCTTTTCCATCAACATTTTGTTCATTCTTTATGCAAGTCCATTTTTCTATGGTGTGTATGGAGTAGTCTTATGTCATGCTATACCACACTTCTTACACAACTCTTAAAATTGATTCTTGTAGAACTACCCACCAATATCTGTCCTCAGAACCTTTATCTTCTTTTATGTCTAGTTTTCCACCAGAGCCATAAATTCTTTAAATCTGTCAAAAAATTCATATCTCTTCCTCAATAAATATATCCATGTATTGCTTTAGAAATAATATATGAATGAAACATAGTACACAAACTTTCCCAGTGATGGAACCGACACAGGTCCAAACGCATCACTCTACACAAGCTATAATATCTTGTTCGCCCTCTTAGCACTAGAAGGAATACTCACCCGATTCTTCTTTCCATATAAAAAATGTTCACAGAAATTGAAATCCATAGAGAAATTAGACATACCTTCTACCATACCATTACCATCCAGGATTTGAAGGCCTTTCTCTCCAATATATCTAAGCCTTTCATTCCATAGCATTGTATTTTCTCCAAAGACCGCTAGGATTTCCGCTGTTATTTCATGGACCACAGAACTATTGCACCCATCAATAAAAGTGCTACCCTGAAGCTTTTAAAGAGTTCCAATCCAAACTCCCCGCATTAATATCATTACTCCTCAAACCATCTTGAAGGTATGTTTCTCGAACACTGAATTTACACCTACATCATCCATATTTCTTACAAAAATCAGATTTCTGGCCAATGAAGGAATATGCAGAGCATCAAGAAGTGTTCTAATCCTTCCAGCTTACAGCTTCAGCTTGAATTTTCGACAACTGATGATTCTGGACTTCCTATCATCCCCTAAGAAGACAACACCACCATCATACTTCTCATACTCAGAGAACCACTTCATATGGGCAGTCAAGTGAAAGGATGCACCCGAGTCAATCAACCATGCCTCATTATCTACATGTGTATTTGAAGAAGAAGCCAAATACATATCCCTACCTTTATCTGAGGTGGTTTTTTCCTCTGCAAAAGGAGTATCATCAAATTTTTTTCCTTTCGCAAGAGATTTAGATGTGCAGTCCTTTTTGAAGTTCCCTTCCTTTTCGCATTTCTAGCACACATTTACAGGCTTCCCTAGAGATTTAGATCTCCCTCTAGATTTAGATCACCCACTCGAAATTTTTTTTTTGTTTTTTTTCTAGGAGCTTCCTGGAACAGATAAGGCATCTCCATTCTGGCCCTCCATATTTCCCCGTCTCATTTCGTCGATAGTAATGCTGAAACAATTTCATCGAAATCCAAGGTAGTTCTATTTATACCTATTGAAATAACCAAAGTGTCCCACCAATCTCGTATAGAACAAAAAAAATTGATGCCCTTATCTTCATCTAATATTTTAATATCAACAAATGACAACTAAATTACCACAGTATTGAAGGTGTTCAGATGCTCTATCACTGATTCTCCATCCTTCATCCTCGAGATATATTACTTTTTTCGCAGGGACAATTTATTCACCAGAGGCTTATATTGGTAAAAAGTCCCTAAATTTATGCACAAATTCTTCATCATATCTTTCCTAGATACATCTAGCAATACCTAATTTGAGATACACAACCGAATTGTGCTCTTTGCGTTCCGATCCAACTTCGCCCAGTCTTCATTTGACGTTGTTATTTGTTTAGTACCTGAATCTATCGTGATCCACTAATATTTATCCATGAGAAGATCCTCCATCTTGAGCTTCTACAACTCAAAACTTTGACCATTAAATTTTTCAATCTCTATCTTTCCATTGCTCCCCATATTCTTTCACTGCAAGAAAGGATCCTTCATATCTCCCACTAAATAGGGTCTACACTCGGCCTGAGTAAAATACCCTTCAGTAGCAAAGGCGTCCCCTTGAAGCCGAAACAACTCTGATACCAAATGTAGGTTTTAACCCTATACATACATTATCTGCAAAGGAATTCTTAAAAACATAAATAAACAATAGCGATAGAATAAAACATAAAACAAATATACACAAATATTTTTCCACTAGATCCCGAATCAGGACTACTAGCTTGATTTCTCATTATATTCCTTTTAGTTTTACAACACACACACACACACACACATATATACGTGGTGAAGCATTCATAAACCCCAATCCATTAACCCTAGATTAGAAGATAATTGTAGTTCCCTTGACCAGATCTACAAAATACCAGGGTCCGAAAATGATCATGCCCCAAAACCATGTGCAAACCCATGCACAAAACCATAGGCCAGTCCTCCCACCTAAAATAGGGTCGAAATTTTTTTCCCAGGCCACTACTCTGGACTCTGTGCATGGGGTTACCTATCCTTTACAAACCCCTGCATAGGGGGGGCTATCACCCACCATGTGACCCCCACGCTATGCTCGGTGCAATGAAAATGGGGGTATTTCACCCCCCCATGACCCCCTCGAGCGTGCGACTAGTCGTGGAAATAAGATAGCACATACCCAACACTTAATAGTTCCTATATTATCATGTGCTTCATGGTAAACTAATAATATTTCTTCTTTTGAATAGATACGAGGATTAAATATTTGATCATATTGTCCCTTAACACGTTTTTTATGAGCCTCAATAGTGCGTCATTTTTCCTCTAACTGTGCTAAGTATAAAAACATTTCCTCCTCTTCAAAATTTTCTGGTTATAACTCAATGGATAGTTTTAATGATGAAATTTCACATTCAATTCGTAAAACAACTTCCAAACCGTAAATGAGTAGGAAATGAATAAAACTAGTAGATGTCTTCACAGAGGTACGATATGCCCACAAGGGTGAAAAAATCATGGTATGCTAGTTAGTTTTATGAATTATGACCATGCGCTTGACCATATTGGTTAAGAAAGAATTATAGCTTCGACTTGGCCATTTTCTTGTGGATAATAAGGTGTATAATTATCATGGTGTAAGCCGAGTTGAGTGGAAATTTTAGTCATAGTAATGTTTTGAAAGTGGCTACCATGGTCCGTAAGGATGGCTTGGGGTACACTGAGCCCATAAATTACATCGTTGAATATGAAAATAGTTGTAGTTTCGTCATTTCTCTTGAATGTAGGCATCGCCTCGCCCCATTTGGTAAAATAATTTATAGCGACAATACTATACCTATGCCCCCTGACAAAGTGAGGGTTACACGTATAAAAATCAATGCCCCATTTTATAAATGGAATGATAGATACGATTGGGTGAAGTGAAGTGGGATGGTCGTCCAACTTTTGATAAAAATTTTGACAATTGTGATTTCTAACTGCAAGGATATAATCTTTAAAGAATGACCACCATAAGTAGCCAACGCGTAGTATATTTTGGGCAGTGAAAAATTGAGACATATGAAAACGACATGCTCCATAATGCCATTCATTTAAGGCCTTCTTGGCTTCTTCATGTGTTAAAAAATGTTGAAAGAAAAAATTGGCACCACGAAGGTAAAGAGTATCTCCAATTATGCTATGTTGCTGGGACTAGTATCTAATTCTATGATGATCAAGTCGTGATAGTTTAGGCCAAAAATTTTGGGTTGGAATATATACGATGATATCTCTATACCAAGGATCTAGAGTACTAATCAGAAATAAAGATTGATCAAGAATATGATCTTCTACCATGGTCTCAGATTCAGTATAGGTAAAGTCACACAAAATTTCAACAAATACCAGTGATTTATTTTATTTATATTTTTCAAATTCCAAATAAAACCCTTGTAGAATAACTATCCAATTTCAGTATTTCCCCCCTAGCATGTGTTTAGTCAAAATTTACATCATAAGGTTGCAATCAGATATCACAGTAGTTTTGTGTAACAATATATAGTGACGCAAATGTTGGACAACTTGCACAAATTCCAAGGCCAATTTCTCCATATCTGTGTATTTAATCTCGGTAGGTTTAAGGTTCTGACTTAAATCATAAATCACATGTTCAGTGGTCGATTCATTTTCTTAAACTAATACCATTCCTATGGTGGAATAGGATGCAGTAAAATACAAAAAGTAGTCTCGGCGATAATTAGGTAGATGCAACAATGGTACATGGGTTAACGCATGTTTAAGTGCATCAAAAGCTTTATGGGCGAGCTCATCCCAAAATAATGGAATGTTATTTTTTAACAACCGAGTAAGACCTTTAATTAGCTCTCCGTAGTTAGCGATAAATTGACGTAAAACATTTTCTTTCCCTTCAAAAAATTTGAGTTGGTGAAGAGTAGGAGGAGTTAAATTGATGATTACCTCGACCTTAAGAGGATCGACAAAAATGCCTTCTTTATAAATGATGAATCTCAGCAATTGTCCAGATTGTACACAAAAAACACATTTGAGTGGATTCAAATGGATATTTTAATGCCTATATCGGAGAAAAATAGCTCGTAAATGTGTAGGATAATCATGTCGGTGCATGAAATGGGCTGGTAAGTCATCCAGATAAGGCTGCACAACATGTTTAATATCGTGAAATGCATAATATATGGCCCTCTGAAAATTACCACCAACGTTCATTAAACCAAAAGGTAATTTGTGATATGTGAAAGTTCCCCATGGACAAATAAACACAATTTTTGGTTGATTGGCAGGGCGTATGTTTATTTGATTATATCTAAAAAATCCATCCATAAATGAAAAAATTTCACTGCCAGCACAATCGTAAACAATTTGGTTGATGTAAGGTGTAGCATAATTGTCTTTGGGACAATCTTTATTGAAATCCCTATAATTGACACATACTCTGATAGTTCCCCGTTTTTTATTCACTGCAACAATATTGGATACCCAATCAGTTAAGGGAATGGGATAAATAAAACCTGTTCCAAGTAATTTTTCAACCTCAACCTTAATAGTAACTACTTTTCGCAGATGAATTGGATGTAATATTTGTCTAATAGGTTTAACATCTGGGTATGTCTTCATATCATGAACTATCAACTATAGTACTAGGATCAATTCCTATCATTTCATTGTATGACTAGACAAAAATGTCACAAAATTCCTGGAATAAGGATTTGTACATGTTTATTTTATCAATTGAGCATGAAGCACCTATATGAATTTTCTTAGTTATTCCTTGTTTGACGAAAATTCAATTGAAATCATTGTCAAAATTTTTCCTAAATTCGTCTCAGAAACTGAATGAAGGGTTGACATGGGATTTTGAATTTCATTGACATATTCAGCCGAAAATATATTTGAAATTCATTCACATGTTTATCAAGGTTCGGTATAAAACAAGAGTGATGGTCAAGATCGTCCCAAGGTAAATCATCCAACGACATTATTTCCTTAAAACTTTCGTCACTTGAAAATACTTGGTGGAAAGGATCAGAAAAAGGTGTTGTTCTTAAACCTGATAAATGAGAATACTCGTCATTGATCAAATTCACTTTATCCATTTTAGTTTATGGGTGGTCAAAAAGTGATTGAACCATGACATATTCCAATTTGTACGGACTCAAAGGCATTTCATTGCGATAGAGGTTTAACTCTGATTCTAAAGGAAAGATCCAAGGGTCATCAAATGGCATTGTGCTGTATGTAATCATGTTGATATTGGATATAGTACGAGGAGTATTTTGAGGAGGGATAGAAAACATTCCCATAAGATATGAATCCTTAAACAATACTACTCCAACATCTTCATACATAATAACTGACTTTCCAACATAAGGGACACTATTTGTAGAGGCAGGATCGGAAGTATAGTAAGACAATTGATCAACATTGACAATATTCCCTTTATGGGGGGACATTATTAATTGAAATATCAATGAAAGTACATATGTCATAGTGTAATATAAACTTCATCCTAACAAAAGGTTTTATTTAAGTGGGGCATGAATGACCTCCACCTCAACCGTAACAATTTTTCCTTCCATATCTATGGGTAAATCTTGAAGAATTCCAAAAGGGCGAAAAAATCTTTCATCAATGGCTTTCAAAATTGTGGGTGATTGATTTATTTTTGGAGAAACAAGAGTTTCCCAACAAGCCAGAGATATTATGCATGTATATTCTCCCTCATCAATTATCGTGCAAACAAATTGCCTAGAATTGATTAAGACATGTATTTGAAAATCCATTTGGTGTGGGAGTCTAGGTACAAAATTATCAAGATAAAATATCATGAGATTATATTCTTGAGGGTAAATAACACTAATAGCCTATAAGAGTAACTTCCTCTGGGCTGGGAAAGTTTTCAACACTTCAAGGGTCGACATTGCTAAAGGTGACATACCATATCTTAAACAATGTTGTAATTCTGAGCAGCTCTCACATGTGGACTGGAAACTAATTTTCAAATAACACCTTTAGAAGGTGGTTTAATTACCGGATCAGAAATAGGTTTCTTGATTTGTAATGGTTTTGAAGTAGGAGGAGTGGACATGGGAGGTTAACTGGATGACCCAGTTTCCTTTCTATTACAGGACCCTTAAATAAATAATCTTGAGATCGCATTGCAACCATAACGTGAGAGGACATCATCAAGATATCTGTCGATGAAGTGGAAGAGGATTCATTGTGAGAAATAATTTTACTTTCCTATGAAGGAAATGGATCCTTAAGAGAAATGGGTGTGGGTGAACCATTAATGAACTTAGTAACCTTAGCCCGATGGGGGAATTCCTTTATGAAATTATCTTCGTCACAAATTAGACATGGATAATAAGGTTTATTTCTCTTGTTAGATGGTTCAATTTTATCTTTTTTCCCATTTGATGATTTTTTTAAATTTTTTTTACCCTTCCCTTTCTTTTTAAATCTAGTTGACTTTGTCTTAGCAATAGATGAATCTACAACATTAATTTCTGAATTATTTTTGAGAGAAGAGTCTCCATTAGGTGAATCAGGTAAATTTATAATAGGAGTGGTAGATTTAGATTGTATCTTTTTACCCTTGGACGTGTTAATTGTACCGATTACACCATCTGCGGCATGAGAGTCAGAAAGAGTCATAGTTACTTGACCATGGCAAGGCAAATCAGAATTTTTTTCATACAAAGTGCTAGACTGTGTGTAAACGAGGCCTAGATATTGGACTTCGGAAATAACGCACTCTTTTATGACAACGCCTCCTTTGGCTACATCTTCAGTAATATTTGGGAGTAGAGACTTAATAAACAATTCAGCCAGAATTTGAATTGGATAAAAAATTTGACCAAACAACGTCTACGTCTCCATTAATGAATGTGATCTAAAATATAATTAAACATACTTCGTTTGAGTGAGGTCAAAATTTCCATACCATTATCATAATAGAATGATAACTGAAAATTATTTACGGAAGTAGTTTCTAATACATTGAAATTTTTGAAAGAGGCTTGTGGTAACTCAATGTACCACTTCTCTACTAAAACAATCAAGGTTTTTTGAAAAATTCTTAATCAAATAGAATCATTGACAAGAGATTTGGATGCGTATCGCAGATGATATGTCATAGCATGGTTTGAAGGGTCCTCTCCAAATTTTCCTTCAAACTTTTAAATGTCACTGGGCAACTTAGTAGGCATGACTAACCAAAAAGGAACATAAGAAATATGATCATTTGCTAGATGAGACAAGTCTAGTAAATCTAAAGTTTCTATAAAATGTATCTGCCAGTTAGGGTCTTGCTGAGAATATTGATAACCTCAAGGGACAATTCCAATACCTGTAGGAGGGTATCTAGGATATATTGGAATAGCCTGGGCAGTTGGAATGTGCATACCTCTAGGGTATCAAGGGTTAGCAATACCAACTTGAGCTTGTGCTGGTATATGAAATGTTTGACCAGGGTATGGTTGGCTCTGGAAAGGCGGACTTGGTTTCTTTTGTCTGAATTGATTTTGTCCCTGAAATGGCTAGCCCTGAACAAATTGAACTTGAAAGGTTAACCTGTGAAAGTTTTCCCTTCAAAAATTTGACTTATTTTCATGGCTACTACACTAGGTTGTCCTAAAGATACTTGGGGTATAGACTCGATTTTAGGTCCATTTTGATAAATGGTAGTGTGGGGGATGGCCTCTGTGGTATTCAACATTGAAATTTGAGGGCTAGTAGAAATAGAGTCTTGAGAAACTCCCAGTATGGGTGTGTGAGGAGTACTCATTTGATAAATGGACATTTTCATAGTAGGTTGGATGGGAGTACGACGAGTAATCAGGCCATCCTGGTGACTACTTGACATAGATTCCCCTGGTGTAATTCGAGGTATTCCCTAAACAGTTTCTGGGACTTGAGTATAAAAAATTGGTCCACTTAGACGAGAAGGTTGTGTGTAAGGAATTTTTGGGGTAGATTGTAAAGGTGGTTGAGTAAACGAAGGATTCCATGTAGTGTTCATCCCTAGATAAGGAGTTCCCACTTAGGGTTGTGACGCATAAGGTTGAGAATAACAAGTTTGAGGCATTGGACCATAAATTTTATAACTATTGGGTAAAGGTTTCCCTACAACCTAGGATAAGTTTTAGGATAAGATTTTCCTCTCAGAATAGGTTGTTTCCCCCCAGGTGGAATGTAACCACCTGATGAGTTAATTTGAGGGGTATTCTCGAAAATCATATAAATATAGTCCATAGTCAAAGCTTGGGCAGTAGACTCTCTTATACCAGTTGACACAGTAGAATCTTAAGGGGGAGGAGATGCTCCTGAGAATGTTTCAAGAAGTGACTCACACCCAATAGGAACAGAAAGAACACCATAAAATATGTTTTCTAGAGTATATGAGAACATAGATGAATCAATAGACATGTTTCTAGACGCCATGTCAGATATACTATATCCGGGTAAAGAGTAAAATGGGATTCAGCGATGTGGATGACTGTAACCAGATGAATGGATAAATTCAAGGATGGTAAGGTACCAAGGATCCAGTTGAAAAGGAGTAAAAGATAAATCTAAAGGAAATTTCACTCCATGGGGCCGTAAGTTTAAATAAATTTGACGAGTAGTAATTTCTTGCTCTTCTTCATTGTCAGTAATGTCTTGAATGCTAATAAGGGTAGGAGGAAAATTCTCAGTGATGAGAATTTTTAATCGAGGTGAATGAGGATGACTAGGAGTAGGGGTTATAACATTTAAAGGCAACTTGGGTTCTGTAAAATTAGACTCGGGTTTAGAAATTTCTGGGTCAGTGAATTTTGTATCTGAGAGTTCACCAAGAACAGATTTGACTATGACTGCTTCACAAAATTCTCATGGATCCTATTCTAAATATATTTAAAATTTGTTAGTTCTAGTTACTTGGAAATTAGGATATTTCACAATGGATTATTCTGGATATTTCAAAGACCTGATTCCTAATGATTGTGTCATTTCAATTTTAATTTTCTCCAACTGACTTGGTGTGTATTGAGGGTGTTTCCCCTGCATTGTACGTGAAGTTCTCATTAATTCAGCCAGGATTAAATTTTAAAACAAAAAATCACAAAATGTTAATAAATCACACCTAAGGCCTCTATAAATAAGCAAACATGTGAACACACGCTATAAAATATAGAATTCAAACCACACACAAACAATATGTTTCCATAATAAAATCACTAGTTGGTGATGAAATCCAACCTTGCAAAGATCAGTGTGGAAAACTAGTGGTTGGTACAGTTACCCTAACAACTTGATTAATGAAAAAATATGGCACAAGTAAATCCACTATGCCATCTCGAGTGAAGATTTGCCTCCAAAAATTCCAAGCGAGACTATTCAGTATATGCTGTAGGTATAGTGGGACCTTGCCTCCACCTTCACCTTCGGAAAAATCCTAATATTATAGCCACTGAGTTTACCAAATAAGATAATCAAACCCAGGGGAAGTGTCTGTTGCTCGATATACACGCAACGGCATAGTGAAAAAGCTCAATCCCCTTGAAAGCTCTTCGACATGGTAAATTTAAGGTTTACTAACAAGTTATCCCGGGCTCTTTGGAAATGGTTAATCTAATTCTTACTATTTGTAATGCATGCCAACTTCTATCTTGATCAATGAAGTAGGTATGACTATTCCATTGGCTCTGACATGACCTCATGTTTGACTCTTTTAAGAATAGCTTCAGAGAGAAAAATTGCAACAATTGGAATTTTTCCTACTATTTGTTTGTTTATTTTCTTTGGAAATTTAAGTACTTCCCTATTCCAAAGCACTAATCTTGATCTAAATTGGTGGAATGAGCCCTAGAAAAAAATAAAAAAATTAGATTAATTTTAATTAGTGTTGTGTTAATTTGGATGTTGTTTACGCAAACGGGTACGAAAGTGAAACTTGATGATGTTGCGACTCACTCAAAATATTCTAATGCACTCAACAATGAATATGCAAGTTTTTGTTTTGATGAATTCCTAGTTAAGGGAAAGTTAGAGTTTCTATGAACTTGAAAGTGCAAATCTCCTAAAAAAATTCTAAAACACGTTTTTTCATAAAGAAACCAATTCACTTTGAAGCTTATTCAGTGAAAATTTAATGAAACCTTTTGTCCTCTTTAAGCCAAAACATATGATTATTTTTTCAAACAAATATTCCCAATTCCTCAAAACTGATGAAAAGCACAAAAACCCTAAAATTTATGAAACAAATTGTCAAAAGAAAAATTCTTAATGAAATATTTAACTAATGATTCCTACAAGTGTATTTTTATGATTACCTCAAAATGAAAGCAAAACAAATCACTTTTTCACTTAACAAGAAGAACTAATTTCACAAAAAACTACTTTTTTGAGAGAAAAACCTATTTCACGAATCTACAAGATTTCTTTCACAAAATGAGAAAAAAAAATCACTCAAAAGAACGAGATTAATAACACACCTGGTATATCTAAAAGGAAAAGATAGAAAAAGAAAATCTAGAGAGGCAATCTATCTCTCCCACTATAACCATTAGACCAACCAGGGTAAACCCTACCTGAAAATTGTAAAGGGGATGAAATCGGAGAAATTGACAGTAAGGAAAACAAATTAAGCTCAGAAACGAGTCCTAAATGTTGACATAAGAAAAAATTACCACTACAAAGTAGAAATAAAAATATAACAAGAAGGAAATTCATTTTTTGAAAATTTTCAGCGGGCTGCACATGTAACCTCTGTAATTGAGTGCACATGCGCACTATGTTACAATGAAAACTATGCAAAAATACACTCTGTTGTGAAAACAGAACCGCGCAGGGGCGGGAAATTTTAGGGAAAATAAAAAACAAGGCACCCAACCTAGAGGATCTAAAAGGTCATCAATTACAAAACATCGAGAGACATTCAAACCAGTAAAAAAGGAAATTTAAACCAAAGAAAACTAAGAGAACTAAGACGTTCCCCAATGGAGTAAGAAATTTGTTACTTCGATAAATCCCTATTGCGTACAAGAGCGATATCCCTAGAATCCTAACAGAGTACTAGAAACAAACAAACATGAGAATATCTCTTTCCATAAGTGAACAATTTTCATATTACTAAAACTAGGAGACATGGATGATGATCTTACATTTTCCACTAAATTACTAATGAAGGCCCCACAGTTTGCTCCGATGAAGCTTTTCGATGCTTAGAATAAACCCGCAACCACAAAAATGAAAATGATCAGATGCATATGCAACATAATAATAATCTAAAAACCAACTTAACCTAATGATCAATGACATTAGGAAATAAGATTGCTTTAATGAGTATATGAACCCAAATCATTCACAAATCCAAGAAAACAAATCAGTCAGGAAAAATACCCAATTGTATTATCAGAGAACAAAGATAAATATTACAACCAAGCCTTCATGTCGTATTAGCTCTTCCCGAATACCTTCAATTTTCCTCGGTTAAAAAACTCTCCAATCCCAAAACACCAGACTAAGACTACTATATGTGAGCTCCCCTGACCCTGAAGTCTCAGCTCAATTTATAGGAAAAACTAAGGAGGTTTCAGATCCACCAAAGATGGGTGAGATCCAAAAATGAGGGGATTAGGGTTCCATGATCCAAGGGAATTATCTCCATGATTGGAGGGGTTTCGCTTGAACTAATATGACTCAGAGGCTTCTAGTTAGGATATATGCACCCAACTATGCTTCTATAACCTTATTTTATTTTTTACTTTACCTTGAGTCAATGGCCCAATTTATAATCGAAAACAGAACATAGAGCCACGTGGGGAATATTAGCAGTATCAGCACACGTGCAATAAATGACTATATAAAGTGCGCAAGTAATCTTTATTATTTTAAAGAGTCATTTTCCCCAAAATTCATGACATGGTAAAGAAATAATAATGTTTGACTTGCAAGGGAACATGAGTATGGATGGTGATGGATCCACTTTCAGTGTCAAGTGTCACGGTGACAAAATGACGTGTAACACCTATGAAAATACATCTTTCATTTCTATCATCAAGATTATTTCTTAGCTTCTCAAGAATATGTGCAAAAACTATTGATCCAAATATTGTAAAGTGTGATACATTTATCTTTTTAGCATCCCATGCTTCTTGAGGTACTGTATCTTGTAGAATGGTTGTTGGAGTCTTTTTTAGAATATAAACTATTGTCTAAACTCCTCTAGACTAATAGTCATTCGACAACTTCTTCTCACAAATCATACATTTGGCCATGTTCATGATTGACTGATTTTTTTCTTTCTGCTACTCCATTATGTTGTTGGGTACATCTTGTTGTGTTTTGCATTATCATTCCTTATTGTTCAAAAAAATATTTAATGTAATTGGAACTTTATTCTCCTCCTCTATATGACCTGAGGACTTTTAACGAATTTCCATTCTTATTTTCTCCTTCTACTTTGAATTCTATGAATCTTGAGAATGTGTATGATTTATTTTTGAGAAAATAAACCCATATCTTCCTATTGTAATCATCAATGAAGGTTAGAAAATAAATACTACCACTAATGGACTGTGTTTGCATTGGGCCACATATATATGTATGGACTAGTTGTAAAGTTTGCTTTTCTCTAGAGGAATATGTCAGAAATATCTGCTTTATGCTTTATTAGAATATATATTTCACAATAAAAATATTTTTTATTCATAACTCAGAGACCAATGACCATTGAATGTTTCTGAAGAAAACTGACTATTGAATGGGATGTCTTCATACCTCGAATGCCATAATTGAGACTCATCTATTATTTACACATTATGGGAAAAATAATGTGAAATATTTCAACTTCTAAGAGTCAATACAAACATCATATTCCTGGTTTTTCAAACATTTGTTATTAGTCTTCTATTGGGAGGTTTTTCATAGATATAACATGTTTTCCCTTGAAATATTACATCATAACCATGTTCCATCAATTGACCTACATGAATGTGGTTATGCTTCAGATGTGGAAGATAGTAAACATAAAATATGTATTTATGTTCTTTTTGTCTGGTAGGAACATGGACAATACCCTTTCCTTCAACTTTAATGCGAGAACGATCTCCAACAGTAATTTCTGATGTTGTGGAAGCATCAAGATAAGAAATAATAATTTTTATATATTTCATATGATTGTTGTAGCCACTATTAAACAACAGAAGGTCCTCACTATTAGTCTCCTAAAAAAGATGGCAAGAAAGAAAAAGTGTCTCGGAGAATTCTCCTTCATTGTTGGAGACATGGACACCACCGATTTGTTGATCTAACTGTTTGTTTTTGCATTCGTGTCACAATGCCTAGATTTCTTGCAATAATAGCATTGGAAATTATATTTTCTCCATTTTATGCTTCTCTAAATTTGGTTTTGTGGAGGTCTCCATTGCTCTGTTGCATGATGATGTAATGATCTGCCTCTACCTCGGCCTATGCCTCACTTGTTTCCGCCTCTATATCCTCTTCCTCTACCTCTTCCAAAAGATAGTTGTGCTTTGAAATCTTGTTCCATGGAATCGTCTTCCAAGTTGAGCCTTGTTTCGTGTTCTGTAATTGATCTAGTCAAGTGTTCTATTGACAAAGGTGTAAAATCGTAGGATTCTAGAATGGTTGTTACAATCATGTCATATTTATTGGTGAGGATTCAAAGGACTTTTTCAACAATCTCATTATCTGTAATGGTTTCTCCAATGAGATTGATCTAATTGACTATTCCCATGACTCTAGTCATGAATTGATCCAGATTTTCTATTTCAGTCATCTTCAGGGTTTCGAATTGAGCTCTCAATGTTTGCAATTTAGTAGTCTTTACTGTATCATTATCTTGATATGCAGCTTCGAAAATATTCCAAGCTTATTTTGTTGATGATGTGTCGATTATATTTTCGAAGATAGAGCATCGACTACATTTTGTATCCAACATTTGGCTTTGTGGTCTTCCTTTCTTAGTTTTGTAGGGGCATTTCTCTCATTATTATTCATGGCTACTAATTGTTCTTGGGTACATAACCGTTCGGCAATATATCCCAACATTTGTGTTCTTGCAAAAAGGTATTCATTCTTAAATACCAAAGCTCGTGATTTTTTCCAAGAAGAGTCAAAGTCTGTGGAAAAGAGTTGAAAGAAACCATTTTTTTTATTGAGAACACACGCCTTTTCAGTCAAAAAAAATTCTTTAACAAAGATTATTATTATTGAATAAATACCTTTAATTTGAAAAATAAGCATTCTTCAAATAATCTTCAAATAAACCAACCCCTTTTCAAATGGCTCTCTTTTCTAACTAAAATAATTTTCAAAAACAATAAACAAACCCTTTTTTTCTAAACTAGGAATAAAATTCCGTTTTTAATACTCCTTTGTAAAGAAGTTTAAATCACCTCTTTAAGAAAACCTTGAAAAAAAACACTTTTCTTGCTTTTAAAAGCATAGAAGTAAAAAAAAGAACCTTTTTAAGAGGACTCTTCTTCCATTAATACGTTTGGGGTTTTTACATTTCATTAAAAAAAAAAAAAAACGTTTTATGAACAAATACCCACAACTACTAAACACTCTTGCAGCCTTGTTTGATTTTGAGGTGGACGTTAACTGTTGTCGCCAAGTGAGGTAAATAAAAAGAAAACGACTTATGGTAATTTTAGGAAGTTCTGTTTTTTTCAAACATCTGCTGCATCGTTTTCCTAGTTCTCAACACAGGCTCGCTCCGGCTCAACATTGCCCACTTTTTCAACTCACTAGGTGCGTCAACCTAAAAAACAATTTTACAATATCCTAACTTTTCGACCATTTTGCTCACTTTTTATTTTTCTATGGGGATTAAGTGTTGCACTTGCGTGTATTGACAGGTGCGAAAGTGATACACTTCTTTCTCTTCATAAGTGCGAAATTCAAGTTGCTTTTACACTCTCTGCTCTCATCAACTAAACCCTAAAAACAACAAAATCAAATATAATAACACCTAATAACCAGTAAGTCCGTGAAGCGGAGGCCTGACGGTGGAGGGAGATGACTTTCATCCAATCCACCAAGGTTCAAATCTCCGTGGAGACGTATGTCTGTTGTGTCTTGGCTAGAAGAGTAGGCGACCCCAGAGCGGACGTCTCGGCTCTTGTTGAGGCATAAGTTCATTGCTATTGTGTGCCGCTTGCAGGCTGTTGCACCTAGCCTAGGTTTATAGTGGCAGCCAGTTGGATTTGAACCCGAGCCTTGCTCAGGTAACTCTCACCATTTACCAATTACCCTAGATCTAAAAAAAAACACCTAATAACCAGTAAAATTAATTCGGAGTGTCTTCTTGACCTGATCTACATTTGTATTGGCCACCTCTCTTTCAAAACATTCACACACTCCCTGCATTATTTATTAAAAAAAAAAAAAAACAAATCTAATGGATACTCGAAATCACATCCTCTTACCATGACCCAGCTTCATATTTACAAAATTAGAGGAAATTATGCAACCTCCCAAATATCAGATTTGATTTGGGAGAAGGTTATGCTACTGTATCATGTCTTTGGATATAGATGTTCAAGTTGATATAAAAAAGGGACTACATTTTTAATGCCCCACCAGAATATCGTAGCAAGAGGATATCAAAAACATCTAAATAATCAGTGTATAACAGTTACCTCTCCGCACAATTTTCATAATTTTAAAAATCCAACTAACTGATTCAAACTATTCATGGCATAAATAGATATGCTCAAGAGTATTATCCTCTCTCGCATTTTTCCCCCTCTATTCGCTGGGTCTTTCGCGCGCTGTCAGTCCACTGCCTTTATATGCCGTGCTAGTGGAATTCATGGAAGCTCGATCCACATAGATTTGATTAATGATTTCATCCTAGCTAGATGCATATAAATTTTATTAATGGTTTCAACACAGTTTTAGGGATTTTGAGCGAGCATATTCAGTCCCAACGGACAATGACATGAAACCCCAAAGTGGAAAGATTGCTTTGTTATATAATTGGTTACGACGTTCAATGTCTAAACCATTTGAGAAAAGGTATAACACAAAACTTCACAACTTCCCCATTATTTAAAAATTAAAAAAGTGATCCCTCGATAATTTAAATGCTCTATCTATCAATTCCATTCGATGTATTTGCTGGCTCCATGACCATGTATTCGAATAAATATGTAAATGCATGCATTGGGCCTGGTCACACTTTTGTCATTGTTGTTCGTTCTTTGTCCTGGTCGCTAATATATTATTAGCTCAAATAACCTTTATTTCGAATATTAACAAAACGTACCGATTTTTTTAATAGGTTTCGATTACTTTATTTCATACGAAAAGAAAAAGTACCTATCTATTTAATAATATTTTCAATTTACATAGTTTTCAATTCACATATTCTTTTATCTAAAACCAAGAATATTATATATTAAAAATGGTCAAACGGATATAAACCTTAAAAATGTTCCATGAACCTCTAATAATATTTGATAAATATTAAAAAATAGTAGTGAAATTGTGCAACACCATTTCCTCCTTTTTATTTCTTCTAAAAAAATCATATAACTATAATTATTAATTATTTAATATTTTTTCATTATCTATTTTTTAATTAAAACAAATTATAATACTAGTTGGATATTTTCAAATTAGATTTTCAAATTATAAGACCGATGAACATTTCCTTGTTACTTTGAATTTCATATGCGAAATTATATTTAACAAAATGTATCCTTTATAATTTTTAGTTTTGCTAAAAATGGTTTAGCTATCCATTAAGTTAAAATCTTTATTTAAATATTAAAAATCATATATATTTTTTTAATAGATGTTAAACTATATGTGATTAATCTTGGAACGCTTTTATAGAATTATTTTGAAAGGATTTGATTTTTTTCCTTACTTTTGGTTATATAGTTGTTATATGGTTAGCTTTAAAGTGAGACTAATATGAAAAAGTTGGAGTAATACTCTCTACATATATGTTTTTTCCTTCTTTTCATACACTTATATGCACTCTTCATTCTCAACTTTGACAATAATATTGGGATTTAAGTGCTTGTGTAACTTTTCGTTTTGGCTTTGCCTGGCTAAGAAACAATCACACATAAAAATGGTTTAAGAGAAAAAGATTGCAAATGAGTAGGGGAGAATTGAAATTTGGTGCAGGGAATGAAGTACACACTTAATCAAAATTGATTATGTAAGCTCTTGACGTTGTCGTGTGGCAGTTGGGGGAAAATGACACGAATCCATTTTTATTTTTATATAAAATGTAACTTCTAGCAAGCACACATGATAATATTCTCTGTTAGGGGTATGCTTTGTTTGTTTCTTTTATATAGGAAGTTTGCAAGCATCAAAGATGATGGCTTTCAATGTAATGTGATATCATGTCGAAAGGTGCCTAGTCTTTAATCTTGTTTCTTTTAAATATAAGTATCCCCTATTTTGGTTAAAAATGTGTGTGTTTATTTTTCTTTTTCGGACCCTTTCTAGTATCATGGTCATTGCACTCTATTTGAGTTAGAGCCATGAGGAGTAATATTGTTTGAAAAACTTAGCCACAACACTAAGAGAGTTTTCTGAGAAAAAAATGATGTGTAGTACTTTGGAAAAATTCAAAGGAGGTCATTGAACAGAGAAATTTTATGGGGCTATGGTGATGCATTTGATGTATGAGCTCGAAGCATGAAAATCTAGGCAGATCCCCAAGCATGATATCAATTAACTAATCGTTAAGTGATTTTAGCAGAGACCTATGTAGTTTGCCTTTATACTCAATATTTTTCATGCATAGAAAAGAGGAGTCAACCAACTTGACCTCCAAATCATCTGGGACCTAGTCGGTTTGGTCGGTCATTTAGTTAAGACAACAGAGTTTGGCCTTGTAGAAGTCACGCGACTTGAAAAGACTAATAAGAGGGAACTCCCCGCGCTAACCCTCACATTTGACATTAAGGTGGAGTGTGAGTTCAGGTTGAGAGGAAGTATGTGTTGGAAATGTTTAGGCTGAAACACCCACTCATTTCTCGGGACGAGAAATTGTGACCAAGAGGAAAACAATGGTCTTCTATGTGAATCTAGTCATAGGAAAAGTGTCAAACTTTGGGGATTTAATGAGGAGAAGCTCCATTGTTGCATACAAAAAAGCGAAGGAGCCTGTTTCATGGGCCCCTGAGCCATAGGCTTCTAGAGTTAAAGTTACCAAGGGATTGAAATTTTCAAACCCCGTTTCGGTTTTCATTAAGTTGTATCTAAGCTAGGAAAGGCTTACTATAGGAAAAGGAGAAAAAATTACAAATAAGGTTTGTTATAAGTTGTTGTGGTTATTCCACATCTACAGTTATGGGTAGGTTTGTCAAGAGAAGTGAGTAGCATGCAATAACCTAAGCAGAGGAAGCTCGAAATGTTCTTGCTGAGGTGAACCTATGATGCCAAATGTTTGAGCTAGAGGAGATAACTGATTAGGTGTCCATGGAGGTTGTGGTTTCATCTCATTCTTGAGAAATGGGAGGAGATCAACGATACATGTGGAAGAAGAACAACAAAGTGAATATGGACAATATGTTGTGATAAAGGCACATGATTAGGAGATCATGAAGATTTTCAAGCGTACGAGTATGATACAGGGGCATGAGACCCACTCCTAATTTAAGAATTGATTCTAGGAGCTCCAAAAGGAGTAGCATGGAAAGTAGAGGCAAAGGGCGTGAATCCTTTTTTGATTCTATGTAAAATGTAGCCTTTGGAAGGCATACATGGCAAGAATATCTATTAGGATTCTATTGTGTTTTTTTCTCTTCTTTAGGAAGACTACACGTGTTAGAGAGGGGGGTAGCTAATGTAATGTGATATTAGTTCAAATGGGACTAGGCCCTGAATGAGTGAAATATGTAATCGTGTTTCCTTTTTATACAAGTATCTCCTCTATTTGTTAAAAATGTGTGTGCTTATTTTAAGTTTCCAGACCCTATCTAGTACCATGATCTTTGCATTTTGTTCGAGTGAAATCCATGGAAATTAAGATTGTTTGCAAAGCATAGAAATAGTGCTAATAGCAGTCTCTGAGTTGAAAACGATGTGTTTGACTTATGAGTTAGTCTCATCGTATGGACAACTTGTGACCAAATGAAAGGAGGTTATGACAAAAACACTGTTTGTGAGCCTATGGCCATGCATTTGATGTATGAGTTATAAGTGCATAAATAAGGGATGATCCCTCGAGCTAGTATGAATTAATTAATAATTAAGTTATTTTAGTGGGGACCCATGTATTCAACCTTCATACTCCATACGTTTTTTTCGCAAGGAATATAGGAGTTGATCAACCGACCTCGAACTTGGGTGCGACCTAGTCGGACCAGTCATGCTTTGAGTTAAGTTAGCATGATCGAGGCTCATAGCAATCAACCAATTCCTTTAGACTAAGAATAGGGAACTATTTGCACCAACCCCAACCTTAGACATTAAGGTGGAGTGTGAGCTTGATCTAAGAGGAATTGTATGTTGGAAATATGTGGGCCAAAACAATAGCTCATTTCTGGAGATGAGAAATTGTGGCCAATATTAAAACAATGGTCCTGTATGTGATTTCGGTTAGAGATGAAGTATTGGAGTTTCATGATTTAATGGAGATGAGCTACATTGATGCATGTCTGATCTGGATGAGAAAATTAGTGGTTTATATGCTAAATTCCAATTCAGAATATAAAAAAATTGCTTGAGGTTTATGAGGTAAATTACAAGTTAATCAATGAGTTTTTATGTTAATTTTTTGAGAAAATTAACATAAAAAAAAACACTAAACAAAAAAATCTAACATACATTAACATAACTATAAATAGTAACAAAATATCACACGATGAAGGAATTCACCTAGCCTTGGATACATCTCCTTGGTCTAGCTTCCAATGGCTTGGCCCTCTTCTATTATGCTCAAAACTGTGATTACATATGTTTACAATGCTCTAACATCTCTGAAACCTAATCCAATGGCTCCAGAATACCCAAAAAGTCCTATGTAGCCTCTTTCGACCTAAAATTTGGTAAAAACCTGAACTAGTTATGGCTTCCCCAATTTTTCGCACTAACCGCTCAAGAATTTACATGAAATCCGACACCATCCTACATTTTAGCCCAAAATTTGATAACGAAGTGCAAAATTGAACAATAATCAAGAAAAATTGTGAGGGCATTAATTTTTACAATAAAACCTAAAGTCTGGATTTCATACCCTATGGTTTTGATGCAAATATATTTTTTATTAAAAATCACTTTGAGCGGTTAACTAACCACTGACAATTAATGACGAGGTGGTAACATATGCGACCTGTATGGACGATTAGGGAGGAAATTAGCCACCCGATGACTTTAAAGGCAGTCTTAGTCATCTTTTCAGATGGCTAAGACATTTTGTTGTTACGGTTATAGTTAGTGAGGGGGGCACATGGCTAGCCTCCCGCCCATGGTCCTACCCCCAGTCGGTGGCCAAGGCTAGGGCTAGACCCCAACCCCCACCCCCAATTTGAAAACCATATCATATAAAAACTATGTGGAAAAAATAATATACCAAAGAACATTATGATGGCACTATGGAAAAGGCTTTGTGATGGAAGCTTAGAGGTTGTGGGTTCGATCCACGCCCGCTTTGATTAGAACTTAACCCAATTTTGGTGGTTGTAAGGCTGCCACGTGGTGGCCCCTGGCTGGACCATGTGGTAGCGTGTTATTGGCCTCCATAACCCCAATCAAAACATGTAAATCAAATAAATGACAACATCCCACTTGGTAGAATATGATTCAATAGAAGAAATCCATTAACCCAGTCAACCTGCCACATGGGCATAACTAATCAGTCGTACAGACTGTTGACTAGGTTGCCGTGCATTTTTTTTTAAGTTTCATATTTGAAAAAGTGGAAGGAACGTTTTTCTGGGGATGCAGTGTCGCTTTTCCATGAAACAAGTTGTGTCAGATTCAGAACGATCAAATATACGCGGTCGTTGACGTTCCACACAATTTAAACAACTTTAATATTTGAGCATGATTTTGAGGACCTAATCACTCCCCCCACTGGAAGCTTTTAGACCCGAAAATATCTTTCATTACTGAACATGTGGATGAGGGTAGAACCCCCTCACCCTTATGTTGGGCCAAAATTAAGGTATGTTTCAAATCTATGATTACTTCGAATTATGACATCGTTTTGGGAGTTCTCCCTCATTTTAAACAATAAAGACAGAGAAGGTTTATGAAAATTAGGGAAATTGGGTTAATGACAAAAGGAAATGCTTTTATAACAGAAATTTGACTTATTGTATCTCTGTATGCAAGAAAGAAGAGCAACTCAACCAACGTTAAACTGAAGACAACCGACATACATGGACTCATGAAATCTCATTAGCTTCCAGAAAACAACAGAAGGCAGAAAGACAGATCCAAGCTCGAGAACCCAAATGACAGCCATGCACAGCGAGCTGTCTTTTGGAAAATACTGTCCCACTGTGTGAAAATGCCTTTAAAAGGACCAAGGATGAACTAGAAAGAGGGACACGAATTTCCTTCTGTAATCAATGCTTCAGGATAGAAATGTTCAATTGTATCCCTGTATTATCTTTTGATTTAATAAAGAGCTTTGATGTTTCGAACAATCATATTTTGAGTATTTCATTGCCTTAGAGCTTCTGGTGGTCTAGGCACAACCCCTCGACGTTTCCTCGCCAATTTTCATGATGTGCGTTAGCTACAAAATAAATATCCAGTTATCTAATGCAATTGTAAATTACTTTTCCACTCAAAAAAGCTATAGTTTTTCTTTCCTCAAAATAGTTTAGCATTCATGCTTTCTGGTTTAGAATAACGTTTTATCGCTGTTAGATGTTTTCATTTTCTTCCAACGCCTTTGCAATCGGTTTAAGAATCATAGAGTAATTACTGTTCAATGTTATTTATCTTTATGAATTAGATTGTTCCCTCAGTATGATAAGGCGTCCAATTCTTGATAAGTTCGGTAAGATATCAATTAGTCAGTTTGCAAAGATAATTCCATTGTAAAATTATATAATTAATTGCTGATTCATTTTATTAATATTGTTGTTCAACTCATTCAGGTTGTTTTTCAATTCATTAATATTGATGTTCAAACCATCATTATGGTGTTCAATTATAGGTTTCTCTCTTTCTGATCTAGACAGAATAGTTAGCTTCATTCTACCAATTCATTTCTCATTGAGTTGATTGAACTTTGAGAATTAGATAATCCTTTTCATAGGAAATATAGAGTAACTATCAGTCAACCTCACTCACATATACTATTCTTAAACGCTTGAAATAAGAAGACTTGCCCTGGGTTAACAATTCAATGAGAAGCCTAGAGGTTGCCTATAATAAGCCTCCTTTGTGAATCGAAATTTTTGGCGTCGTTGTCGGGAAGAGTGTTCCGAGTGATATCCTTTATTCATATTTCTCCATTTTTGTGAAGAATTGGGTGTTACAAATGAGAGGTAAGAACCTGCATAGCGGTAAGAAAAACGCTTTCTCCCTAGCCCGCTTCTCAGTAAATTGTGAAAATATCGGTAGAATAGGTGCTCTTGTTTTATGACTAGGAAGAAAAACATGAAAACAAATCAAAATAATCCGCAAAAATCCCCAAAATCCAAGGGAACAGTGGTCCTTGGAAGAAAAACATATATATACGAAATCATTAAGAAAGATGAATCCCAGGCATCTGTAGGACCCTGAATCATTCCCACTTAAAGTCTTGCTACTCTCCCTCAGGCAGCATCCTCACCGTCTGCAGCCTACACCGAGATTCACAGTGAGACAAAAGGATCTGAGCTAACCCTTGAAACTGCCAATCATATAGGTACTTACCCTTAGAGAGAGGGAGGTTCTTCTAACTTACAGGAAGGGGAAGGAGAAACTGATGGTGCAATACAAATAGAAGCTTCAGAGCCCAAGTCCCTTAAAGGAGTGATCGAGACATAGATACTCAGTATTCCAGATTAGGGAAGTGATGTAAATTTTCCTTCGCACTTACCTCCCAATTCCCTGAGGATTACTCCTCCAAAACATGAAATTCCTGAAGATTACTGGCACATATTTAATCAAATGGAAAATAATCAAAACCAGAATCAGAGGAAGACATCAAAATTGGAGTTCCCCATTGATGACCATGCTGCAAATGCCCTTATGAAATCCATTCCCTTGCAAAACAGGCCAACCCTCCATGTGTTGACCACGGAAGGTCCTGATGCATTCCTATTTGAATTTGATGTCCTATTTCGGGGGTATGACTACACCACCGACCCTCAAAAACTGAAACTATTTCCCTCTACTTCAAAGGGAACAACATTACCCTAGTTCATAGGACTGGGTGGGGGAACCATTAATAATTGGGACTAAATGAAGAACATTTTTCTTAATAAATATCAAGACTATTACCAGACTCAAGAAGTAAAAAATGAAATCTTCAATATGTCTGCAAGGGACAATGAAACATTGGAAGTATATGTAGAAATATTTCAATACAATTTACAAATGTCTCCATATACCACGTTATCCAAAGACATCTTAAAAATGATTAAGGGAATGAAAGAAGAATGGGTTGAAACACTTAACATAATGCGAAAAGGGGAGATTACCCAGGAAGAATATGATGAGATCATTTCCCTGTGTATTAGATGCTCTAAGGGTAGTACACGTCAAAGGTCTAGTGAACGTGACTCAATGAAAAAAGAACTTAAGCAGTCTGATGGAAATGTAACTAGAGCCGAGTTTGGTAATCTCTTGGAAAACTTTAAAACTAACATTTTAGGTACTTTGACAATGCAGCTTGATGTATTACAGGCCAAGCAGAAGCAAGCTATAGTAGAGCAAAACTTGGTCATTTTTTTCCCACACTGTCGGAATAAACACAGCCAATGGGAATTCCCCTTAGACATGGTTCAGACCTGTGCCATCTATACTGAGGACAATACCATGGACCAGTGCCCCTCACTCTCGAGACTAAAAGCAGTTTACAAGGAATAAGAGGAAGAGACAGAACCACTCTACTTAATTAATCACCGTCAATAATGGCAGGCACGACTAGGTATGCCTCACAATCTACCTCTGTTCTTTTCTTCTCCGCAGTTCAACCACCAAAACCCTGTAACAACTTGGCAGAATCAAAATCCTTTTTCTACTTTGACGAACGAGTCGTTTCCAATGCCACCCTAGCCAACATAACCCTCATCAGGGAATAATTGGCCAAGCTTTCCCTATTCTCCTCCTTGTTGGAAAAACATTCCATATCAAATCTAGTGGCCAACATCCCCTTCCTAGGCCACTATTTGGCCTCGGAGTTGGTAGTGACCCCCAGGAATGACCAATTTTCCAATGGGAACAGGGATCCAGAATCAAGCTACACTTCCAGCTCCATACCCAATACAACACAACCCTCAGCCTATTATACGTCCTCAATTTCCATATCAACCCAATCTTAATCCCAATAATAGATCGGTTCAGCTAATTCAGATTATAGAAGAACCAAACCTCAAATAGAGGCCATGAAATGAACTAAGGCTGAGATCAAGACGCACTATCTCACCAACAGAAGTTACAACCTCACCTCAATCTGGATCTGGAACTTCAACGAAGCCTAGCCAAGAAAATATAACGGGAACAGAAGTAGCCCAAGGAAAATAAACGATTGAACAACAAGGGCCTGAAGAACTGAGGATATCTCCGCCTTCATTCCCTGAAAGGTTAGCTCTCCCTAGACCAATAGCCTCTCTATATTTTGACATCTTGGGGGAGTTAAGAAAGCTTTTTATCAAAATTCCTCTTCTCCAGGCCATGCAAGACATTCCCATCTATGCAAAAAAAATTGAAGAGATACGTGGGAAAAATAAAGTAAAAAAAACAAAGGTTGTACCCACCGTTCATGTGATAAGGACGCAATCTGACTTATTACTGGGTAAGGAATCGCCCATAAAATATGATGACACATGAAATCCCATAGTAATTGTGCAGATCTCTAAGAACTCCTTTTCAAACACATTGGATGACATAGGGGCGTCCATTAACATCCTAACTACGGGAACCTGCGAAAATCTAGGCATATCAACCGACGACTACATTGCTAGAGCTTGCTGACAGGTTTGTTATTAGACCAGGAGGAATAGTGCATGACATCCTGGTCTCAGTAGACTCATGGGAATATCCAGCCGATTTATTAGCTATTAATCCAAAGAACAGGATGGACGGGCACCCATTGATTCTTGGGTGACCTTGGCTGGTGATAGCTGATGCTTACATAGGCTACCAAACAGGCAGAATGACCATCACTAGAGAAGATTCCATAAAAAACATCATTATTTATCTTCCTGCCAAACCAAGCTTACCCATGGTAAAAATTCACAAACATCCATATGCATATTGGGATAAAAACATTCGTCCACCTCTGAAATTAGTAGAAGCTCTTGAATTTAAAGATCAAATCGAAGATGATGTAATAAATAATTCTATGAATCAACCACCCACGTCTGAAAATTTAAAATGGAAAATATTAAAAACAGTCGTTGAAGATAGATTTCAAGAGGCCCCTTGACAGACCTTTATGATCAATATGTTCCCACAACTGTTGTGCATAATAGCACACCCATTGAGATTGAAGTAGGGAAGATCCTGAATATTAATGGAAATTTGGATAGTAACCAAAAGAAAAGTCTCATAAAATTTCTACAGAAGCATAAAGCGGAATTTTCTTAGGGCTACTTAGACATTAAAGGCTTAGATTCCCAGCTTTGCACCCATCACATTTATACTGATAAGGAAGCTCGACCCATTATAAAACCTCAGCAAAGGCTAAACCTACACTTCAAATATATTGTAAAAGACGAGCTGCAAAAACTACTGAATATGAATTTCATCTATCATGTTTCAGATAGAAAATGGGTCTCACCTCTGGTAGTCATCCCTCAAAGGAATGGGAAATGGAGAATCTACGTGGATTACAGAGAACTAAATAAAGCAACACAGAAATACCACTTCCCCCTCCATTTCAATGACCAAGTCCTTGACACATTGGTAGGGAGACGGTTATTTTCCTTTCTTGAGGGGTTCAGTGGTTACAATCAAATCCAGATAGCCCCCGAAGACCAAGATAACACAACCTTTCCCTACCCATGGGGTACTTTTGCTTATAGAGTTTTACCATTTGGGCTATGTAATGCCCCAACAACATTTCAAGCATCCATAATCAGCATTTTTTTTTACTTAATAAATGAGGGGCTTGAATTCTATATGGATGACTTCTCACCATATGGTGAGGACTTTGATCAAGCTTTAGAAACCCTAGAAAAGGTGTTGGAGCGATGTATTGCTACTAGGTTATGTTTAAGCGATGAAAAATGTCACATGATGATGACCGAGGGAGTGATGCTATGTCACTACATCTCTACAGCTGGAATACAGGTAGATCTAGAAAAAATAGAAGTAATCCTTCTATTAGCCACACCTTTTACACAGACAAAGGTACGCAGTTTTTTGGGATATGCAGGATATAATTGGATATTTATAAAAAAAATTCACAAATAGCTAAACCTTTGTATACATTGACTGGAAATGTTGAATTCCAGTGGACTAATAAATGTGACACCACTTTTGCATATTTAAATAAATTGGTCTTGACCGCACCAATTCTATGAGGGCCTAACTAGAAACTACCTTTTCACATCTCTTCAGATGCATCTGACATAGCAATAGGGGAAGTTCTTGGCCAAGAAGAAGAAAAAAAGCCTTATGCTATTTATTATATCAGCAAAAACCTCACTCTTACCGAGTTAAATTATACAGTGACTAAAAAGGATTTATTGGCTGTCATCTACGCTATTAATAAATTTAGACATTATATAATTGGCTATCAAGTACTCCTATATACTGATTACTCTGCCATTAGATATTTAGCTAATAAACCAATCACGAATGGGAGAATAACTCGTTGGTTGCTGCTACTGTAGGAATTTGATATAAATATCAAGGATCATCGAGGAAAGGAAAACATGGTTGCAGACTTCTTGTCTAGGGTTACAACGACACACGATATACTAGCAGTTGATGATCAGCTTCCTCACAAACATCTGTTTGCAGTAGCGGTAAAAACACCATGGTATGCAGACGTGGCAAATTACTTGGCAGTAGGAAAGTTGCCCAAACACTTAACATCAAGTGAAAGGAAAATAATTGTGCAACGCTATGCAAGGTTCTCCTAGATCGGTGGATACCTCTTCCATATGGGAGTCTACATGCACATATGCAGATGCATCAAAGAGGATGAGATCTATGACATCCTACGGGCATGTCACGATGAGGCTTGTTGCGGCCATTTCGCAGATCACAGAATGGGGCACAAAGTGTTACAATTAGGCTACTGTTAGCCTACGATTTTCAAATACGCGAAAAAATATGTCCAAGCCTATGATAGCTGCCAAAGAATGGATTGCTCAAGCTAAGCAGACGAAATTCCACTACAGCAACAATTGGTAATAGAACCGTTCGAGAGGTGGGCACTAGATTTCATTGGTCCATTCAACCCACCATAAAACCAAAAGACCTACATATTGGTTGCCACTAATTACGTAATGAAATGAGTAGAAGTAGTGGCCTTATCAAGAGCCACAGAGCAATCTATGGTTAATTTCCTTTTTTAACTGTTCATGCGGTATGGGTTTCCGTGAGAAGTGATAATTAATTGGGGGGCATAGTTCATAGGTAGTAAAATTATGGCCACCATAAAAAATCACCATATCATCCATAGAGTTACATCCCCTTACCACCGGGAGGAAAACACACAGGTCGAAAGCACTAACAAAGTTCTAGAGGAAATTCTTACCAAATCTGTATCAACACATCGCTGGGACTAGGCCACTAGATTACCAGAAGCCTGATGGGCCTATTGCACAACCTTGCGAAACACCACTGGATACTCCCCATATCATCTAGTATTTGGGAGAGAGCCTATTTTCCCGATTGAGTTTGAAATCAAGACTCTAAGAACATCACAGGAGGTAGGGTTGGACTTAACAGAAGCTCAGGTTAAAAGGCTCCAACAAATAAATGAGCTAGATGAAATGTGGCTACTTGCTCTTCGACGAAAAACGATCGTCCAACAAAAGAGAGCTAAGTGGCATGAAAACCTCATCAAGAAGAAGATATTTCAAAAAGGAGATTGGGAACTCCTCTATGACTCTAGATTCCAAGATTTTTAGGGAAAGTTACAAACAAGGTGGCTCGGTCCATATGGAATTCAAGAAGTACACAACAATGGTAGATTCACCTTGACCACCATATACGGGTTTGGTTATACATTTCGAGTGAATGGGCACATATTGCGCCTATATCACAAACTTCTCACGAATAAATCTTTTTGTGAATAGGTACAAAACGATCTCGCTATCCAATTTGTGACAATACGGGGCGATACCCCCACAACCTCAAGTACATGAGCGTTTTCTACCGTTATTTGTAAATAGTGCATATAATTTCTTTACAATTCATATTTTGTTGTACATTCCTCAAAAGTGTATTCTTTTTCTCATCCTTTTTTTTATATATTGTTGTTCAAATTCTTTGAATGGCTGTTGTCCAATCCAATTGAATAGCTGTTGTTCAATCAGATTGAACAACTGTGTTTTTTGTGCGTTTTTATCGTTTACTGTTCAAATCCTTTAAACGGTTGTTGTTCAATTCAACTGAACAATTGTTGTTCAATGGGATTGAACAACTGTGCTTTATGTGTTTTTATCTTTTACTGTTCAAATTCTTTGAACGACTATTATTTAATCCAATTGAACAATTGTTATTTAACCAGATTGAACAGATGTGTTTTTTGTGTGTTTTTATCTTTTGTTCTTCAAATCCTTTGAATGGTTGTTGTTCAATTCAATTGAACAGCTACTATTCAATTGGATTTAATAACTGTGATTTTTTTGTTTTTATCTTTTGCTGTTGAAATCCTTTGAACGACTGTTGTTCAATCAGATTGAATAGTTGATGTTCAATCGGATTGAACATCCGTACTTTTTGTGTTTTTATCTTTTTCTATTGAAATTATTTTAAAGAATAATGTTCAATCCAATTGAACAACTTCTGTTCAATTGAATTGAATAGATTTGCTTTTTGTGTTTTTATCTTTTTCTGTTAAAATACTTTGAATGACTGTTGTTCAATTCAATTAAACAACTATTGTTCAATCGGATTGAACAGCCATGATTTTTGTGTTTTCCCTTGCTGTTCAATCAGATTGAAAAACCCTATTTTTTCATTCTATTTCTTCCCTTGTCGATATCCCCCCTCGATCCTCACGCTAGCTATAAAAGGCCTCTCTGTAGGCGAAGTGGCAATTGAAGAAAGGAGGTAAGCAGTAAAAATTACCAATATGATGATTCTTTGACACTATAATCTCTAAACTAGAAGTTGGCATTTACATATATGAAATGAAAGGCTAAGTCATTCACAGCTCAATTATGTTATCATACAATACATGATCTTATGATGGTATACCCTTCTACAGTTATTAGTAGTATTTCCCTCCAACATGAAGAAATAGGAATAAGGGATATTAACTGTATTGGCATTTTGTTTACATCTCTCACCACCCCTAACTCTTAATGAGTTAACGAGTCTCCCTTCATGTATAAATAATAACTATTATGTTTTCATGCAGATTTTTAAGAGAGGATAAGGGGTCTCATCATGGGCCATCTTACCATGATCATAAGGGTTAAACAAGTGACATGCCCACAATGGCCACCACATTAGGGTAATGACCTTCTCATCTACTTGAAGGATAGGATGTCTCATCATGAGTCAGCTTGATCACTCTGTTACAATCCTAGTGAATGGCAGTGTGAATATCTGGCCATCACACCAGCACAGTGACCTCCTTATAAATTGAAATTCTTATGTTTCAAAAAGTAGTACTATGATTACATGAAAATTTTCAAAAGAGGATAGGTGGTCTCATTACGAGCTAGCCTACCATGTTAATAAGAGCTTAGCAAGTGACATGCCCACAATGGCCACCACACCAGGGTAATGACCTTCTCAACTGCTTGAAGGACATGAGGTCTCATCACGAGATGGCCTGATCACTTTACTACAGCTCTGGTTAAAGGCACTATGGTTATCTAGCTATCATACTAGCATGGTGATCTCTCCACAAAATTGGCAGAATAAGTATTTTTACATAAGGATCCTGGCTCATTTTTTTGGGTTAAAATAGCAACCCTGTCGAGGCTATGAACGCCTGCTGGCAGTAGTGGTTGTACTTATGGTATGAGAGTATGTTTCATCAATAGCCAATTACTCTTACATATATCCTTTTATTCCATCCTTCTTCCAGAAGCCACTACTCGAATTAGTGATGACTCTAATCTACTACATAAATAGCTATAACGGAGATATGCTTAAATTTTTTATCCTTAGGATGATAGTGCCAGTCATTAGCTATCTATATCTTTCTTCCATCACGCTTATCATTAAAGAATGAAATCATATCATAATAAACGTTATACTATTTTATCTCCCTTTCGGATTACTTCCACATGAGATGCATTTATGTCAAAACTTCCAAATCCGACCTTTACATTGTGTATGCTCATAATTATTCAATTAATCCTCATTCCCTAAAACTTGAAAGCCATGACATCCTCTTTCATGTGTAGGCCATGATTATCGAATCTTGAAATTCCCCGTTCGCATTCATGATTGGCCAAATCCCTCTTGTACTTGAGGACGTGAGTGCCCTTACTTTGATGGAGGGGGTGTAATTAGTCATAAATTAGCAAGCATGCGAAAAATATTCACAAATCCTGTTAGACATATAGATAAGACCAGAAGAGCATCACAATTAAGGCATGAAGTTACCTGCACAGGATCGAAATCTCTCTTTCTCTTGCATACAACATTCATTCGAAACAACAAAGCTGAGAGAGAATAAAATTAGAAGAAAAAGACCAGGAAAACATACCAACCCTAGGAGGAAATTCTCTTCGGAATGAACCTTCAAAATTCTTGATTTTAGATGTAGCTAGTGCTACCCTCCAGCAAGTCGGCTGGCTGACATATGTAAACCGATTACAAGGATTTGATACAGAAGTAGCAACTGAGTTTCTGCAAAACCTGCAAGAGGGACAGACCAGAATCAAGGGAAGAGTTATACTAGTCACAGAGGAAATTATTACTGAAATATCCGGAATACCAACAGAAGGAGAGATATGGACAGAGAAACATCTCCTCTTATGAGAGGTAGTTGAAACATATCAGGATCCAGAAGAGCCATTGGAGCGAAAAGGAAAAGGGATTAACCCTACCTCTCTACACCAACCATAGCAAGAACTAATGACATTCATTCAAATATTTGTTACATGTGACGGACGCCAAGACGTGGTAAAACCTTGTTAACTTAAACTTTTAATTGTACTTAAGCAAAATATTTCAGTTAACCTGCCTGATTTCTTAAATTATATATTGCATAACATTGTTTTTCGAATAAGAAGAGCTAAAAACCCCCAAGCAGTTTCCAGTCACCACAAGATAATCAAATTAATCACCATACATGAGTTAGGCAAGCAGCAGATAGCCTGGGACAATTTTTTTAACCCTGCCACACAGGTACCTGAGGAAAACCCTAGCGAAAATGAAATTGAGCTCCCCAGGGTAAACATACCTAGAAGGAAAAGGACCCATACCACAACCATAGAACCACACAGGAAAAAGTTGTCCAAAACACTTCAAGGAACCTCAGAGTTCATAGAGGAAGTAGGGCCATCCCATTCACGACCCTGAAGCCCTCAAAATGCACCCTTTCAAGACTATGAGGAAGAGATTGCTCGAGTCTTGGAGAAAATGAGGGCAGGCCATGAATCTAGAAGCCTATTAGAAGCTGAAGAGCAAGAGGAACCTATACACAAGTCTGCCACTTGCAGCAGTTCTTTCCACACTACGGTTCTACCCTACCAAGAGGAATCACGGGCCTTTAAGGCTATGTCCCCTCTTAATAATTATGAGGTAAATAGTGAAGGGCAGGTAGACGGGAGAGCCGAATCATAAAATAAATCATGAGACACTGTCCCTTTTGGAGCAACACAAAAGCATATAAATAGTTCCTTTGACATCTTAAGGTAGCATTTTCCCACCTAGTCAGAACCTTCATACAGAAGTAAACTCAGAAGCCCAAGTAGAAAAAACCATCGTAGGCCACCCTGAGATTGGAAACACTGTCCTTGAAAATGAGAATGATGCTCCTCCACCACCTGCTGAAATCAGGTCAAGTGAGAGTACAACTGAAAAGAATATTAAGAAACTAAGTGGGACCTACAAAATATTGAGGAAAATAGTGAAGCACTTAAGGAAACAATTAAAGGAGGTAAATAAGGCCCCAAATCCTAAGAAAGAATTAACCGTAGTTGAAACCCAAGTAGAGTTGATCACCAATCTGTTAGACACTACTGAGGCTGAAATGAAAACTGACCCAACAGAGACTGATGAAGGAGGAATGCAGACTAACCTAGAAGATACTGCCGAGGCTGGGATTCAGACTGACTTAGCAAGCCTTGTTGAAATCAAGGTATAAACAGACACAATGGACACTCTTGAAGTCTCTGTCCAAACTAGGCAAGAACTCACCAATGAAAAGGGTACCCAAACAGACAAAACCCCTGCCTATGCCCCTATAGTTGAAAGAGATGCCAATAAAAAATAGTATAATGAGTTAATTCGAACACAGCATGAGTTGACACAGTGGGAAAAGGAGGTAGTACCAGCACAAGAATATCAAGCACCACTAAAGAAATTTAAAAACTTTTCCACTACAGAAGATGAAACTTTTTCCCAGCTCAGAAGGGAGCAGGAAAATGTAAAAAGGGCACAAGAATAGGTGGAGAAAACCAAGAAACAAATCACTATGATTTGTTCCCTATATTATGATGCACTAACATGCAGGGCACCAACCACCAACTATGCCCTGTTCTTAATGGAATGATATTTATTACTAAAACCAAGGCTGTTAGGGTAGGGAAGTCCACGACATTCAAAACCATAGAAGATTTCTTCCACTGCTACAACGATCAAGATGAACAGGTCCAACGCCTTTTATGTGAACCTTACATGCACAATTTCTTTCTAGAAGAGGACACATACCACAATCCTATTCCCTTTAAAGGAGATATTCAGTTCCAAGCCTTCCTCTCATTCTCTAAGAATCAGATTAGGTGGGCCAAAGCCTATAACATCTTCCAAAAGAGAGAGCATGGCTTAGACCTATGGGTCAGAGGAGAGCCTAAAAAACCCCTGTAGCTATTTATCCAACACAAGAAATTCATGAGAAGGAAAGGTGTAAGGACTAGGCTGGGACCCATCCATAAATACATTATAGAAAATGGATGGGAATATTTTGGAGACATTCAGGAAGTAGCCCTGGTAGCATCTAAAAAAAGATGGATGGCTTCCACCAACAATGTAAAGAATAGGGAGCCATTTGGCTACAGAAATTTCAAGGCAACCGCCTCCAGATTACTCTCATATAGTAACATGGTCTTCAGCATGGGTCCTGCATGGTTAGGATGTAGATATAGATGCCCTCTTATCTGGTATCATCCCGAGGGATATGATCATGACTACAAATTTCCAGAAGGGCACACAAGTGCTAACTTTGCAAGAATTAGACAGAAACAGGGTTTCAGAGCATACAAGGAAGAGGTATACCCTGCTTAGTCCTTAACACAGTTACATCTCAACCATCAGTTTGCACAAGGAGCTACAAATAGGTAAGCAGGGGTGTATGTTGGGCCGGAGTTAAGGTATGTTTTCACTCTATGATTAATTCGAATTATGACACATTTTTGGAAGTTCTCCTTCATTTTAAACAATAAATATAGAGAAGGTTTATGAAAATCAGGGCAATTGGGCTAACGACAAAAGGAAATGCTTTTATAACAGAAATTTGACTTATTCTATCTCTGTATGTAGGAAAGTAGAGTATTTGAACCAACTTTAAATGTAATACAACCGACAGACACGGAATCATGGAATCTCGGTAGCTTCTAGAAACTGACAAAAGGCACATTAGGGGAATTTTGAGGTCTAAAATGGGCCTCCTAAGGAAAATGTACAATCAAAATTCACTTTATGAGAACCAATCACATTTCAGGGGATGACATCATCCCTAATGGTTGAGGTGGCATTCCTTGAGTTAAAGTTACTTACTTGTCACATTCTCAATTGTGGATAAAAACTCATGGTTAGTCATGGTAGTACTCTAAGTACTTTTAAAGTCATAAAGTAAAGTACTCATAATAAATGTCATTCCATACTTTTTGAATAAAATATTATTATTATCATTTCATCTTTTTTGAAAGAAACAATGCATATCCATGGTATTGATGTAAGTACTTTTAAAGTCATAAAGTAAAGTACTCATAATAAATGTCATTTCATACTTTTTGAATAAAATATTATTACTGTCATTTCATATTTTTTGAAAAAAACAATGCATATCCCTACATGTTACATGTTATATATATATATATATATATATATATATATATATATATATATATATATATAACATGTTACATGTCATATATATTATATTAATTACATGTTATTATATAATTTAAATAATAAAACTTTTAATTAATAGTATATTATATAATTAAGAATTTAAGAATTTTTATTTTATTTTATTTCAAGTTATTTAAGTACAAAGGACAAATGCATTAGTTGTTCAATGATAATAAATTTTTCTTGAAAATTTTATTCTTATTTATAGTCACATCAATACAATTTTTTTATTAATTTTATTTTGGTACAAATTTTGAATTGAATTTAACCATGGTTACATGGATTTTGATGCAAAGAGTGAATTGCAAATTCATAAATATAATTTTATTGGTTTAGCTATTATTTTATTATTTCCTTAGGAGCCCCATTTTAGACCTCAAATTTTCCCTAATGGAAGGATAGATCCAAGCTCGAGAACCCAAACGACAGCCACACGCAGTGGGCTGTCGTTTGGAAAATATTGTCCCACTGCATGAAAACACCTTGAAAAGGACCAAGGATGAACTAGAAAGAGGGATAGGAATTTCCTTCTGTAATCAATGCTTCAGGCTAGAGCTGTTCAATTATATCCATGCATTATCTTTTGATTTAATAAATATTTTTGATGTTCTGAATAATCATATTTTGAGTTTTTCATTGCGTTAGAGATTCCGGTGGTCAGGGCCCAACCCTTGGAAGTTTCCTCACCAATTTTCGTGTTGCGTGTTAGTTACAGAATCAATATCCAATTATCTGATGCAGCTGTAAATTAATTTTCCACTCAATAAAGTTATAGTTTTTCTTTCCTCTGAATATCTTAGCATTCATGCTTTATAGTTTAGAATAATTTTTTATCGCATTCGTGCATTCTGGTTTATAATAATGCTTTATCACCGTTAGATGTTTTCATTTTCCTCTGATGCCTTTGCAATCAGTTTCTGAATCAAAGAATAATTACTGGTCAATGTTATTTGTCTTTACGAATTATATTGTTCCCTCAGTACGATAAGGCGTCCAATTCTTGATTAAGTATAGTAAGATATCAATTATTCAATTTTCAAAAAGAATTCCATTGCAAAATTATATAAATAATTGTCGATTTAGTTTATTAATATTGATGTTCAATTGATTCAGGTTGTTGTTCAGTTCATTCAGGTTTCTATTCAATTCATTAATATTGTTGTTCAATCCATCATTACGCTTTTCAATTATAGGTTTCTCTCTTTCTAGAATAGACGGAATAGTTAGCTGTAATATACCAATCCATTTCTCTTTGAGTTTATTGAACTTCGGGAATTAGATAATCCTTTTCATAGGCAATATAGGGTAAATATCAGTTGACCTCACTCGCATATACTGTGCTTACACTCTTGAAATAAGAAGACTTTCCCTGATTTTACAATTGAATTATAAGCCTAGAGGTTTCCTATAATAAGCCACCTTTGTGAATCGACACCTTCAACTCTCAATCTACTAGAATTTTCCTAAATTCAACAATTCGAGCTTTTCATGAAAAGTGAGCATTTTCCTTCATTGTGGAGACCTTGTCTTGTTGTTGTATATACCATCTTGCTGTAATTTCCCATAATTTGGAGGGAAAAAAAATATCCTTGAAGAAACAAACATGTTCCTTCCATGGTCGTCAATCAAGGGAAACTTGATTAACTTCAAAAATTTCTCACCTTGAACATTATTGACATGGAGATTTTTAGCTTGCCTTGCCTTATAATTGTGTCGAATTTTTACAAAGAGTTTTCACCATTTCCATGTACCATTTTGAAATCACAAAGAATTAATTTTGTAACCTATGTATTCTTTTTCATATTTCTTTGGCGCTTGTTCTTTTATTTTTTCACCATTCAGCATAGACATATTGCTCCCATCATTGTTCAACAATGATGTGGACTGTTGCAAATATTTCACATCTTGGTTACCTCTTTTCAAAGGCAACTTGTGAGAGCCATGAAAATTCTTATTACAACCATTATAAAATTCGATGAAATAATCTTGTTCATTTGGTGCATCTTCTTGAAAGGTCTCATTCAAAACATCATTATGCTTGAACATTAACAAAGAAAAAATTGTCCTACATGCATAAGCGATAAATTCATCTTCTTCTTATGTGATCTAACTATTTACTCAATTTCATTCTTGAACAAGTGGTACTTATTCTAATGTTGATGAAATACTTCCCTCTTATCATAAAGATTAGGAATTTCCCAAAAAATGCCTGAAATATCAAGCGGAACTACATCAAGTTCAACTCATCAAAAAAGTTTGAATTGATTTTTAACCTTAGGATGCACTTCCTTGTTAGCTGCAATTTTTTAGTCTTGCATATCCATCCTAAAGAATATGGTCTTGGATGTGCAACAGTTTCTAGATTTAACCTCTTAACTAAGTCTTCAGAAGTAAAATTTGATTGAGAACCGCTATCAAATAATGTGTCTATTTTGGTATGCTTTCAAACAACTCTATATGAAAGAGTTCAATTCTTGTATCCTCATCTTCAGTTAAATTAGAACAACTTGAAGAAATATCTCTTGCTATGTTCTTACCTTTCAAACCCGATTCTATAATATTGGTTTCATAACTTGAATCTGAACCTAAGTCATGTTCAATGATTGTAGCTGTTTTCTCTTACTCTTTGTTTTAATTTTGTTGGGCTTCAACTCTGGATGGACTCGCCAACAATGGTCTTCATCATGGCCATTTTTCGAACAATGTTGGCATGTGATTTTCTCTTTCTCTAATTTAATAAAAACATCTTACTTTCATTTTCCCTTAAACTCACCATTTCCTTTTCCTTCATACTCAAGGGAACTATCACTTTTCTCATCGTCACTATGTTTCCCTCTTGCTTCTAAATGTCTTGCTTGAACACTAACCTCATCTAAGTTTTTGGAATTGAACATGAGGATAGTATGTCTAAGATAGTTGTGAAAAAACCCCAATATAATTTAACAAAGTGTATTGATAAGATAATTCAACACCCAAAACTAGTGCTCTTCTCCTAAAATCTCGAGTATAATTCTGAGCACTTTGTCCCTTTAGTTGTCTAAAATTATACCAGTCCATAATAGCTTTCTCCATATAATCTAGAGGGTAAAATTGTCTTTTTATTTCAACGATAAAATAATACCAATAGATTGAAATCTTACCATGGTTTTTCATCTCTTCTTGTGTCATGGCTTCCCGCCATACTAGTGTTGCACCCTCTAGTCTCAAGGAATCTAGTTGAATCTTTGTATCATAATCTTGAAGGTTTTGGATCCTATAATATACCTCCAACTGACGAACCCAATTGCCAAGATTCTCTGCATTAACTTCAGCATTATACATAAGAAACTCAAATTTAAGTTCAATTTTTAACAAGGGTTGTTTATGAATTCCTTTTGACGTATGTTGATGAGTATGCGTAAGGATTGTAACAATGGAAGAGGGTGAATATGAAGGTGAAGATGGTAGTGAGGATGATGTTTGAGTAGATGATGTCTTATCACCATTTCCATTACCTCCTCCTCCTCTAGAACCCTCTCCTTTTGGAGGCCTGGAGTTTGCACCGTCGAACCTTGTATTCCTCTCTTCATAAAGAAACTTCATGATCTCTATCATGTCAAAGAAACCATTCATCAAAGCTTTCTCATCCTTTGTCATGTTATCATTTCCTCCTTCATGATACATGCTTATTGAATCTTCTATTGCAATTGGAGGTGAATCTATTGGTGTAGATTGTGGCAATTGTGCACTCCTTCTCCTTGCTCCAACTAGAGAACCTACACCCAAAACCTTGCCTTCTCCTCTCTTGAGCTTCAACCTTGTAAGAATTTAAACACTTCAAAAAAAAAAAAAATCTCCTTGCACAAGTAAACCTAGTTCTCTAATACCAACTTGATCTGAATGCGAAAATTAGTGTTTTCTATGCTAAATTCCAATTCAGAATATAAACAAAGTTCTTGACGATTATGAGGTAAATTTCAATTTAATCAATGAGTTTTTATGCGAATTTCTTGAGAACATTAACGTAAAAAAAAACTTTGAACATAAACATCTAACAGAAATGAACATAACCATAAAAAATAACATAATAACACATGATGAAGGAGTTCACTTTGCCTCAGCTACGTTGCCTTGGTACAACTTCCAATGGATTTATTCTCTTCTATTATGCTTGAAAGTGTGATTATATATTTTTACGATGCTCAAAAAGCTCTGAAACATGGTCCAATGGCTCCATAATACCAAAACATGGCTGTGTAGCCTCTTTCTACCTCGAACTTGGTCAAAAACTGATTTAGTTATGTTTTCCCCAAGTTTTCGCACTAACTGCTCCACAATTTTCACGAAAGCCGACAACATCGTACATTTTTGCTCCCAAATCCACTAACGGAGCACCAAGTTGCACAATAACCTGGAAAAATTGTCGAGGCATTAATTTTTCAAATAATGCCTAAATTCTGGATTTCATACCCTATGGTTTCGATGCAAGTATATTTTTTTATTAAAAATCCCGCTAGGCTGTTATCTAACCACTGATGATTAACCATGAGGTGGTCACATCCACGAATTGTATGGGAAATTATGCAGGGGGCTAGCGACCCGAAGACTTCATCATCGGTCTTGGTTGTGTGTTCGCATGGCATTGACATTTTATTGTTACGATTATGGTTAGTTGAGGGGGCACGGGGCTAACCTCCCACCTATGTTGCTGCCTCCAAGCGGTGACTAGGATTGGGGCTAGTCCCTGACCCCCACAGCCAATGTGCAAACCATATCATATCAAAATATATGGAAACCATAATATAATAGGAAACACTACGATGGCATGGTGGAAAAGGCTTTGTGCTGGATTCTTGGAGGTCACAAGTTCGACCCCCGCCTGCTTTTCTCAGACCTTGGCCCAATTTTGGAAGCCCTCGAGCTACCACGTGGCAACTTGTGATTGGCCTCTATAACCACCAATGAAAACATGCCAAATCAAACAAATGACAAATTTCCACATGAAACAATATGATTCGCTAGACGAAATCTGTTGAACAGTAAACTTGCCACATGTGCACGCCTAGTTAGCTGTACGGACAACTAATAGGGATGTTCTGCATATTTTTTAAGAAAATTTGTTTTTTTTTGAGAAAGTGGATAGAACACATTTATTGGAGCATACGATGTTGATTTTCCACGAAACGGGAGGCACTGGATTCAGAACAATGAGTTCTACACGGTCATTCAGTTTCCACACCATTCCGATAAATTTTATTTTTTAGCATGATTTTAATCACATGATCAATGCCAATGGGTGAGAGAGATAGATTTGTGGAAACATAACCTAGAGGTTTTCAGAGTTTTATCCATCAAGGGATTGAAATTTGTAGAACCTTGGCTCAATTTTCCTCAAATTTGTTCCTATTAATTATTCTAAATATGTTAAATAGAAATATAGTTCTTCATTGGATGCTTAAGAATGCATTTTCCTATTTTCTCCATTCAAGAATTATTAATATGTTCCCATCAATATCCACAACATAATTTTTTTTGTGGGGTAAATATTTTGTATTAGATGAAAACATGAAGTACGTTTTAAGTAATCAAGTTATAGGTTGACATGTCCCTACAAAAACTCAACTAAACCTATAATATCAACGTTTTTAAAACAACAGAGGACATAATTAAACTTGTTGATATAAAAACTAAGAAACAATAGCTTAAAACTTGGTCATAGGATAATTACAGGCTAAGAGATACAATCGAAGAGAATGAAGGAACAGAGTCCAAATATGTTCTAATATTATCGCTTGAGGGGAGAGTCCTGAAGCGATTTCCATGATGGGGAAATTTGTGAAGTTGATGAGAGGCATCCCTAATTGGCTAATCTATTTGCAATTTTATTTATAATTCTTCTAATTTGGGTAGGGATGATCACTGAAATGGAAATAAGGGGATATGATACTCATATGAGTATACTTTCAAGTCTAACACTATAAATAATTTTGTTGGATAGGGAGCAATGTAGGATCTACTCGATCATTTTTATAACAAGTTGAGAATCTCGGTCCACAATAGGTTTTGTGTAGCCTTGATTCTAGGAAATCAATAAATGAATCTAGGGGATACAAAACTGATCCATAAATACCTCCATATTTCGTGTCATGTAAGTTACTTTACAAGCACCATCAAAATTGATCTTCATAAATTAAGGTGGAAGAGGATTTCAGGCATTGTAGCAGCATAAAAGGAGGGGGAAATAATGACTCCAGGAGTAGGGAACTAGCTCGATTGTAGTATGGTATCCTTTCATGAGGCATGTTAGTATTGATTTGAATAGGAATATGTTACAGCTGATTTCTTTACATTCTTTTGAACTATGATTTAGAGATAGCCTTGAGGGAGGGATAACTTCTCGAATATGCAATGATTCCCATATTTTCAAATATCCCAAAAAAATAGTCTTATAAGGGGAGTGTAGACGTCGTTCAAGATAGTATTATTAAAATATTTATCCCTCCATTTGTTGATTCTTTAAGGGATAGTGGAGAGATCCTGGCTTCATCTCTTCATGTTATCTTCTAGATCATTACATAGATGATTGGAATAATGGAAACTATTGAAGATCTGCTCAACATTTTATTCTTCTTAAACGCATAGAGAATAGTGGGAGGGGTCCATTTAATGCATTTGTAAACCTTGTGTCAGGTTAAGGCTTTCCCTTGAACTAGGATCCATATGAATATGTAAAATTTCAGTTATAGATTAATCTACTAGATAATATATACACCACATTTATCCCTCCTCCCATTGCCTTTATTTATCCATGTTTTAAGCTTTTCCTTCTATTTACTCTATCAAATATTATAACTTATTATGTTATCGTGGAATTTTGTAAGATCGTTACTAAAATTCCTCAGAACCAATTATGCATATTCAATTTCAGAGAACATATAATAGCATAGCAATAGATGTTTTGATAGTGAAAGTGTGAGATCATCACAATTTTGTTGGCCAATTAATCTTACCCACACATCATAATTAACAAAAAAAAAAAAAAAAAAAAAAAGAAGAAAAGAAGAAGAAGAAAGAAAGATATAAGCTGCTACAAAAGCATCAACCATGGAATGCCATCTAGGCCTCTGAATGAACCCAATAATTATCGGAACCTATTTTGGAAGTCCATCTTTGTCATATGAGTCGTTCACATTTTGTGCTAGAGTCAAACAAATTCAAACCCGAATATAAACAAACATGCAAATATTTAGAAATTAACCAAGATATTTTTCTTTCTAAATAATGAGGCTCATAGGAATGAACTTATTTTAACGAAACGAAATTTTTTTTCCCAACATATGCTAATTAATATCACATAGTGTATGCTAATTAATATCACATAGTTCCAACACTAGAATCATATTACTTTTAAAAACTCTTTGATTGATCATATAGAAATTAACCCAAAAGAATTGACATTACTTTACATTTTATCCCATTAACTTTCCATAAATAAACATAGGCTTGTTTTAAATCATTTAGGGATATCCGTCATATATATATACATAACACAAGAGGGAGAAGTATGCCATCCCCATTTATCCCACACCACCCTTCATTGGTGCCACACTTCCTTAATTCATATTAGATTTTTTAAGAGAATGCAAATTTTCTTGTTTACATATTGATAAAAATCAAAGTTAATTGTTTAAAATATTCTAAACATCGAGTGCATAATTTCAGGCAACTACGAGGGTGGTAATATTGCAATCCTTCAATAGATATTGTTCAATATAAAAGTCTTAACGAACTAGCCATATAACTTATGAGGATAGGTTAATAAATCTTGAGAAATAATTCAAAATTAACCTTCTTATTGCTAAGCAATTCCAAATAATAAGATATTATTCAGAGAATAGATAGATTAACATCAACAAAAAGTTCAAAATACACTTCTTCTTATTATCAAGAATATTCGCTCTCAGTAATTTTTTTTATATCAAAATAAAAGATACTAAACTAATATTTATAGAAAAAAAAATATATTTTTTAAAAATAATAATAAAATTATTATTATTCTATATATTTTTTAAAAATTTAGTAAATTTAATTATTCTGTTTTCTCTCTCACAAAAGATATTTATTTACTGTTATCAATATATGAATCCCTTATCCTTCTCATTGAAGTTCTTATGAGGGACTAGAATACTTACAAAATACTTTTATGAAATGAATAATACACGCAACAATGCTACATACAAAATTGGATGTGAATATTTTATTAAGTTACACAACACTTTTATGAAATGAAAAATACAACGAACAATGTTTCATACACAATTGGTTGTGAATATTTTATTACGTTATTAAAGAAAAAATTGATAGTTGCATGTTATATAATTTAATGATAAAAATGGCAGGATCAAATTTAATTAAGAAATATTGGTTATTTCTACGATGAGAGACTACACCAGGAGAGACTGCGTCCGTGGGTCGCTTTACATTCTCATTATAATGAAACAATATATACCATACATGCATATAGGGCAGTTAGAACCAATACCTAAGGAAAAAGAACAAACTCCTAATCTAAGGTTTTGGTGAATCGACTCTCTCTAATTAATTTTATCAATTATCTTAAACACTCCCCCTTAATGGAGAAAGGGTTCACAAATATTCCTAACTTTTCCCTAAACATTTCAAATTTAATTCTACCAAGAGGCTTAGTAAAAATATCGACAACATTATCACAAGTATTACAATATTCTAGATGAATTTCTTTTGAATGAACTTTCTCCCTGACGAAGTGAAACTGTGTATCCATGTGCTTAGTGTTTTTATGAAACATGAAATTATTTGAAAGTTTGATGGAGCTCTGACTATCACATCTAATAACGGTTGCATCTTTTGGTTCTTCTCCTGCATCTTGGAGAAGTCTCCTCAAACAAACTACCTCACAAGTTGTTGCACACATTGCTTGATACTAAACCTCCACTGAAGACAAGGATACTATGTTTTTCTTTTTTCTTCTCCATGCAGTGATCCCGGACCCAATGCTAAATGCATAACCTTTTATGGATATCCTATCAGGTACATTTCCATCCCAATCAGAGTCTTAAAATCCTGTCAATTTAACATCACAAGAATCAGTATATATAATGCCATAGTCTGAGGTTTATTTTCCATACCTTAAGACACCTTTAGTTGCAATCCAATGGCTCTCAAGTGGCTTGGACATAAATTGTCTTAATACACTAATTACATAAGCCAAATCTGGTCTAGTAGTGGTCAAGTAGATTAAACTCCCAACCAATTGTTTGTACAATGTTGCATCTGCCATATTTGAAATGTTATTACAATGAAGCTTGGTATTATATTGTAGCAACACGACTGTACTTTTACATTGGTAAATATTAAAAAAATTTAATAGAGTCCTGACATACTTACCCTGTGATAGAAAATTTTGTCATGAATCTCTTCGAATTTCAAGACCCAAACAATAGCGACGCTGACCGAGGTCTTTCACCTCAAAAATTTGTGACATCTACTCTTCGATTTCTTTAATGAATTTATCTTCATTTCCTATAATGATAAGATCATATACACATCAATAAATAAATAAAAAATTCCCTTTTTCATCAAACATAGTATACAAATTGGAATCATTTTTTCTTCTTTTATAACTCTGTTCCAAGGAAAATGAATCAATTTTATCATACCATGACCTAGGAGCCTGTTTTATTCCATATAAAGATTTCTTTAATCTACAGACTAAATGTACTCTCCCCTGTTTAAAAAATCCCTCAGCTTCCTCTAAATACACTTCCTCTTTCAACTCCCCATTTAAGAAATCGGATTTAGCATCTAACTGGTGTATCATCCAGTGATTTTTAGTAGCTAAGGCAATTAACATTCTGATTGTATTAAGTGTAGCTACATGGGCGAAGGTTTCCTCATATTCTATACCTTCTTTCTACAAATATCCCTTTGCAACCAATGTAACTTTATATTTATCTGTGCTCCCTTCTGCTTTAAATTTGCGCTTTTATAAACATTTGCAACCTATGGTATGTTTTCCCTCAGGTAAGTCAAATAACTGCCAAGTTCTGTTCTAAGTATTGACTCATGTTCCTCTTCCACGGATTCCCTCAATTCATTATATTTATTGTCTTAGAGTGTTCAATGACATTTAACATGCTAGTTATAACATCATTCTCCCTACATCTGGCTGGAAATTAAGTTTTCCTACCTGATCTCCTTAAAGTTGGAGTGGCATTAAACCTGTTTTTATTATTCCTTGATGGACTTGCCTAGATGATGATTGTATATGTACCTTCTTCTTCTTCCTTTTTTTTTTATGCTCCTCATGGTTGTCCCTTGTTTAATCACTCCCTTCTTCCACCAAAAAAAGGAAAATCCCATTATTCGTTGTTATTATCATTATCTCAATTATGAACCCGCTCAGGAAAAACTACATCTCTACTCACGAAAAATTTATGAGTAGAGGGATAAAAAAATTTGTAAGCTTTAAATTCAGTACAATACCCAAAAAAAGTGCATTTGATGGCCTTTCAATCCAGTTACTTTCTATCCTCCTTTGGAACATGAGAAAAAGCTTAGGATCCAAAAAATCTTAAATGTTTAACTCTAGGCTTAAAACCTAATAAGGCTTCGAATAGAGTTTTAAATTTAAGAATTTTTTTTGCACTCCTATTGTTCAAATACACTACAGTATTTATCGCTACAACACAAAATCCATTAGAAATATTCTTACCTTTTATCATGTTGCGAACAAACTCCACAATGCTTCTTTTTCTTCTCTCTGAAACACCATTCTGCTGAGGAGTGTGGGGTATTGTAAACTATTGCAATGTTCCATGGTATTTAAAATATTTTTTGTAATCAACCTTCCTGTATTCTCCCCCTTAGTCCGAGCGGAGAAACTTGATGAATTTACCTGTCTGCTTCTCAATCATGGTTCTGAACGGTTTGAAATATTCAAAAGTATAATTATTTTTGCTAAGAAAGTATACCCATGTGAATCTTGTATAGTCATCAACAAATGATAAGAAATAATAAGCACCTCCCAATGACCTTCACTGCATTGGCCCACATAAATCATCGTGCACTAACTCTCGTATATCTCTCTATTTTCTATTTACATTTATAGGAAACTCTTCTATGTGCATCTTCCCAAGAGCACATGCTTCATAATCAACATGAATATTCTTTAAAATAGGGAGACCATTGACCATACCTCTTTTTTGAAGTAGCAAAAATCATTGAAATTAATATGGCCAAATATCTAATTCCATAAATCTTCTGTAGACATATCTGAGGATGTTAAAGATTGATGTGGCACACTTCTCACATTCAGCTTGTAAAGACCTCCCACACGAATCCCTGTTTGAATTGTCTCCCTAAAATCTAGCAAATCCATAACAACACAATATAACTTATAAAATTATACTTTAAGGTTCTTATTTGTTATCAATTTTTTTTGGTAAATGAGGCTAATATATATTAATTCGAAAATTAAACTGTACATATGCTACAAGTTGAGTTGTTAAGATGTGCTTAACCAATCCAAACCTTTGTTGCGCAAGTATGGGGTTTCAACCATGGAAGAAACCAACCCGGAAAGAACATGAAACAGAAAATCACAAAATGTATCGTTGCACTAATGAAAATAGAAGCTATGTGATAATAACAAGTATGAAAAAAACTAAGCAAATTTGAGTAGCAACGTAGTTATGAGTCTTCTGCGTCATCATCGTTGTCTGGATCTTCATCTACCATGGAACATGTGTACATCTGTGTAGCAGCTTCCTCTTCAGCAATGCATTGACGCAAAGGCCTGGAGACTGGTGCATAGAAGATCAAGCCACTGGATACTCAGCATCCAGGACTCGCGTCCAGGTTCCTTCCGAGTCCATTATCCAAACATCTGTGTCATCCCCATCATCTTCCTGTGCCGGAAGAGGCTCAGTCTTATGGGGCAAGGGGTGATCCTGGTGTGGAATGATGGAATTCCCTGGTTCGCTTCTGCCTCTCTGCAAAACATGCGTGGGGGCCTCCTCCTCTCGGTCATGTTCGAAGCTCTGGGGAGCCTCTCTTATGTGACTTCCCGAGAAGGAGTCTTCAACAGATTCTAGGAAATTATTAGGCCCACAGTGGTAGTGAACAAGGAGCGCACCTCTCTAGCCTCCTCTAATGGTTCTTTGGTGTAGTCTAGGTTCCATGGTTAGATGAATCGGAGGATTTATAGGAGTCTAAGAGGAAGGGAGGAGAATTTCAGACCTCAGGTGGGAGGTGCATAGCAAGGTGCTATTATATAGGGAGGTGCGCTCAAAGGGGAATGCACGACAAGGGGCGTGAGATATTGGGATCACCTAGGCTTATGAAAATAGAAATGCATATGGAGCCAAGGTGAGTCGTGCAATCAGGGGGGAGAGTAGACCTGGGGATTTTGCACAGTGAAACACTATGGGAAGGTGCGTTAATAGGAGGGCGGAGCACGTAGGAGAGGCAAAGACTGAAAAAAAAAATAGGAGAAACCAAGCGTGACTCGCTTTGTGTTATAGGTCCTTCCCTTTAATAGGCCTATGACACATGCGAAGTTGCTGAGAATTATTATGCCTTCGGCACAACTACACATTGTAACAATTTTCATGAGTAGTCATGTGTGTTGAGTTATGACCGTGTGCCATATCCTTCCAGGGGATGATGTTGCCTTAACGTGTCTTCATTATGCTCGATATTTGTCATCTCATGCGAATTATTATAGGAGTGTGGTTCCGCATCGAGTGAAGACCCGAATTCTGGATCTTTGTCATCTTGAGTGTGGGAGAGGCAGTTTTCATGCATACTTCTATTATCACCCACATCCGCGATCTGATTTATCATAATTGAAACAAAAATCAGATTCTTATTAATTCCCAGTACACACATCACATTTGGAATGTGCCTAATATTTCCATCAGGTAGTATTATAGGAAAATTACCATGTCCTTTGATTTGGTACCCTCTGTCGTCACCAAGGTATATTTTTGCTCCATTGATGGTTTCTTTGAATTTTTCAACCCATTGTTTGTTACCTGTCATGTGGGTGGAAGCTCCTAAATCCACATACCACATTCTCATCAAAATCAACCATAAATAGTTTGAGGTCCTCGTTATGGTCATCATCAATAAAGTGTCCTCCATGTCTCTTGTATCTCTGCTGACCTTCATCAAACTTCTTCTTTCAATAGTGTTTACCCATATGGCTAATTTTACCACAATAGAAACATTTTCATTCCAAAATATTTCTATTTGATGACATACCTTGAGATGAGTTCAACCTTTTCTGTGGTGTACCTCCACCTCTCCATTCTCCATTTTCCTTCCCCTTGAAGGGCTTCTTCTTCACCATTAAAGAAAGGTATCAATTATTGGGTTTCAGGGTCATCCTCCATTCCTCCTATTACATCAAGATCCCTGTCAATTCTTAAAATTTGGGGGCTTTCTCTCTCATGTTGAAGCCTGTGATAAACAACATATAGTCGTCAGCATACCATTCATAGTAATTGTTACCAAATCAATATTACTTACCTTCTCTCCTATGTCTCGAATATTTTCTTTGAGGTCCTTGATGCGAGAGATGAACACAACAACTGTTTCACTATCCTCCATTTTAATGGAGAGAATCTTGCTTTTCTGGAACAATATGCGATTTTTATTTATTATTTCTAACAAATCCTTGAGAGTTTTCCAGATATCGTTTACTGATTTGCAATCTCTATTGTGCGAGATAATGCAGTCTTTGACTACCATTTTCAACATCATTTTTGCCTTCATCTTCCTATTCTCCTAGTCTTGTATTGTCGTATTTTTTCCACCTCCTGCAACTACAGGTTTCAATTCATCACCATTCATGATCCCCCATGCACTATTCCCTTCTAGCAAAGTCTACAACATGAATTTCCAATTTGAATAATTGGAATCATCGAACTTTATTTTTCTATTTAAATTATACCTCCATTAGATTATTCATCTTGACAATTTTAAATAAAATGACTCCCAACAATTGGAAAACCAGATATAAAAACGGATCCACCCCAGAACCAGAAAAAATAATGTTAAGAAATAAATCTACCTGATCGTCGACCACTCTTCCAGGATTCTCTATGCACTGCACCATGGGCTCATGGTCTCCTGCTCAACGAGCTCTTCTGGTACGATCTCATGGGCTCCTCTATCATGAATCACGCTTGCAACAATCGTCACAATTTACGAGTGATATGCTACTACCTCTACTGCCATGGCTCACCCATTCCTTTGACACAATATCATTGGATCTTCAGGAACGACATCTCTAGCTATACAAGATCCACAAAACGAGCTCTTAGGCTCCATAGAGCTCCAAAAAATGGTCTCTTTGGCACCTCCAACACAAGCTCACTAGCTCAATAGCTCTCCTTAGCCATGTTAGGAATCTGTAATTTTAGCAGATTGGTAAGACTAAAACTACAGAAGCAACATTATTTCAACCAACTTTGGGATTCTAGGATCTAGCCCTCCTGAATCCAGAGAGGGATCTCTCTATGAATGAGTTTAAAGATGTGATATTTAAAATATGAAATAGTGATATTAGGCTAGTTATGAAGAGCTTGGGTTTTGGTTTTGTTTGGGCAAGGACATGATGAAGGTGAAGGCAGTTTCAAAATGAAGGGTGGAGGTGTCTGCAGGTGAAGGAATGATTTGGCTGATAGAAAAGGAAAAGACAGTTTTAACCCATTGGGCTATGGAGTCATAGGAAGATTTTAATTGGATAGCAAGGTTCAAGAAGGATCCATGGGGCAGGTCACTTATGTCAAAGGATCTCTTAAGGTGATTTTATGGAATGAAACAAATAGGAAATGAAGAACAAACAAATGAAGATATAGTGAAACAACCTGAGATCAAGTAAGTTCTTTTAAACTATGTTGCTTTAGCATGTACTTAAAGAAAAACATAAGAGTATTCTGAGATCACGTTAATACCTTTAAACTAGCCTGCTTTGAAGTAATTTCAGTTAGAAAACATTAAAAGACAGTTTGAAAAAGCTTAAGATCAGGTAAGTGCCTTTAAACTACCCTCGCTTTTTAGCATATTCAATACGAAAAAACATAAAAGTATTTTGAGATCAGAGTTAGTGCCTTTAAACCAAATTTCGCATTGAAATACTTTTAATTAGAAAAACATTAGAAAAAATAGTTTAAAAGCTTAAGATCAGGTAAGTGCCTTTAAACTACCTCGCTTTCAAAGCATATTCAATAAGAAAAACATAAAAGTATTCCGAGATCAGAGTTAGTGCCTTTAAACCGACTTTCGCATTGAAATAATTTTAATTAGAAAACATTAGAAAAAACAGTTGAAAAGCTTAAAATCAGGTAAGTGCCTTTAAACTACCTTGCTTTCAGCATATTCAATAAGAAAAATATAAAAGTATTTTGAGATCAGGTTAGTGCCTTTAAACCAGCCTGCATTGAAATACTTTTAATTGGAAAACATTAGAAAAAACAGTTGAAAAGCTTAAGATTAGGTAAGTGCCTTTAAACTACCCTGCTTTTAGCATATTCAATAAGAAAACCACAAATAACAGTGACAAAGAGAAATTTAGATCAGGCAAGTGCCTTTAAATCAACCTGCATTAATGTACTCTTCAAAGAGAGCTTTCAAATGAAGAAAACATAGAAAATAAAGGTTTCAGTAAGAGTAGGGTATTGTTGAGAGTAGATCCCAGCTCTATGTTTGCTGCTCTTTATCAGAGAAAATGAACAGAATGAAAACATTAAGAAAAATAACAATTTACAGTGAGGAACACATCACCATTGACACAAATCAGGATCCCATAAATCAATAGCTTGTATTTGATGTTTGAACCAGTTACAATCAGCAATCCCGGTAGGTCTTTACAACTTCAAACTTCTCATATCAGCTTATGTATCTTCAAGTTGCAAACATGGCATGAGTAGCTTCAAAAACTATTACATACATTCAGGTGTCTAGAGACCAACATTTTCTCATCTTCTATAGAAGTATTTATAGAAGAATTAAGAGGTGGGAGGATTTCCCAGGGGTCAAGTATTATTAATTATGTAATCAATGCAATTCCCGGCCTTTGGGAACCATGCAAGGCATAAGGTGGGAATGTAATCATTTATAATTCTGCTTCATAACTTTGTTTGTGTCTTTCAAGGCCTGATGATTGAAAAGATCTTCTTCTAGACTGTTCTTTAACCTTTAAAATAATTTTGCCGACAATTTGGGGATAATACCCTTGATTAGTATTATTTGTTCGGTAGCCTTTGATTTTTTGTGAGGCTGTAGGTGCCTGATCAATAAATTCAGCTTCTGATTGAATATTTTGAGGCACAGGTGGCGTCATGATAACTAAAGGGGTCCATTTGCCTCATTTTGTGGCGATGGAGGCGTTCCTATTGACAAGACCCTTTAGATCTTCTTTAACTTGTGGTTTAAATCAGGGATTAGGTTTTTAATGATCATCCTTAGCCATAACCCCCCCAAAACAGTCCATTAATCCTCTGCTCTGGTTCATTTTGGTATTCGGCACTGATACTCTTTGATTGTGCCAATTCATGGCTTTCTTGTTGGTGCGAAGGGCTGCGCAGAGTTTATAAGGCATCCATGCCTGAGGAAACACTAAGAAAATGTGCATTTCCACCCTGCGGATGATTTCCTTTGACGAATCGAAGAAGGGAGGTTCGTCACCCTCCGCCTCTGAATCTTCTTTGAAAATCGCGAGAAAATGATTTAAAAGCCTGCAAGATACAAAAAATATTATAAAATCCTGCTTTTATAGGTTAACTGCATCGGAACGCGTGTGAAGAGAGCGAGGCCGTTGGATGGCATCATCCAATGGTCTGGATTGATTGGGAGAGATCATATAACGGGCGAAAGAAAAATTAAATCCGAGCCATCAATCATGCAGAGATCGACGGTCGAGATTGAATGAAGAGGCAGAGGAGTAGGATAAATCTGAGCTGTCGATCGCGCAGAGATTGACGGTCGGGATTGGAGGTGTGAAAGTCAAACGGAGAGGTCCGGCAATGAATTGTGGGCCGTCGATCTGTAGATGAGATCGACGGAGGAGATGTCATTTCCGCGTGTACGATAACCTGGTTATTGTGTGCGCATCTTCATTAACCATCGGATAGCTTCGGCAAGCGATCACTGTTGGATGAGTGGGCCCAGATCGGACGGCGCACAGCAATATCACTGGGCATCCTGGTCCGAACGATAATTCACGATGGACGGTGGTTTCAAGAATAATGTCCAGGACGCGTGTCACGCGATGTATGGAATCGCTGGCCAGCGGGCGAAAACCGCCCTCCGCTCGAAGGCGGTGTGATGAAAACCATATGGTTTTGAGAAAACGACGCACGGCTGGTGGGGTCCACCAGGTTTGATAGGTTCCGCACCATCGGATATGTAGATTGAATTCAACTGTGGATATTGCTCGCACTTCGGACCGGCGGAAAAACCTTTAGAAAACCATAAAAACCCAAAGTTTAAATATAAAACAATGATTCATGACTGGCGGGGTCCACCGGGTTTGATAGGTTTCGCACCGTCGGATCTGTAGATTGAATTCAACGGTGGAGATTGCTCGCACTTCGGACCGGTGGAAAAACCTTTAGAAAACCATAAAAACCGAAAGTTTAAATATAAAACAATGATTTATGCTTTGGGCTGAGGAAAAGTGGCTTGGCGCTCGATTGCGGGGTCGTTGGGTAGATGGAGAAACATATGGGCAGGGCTTTGTATGACAAGGGCTAGTCGCATATCGGAAGTTTGGACATGGGATTTTCAATCTACCCATTGTATTTTCTGCGATTGCGATCGCGCGATCGGCTCTTTTCAATCTACCCATTGTATTTAACATATGACTTGGGTTTTTAGACCAAACTTTGGAAAAGTGGGTTTTTTTATTTTACAAAGGAAAACGCGGATCACGAATGGAAATATTATAAGGTTTCAAGCACCAAAGGCGGGCCCACAGATATGTATAAAATGCGATGCGATCAGGGATCTATAATACAACCATGATCGCATCGCAAGTTTTTAAAATATGTGAAACAACTTTGCGCACTGGGTTTTTGCGATGCGATCGGGAAGGTTTGTATAAAAAAGAGTTTATTGCATCGCAAGTTTTTAAGAGGAATGCAATACTTGCGCACTTTGAATTTTTGCGATGCGATGAGCGCCAGGAGGAGTTAGCGCTTGGTCTTTGCAACATGGGCACCTGGTGGGGAAGTGGTTGAGACTTGGCCAAAAGGGGCTTAAACCCTTAACAAGAAATGGGTTTTTTCATTGATTTCCAATGGTTTTTGAAGGGTTTTAGCGGTTTTGATAAGGCAAAGAAGGATTCTTTGAACCTTAGAAAATGGATTTTCATGAATGGAAGAAGAGAACTCATGAAAAAATAGATTTTTATGGAGAAGAAGGGAAACAAATGAAGGTTATTGTTGAGTGGGAGAAGGGGAGAATGATGGCTTTGCAGTAGTATTTTGGTTAGGAAAACAGTAGGATTTCTGAGTCTTGAAGGGAAACAGTGGTGAAGATCTTTAGACATGGGCAAGAGAGCTTCCAGAGGCTTCAAGAGATAACATTTTAGCACTAAAACTGTCTCTTGGAGGCTGAACAAATGTTTTAGCCACCTTTTGATAGAACAAATTTTATAAGTGGCCAACAGTTGCTCCACTTGGGGATGGTGCCTTCTTGAAGGCATCAAGAACTTCAGACCTGCATTCTCTGGGAGGTTGACCTGTGGCTGCTCCATTATGTTCTCTGGGAGGCTGACCTGTGGGTGATCCATTGGGCTGCCTTGCCTATGCTGGGATGATCTTCTCTGAAAACATATTAGCAGCATTGAAAAAACAATGGATCTTCATCAACACAAAGTTTCTACCTACCCAATCCTACTGATCTCACATTTTTTCTTTATTAGAGTGCACTTGGATTGGAAAAATCTTTACACAACATTTTATTCTTTTGAATGAAAGAAAACTAATCTAATTCTATTGCTTATTTCTCCGTGAACTCAGATTAAACAGTTGGGTTCAGATGCTTCTCTACCTAATCTACCATATGTTGGGATTAAATTCTCCAACAAATTTTATTCTCTAAATTCTAAAACAAAAATTTAAAAACAGTCAAGTCAAGATTAAACTATTTGACTTGCTATAATCTATGGCATGGAAAACAAGCTGCACATAGATATTTATTTGCAGGAAATTTAAAACAAACTGGAAGGCTTAAGATCTAAAATTTGAGAGCACTTCCTTCATCTTTTTACAGCTCTGTTTATTACTCTTTTTGAGTTGTTCCTTCTTTGTTGTCTGGTTCAGATTTTGAGCTAATTAGAACCAGATTTACATCATTTTGAGTTAGAAAATAAAACACATTTGAGTCATCTCTTTTGGGAAACTTAGGTTTACGTTTTTTATCATGTTTGAACCTTTAATTTCTATCCTAAACTATCTACTGATAAACCAAGATTAAACAGTTTGGAAAATCGAATTCACTATCCTATCAGCAGAAAATTTAAAACTAATTAGTCGAGATTAGGCTGTTTGACTAATTAGAAGTGTGTTATGTAGGAGTGGCATTTAATCTTGCACACTTTCAGATTTTCTTTATCTTTTTTGGTATGGGGCTGTACCTTTCTTGTTTTCATAATCTTCCCTCTTTTCTTTTCTTTTTATTATTTTTGTACCTTTTGTTTTATGAGACTAAACAAATAAAATGGTATTTATAATGGAAATGAAAGCTTTAAAATCGAACTCAGCAGTAGTAATGCTTAAGGACCCTGCCATTGACAGGACCCCCAAATAGATATGTGCCATCTAACTCTTGTAGAAAAAAGGCATTAGGACCAACGGTGGACGGGATGATGTAAGGACCTTGCCACAAACTGTCAAATTTACCATGATTTACCATGTTTACCCTTATCCTCTCTTTTGGAATCCCATTTAGGGATAATTTTAAGGATGGAAAATTATCTTGAAGTTTAAAAAATTGGCGAATCTCACTACTCCCTAATATGCAAACCATAAAATGTTTATTGATGTTTTGTAAAATTATTCAAATTTATAATGATATCATATATATTGTCTATATAATGTGGGCAATTTTTAATGTAAAATAATTTTATATTGTAAAATTTGGGCGAATCATTTTTATAAAAAAATGGAAATTGGTGAATCTTTTTTTTGGAAAAACCATGGGAAATTAGCCCACCTACGAATATTAGCCCCTAAAATTTTCCATGATCCCATTTGAGTACCTTATCTCCAATGTTGAAAACACAAGCCTTTGTTCTTTTGTCGAACAACTTCTTTATGTTTTCTTGCACCTTCTGAGCCCTATTTTAAACCTCTTCCCTTGTCTGCTGGAGATGTATTGTCTGACTGTATTTCTTGGATTAATTTTATTATTGACACACCTAGGCTGGTAGGAAACACCACATCTGCTCCATAAACAAGCTGGTAAGGGGACATTCCAATGGAATTTTTTGTGGTCAATTTGTCTGCCCACAGAGAATGCACCAACTTGTTATGCCATGATTTTTTGTTCTCTTCAAGCAGGTTCTTGATGATGGTCACCAAAATTTTATTTGATGATTCTACTAGCCCATTACCTTGAGGGTATTAAGTAGTAGAATTACCAAGTGTAATTTGATACCTATGACAAAAATCAATCATCCTTTTGGAACAAAAAGCAACAGCATTATCAGTAATAATCTACCTAGGGCATTCGAATCTAGACAAGATATGGTCTTCAAGGAGTTTGATAATGACAGAATCTGTGGCATTCCTAGAAGGGAAGGCTTCAATCCATTTTTTGAATTAGTTGGTGGCCGTGAGAATCCATTTGTGTTGGGCTGACGAAGTAGGATGGATTTCCCCTATGAAATCTAGGCCCCACTATTGAAAAGGAGCTTCAACAGTGATAGGTTGTAATGGTAAAGGAAGAATTTTTCTTTTGCCTTCAAAAATTTGGCATTTGTGACAGGCAACTATCGTTTCATGGACATCCTGGAAGAGGGTGGGCCAATAATAGCTAGCTCTAAGGATTTTATTGGCTGTGGTTTTCCAGTAAATATGACCTCCACACTCTCCTTCATGGAATTCATGTTTGATCCTCTCTGCATCAACTTCAGGAAAACATTTAAGTAATAAACCATTAGCATTTTTCCAGTATAAACATTCATTTAAAATGCAATAGTTCCTAGCTTTCAACTTTAAAAACCTTGCCTTTGTTTTTGATAAATCAGGAGGAGCATTAAGATTTGCAAGCACATACAAGATATCAGTGTACCAAGGTGAGTTTTGAAACTGCTTTTCGACAGTGGGAGTAGGTAATTCTTCCTGTTCATCCAAGGAATCTACCATGTTAATGTCAAGGGCTTGTAGATTAGATTCAACCATTAGTTGAGCTAAGCCCTGACCTTTAATAAGTTTGGCTGGTCTGATTTCCAAATCATACTCTAATATAGCAGCAATCCATTTACCTCTCTTTCCATCTGGGTCTTGTGACAAGATGTCTTTTACCACTATATTAGGTACATATGCAATGATGTGGGAATGTATAATATACACTCTGAAGTCCTTTAAGGCCTTTACCAAAGCATATGCCTGTTTTTCCATTATGTTATATTTCAAGGGTGCATCCCTTAAATCCTTGCTGAAAAAAGCAATGGGTTGTTCCTGTCCCTCTGGGTTTTTCTGCAACAGGACTGTAGCCACAGTATGCTATGAGGAAAAGGAGAAAATAAGGAACTCTTTTGAAAAGTCTGGGCTGATTAGGACTAGTGCCCGGGTGAGTGCATGTTTTACCAATTCGAAGTATTTTTTGGTTTCTATAGTCCACTTCACTCCTACTTCTTTCTTGAGCATATTAGTCATGTTTCTAAGGAGCTCTGCTAAGTTGGGAATAAACCTCCTCAAGAAGTTAATCTTTCCAATAAAGTACTGCAATTCTTTTATGTTCCTTGGTTGGCTAATCTGTAGTATTCCCTCAACTCTATTTGGATCTATTTTAATCCCTTCTTCTGATATGATATGGCCAATAAGTTTACCTTCCTGAAGGCCAAACACTGAATTTTTGGGATTTAAAGATAACCCAAACCTTCTAAACTTTTGAAGGACATTTATTAAATGTTTTATATTCTCTTCATCGGATTTGGAATAAATTTTTATGTCATCAGGGTAAATTACAATGAAGTGCCCTATCTCCTCTGAAAATGCAATGTCCATGGCCCTTTGGAAAGTGGCCCCAGCATTCATTAATCCAAAAGGCATTTTCACATACATGAAAGTGCCCCAAGGAGTGGTGAAAGCTGTCTTGAGTTGGTCTTCTAGGAGTACTAAAACCTGGTTATACCCCGAAAAACCATCTAACAGATAAATCCTCTTTGAACCAACTACCCTTTGTAGAATGTGTTCCATTTTGGGTAAAGGGTAATTGTATTTTAGGGAGGCTCTGTTAAGGTTTCTAAAATCAATGCACAATCTGATTTCTCCTGTCTTTTTCCTCACGGCTACAAGGTTAGAAACCCAATCTTAAAACCTCACAGGCACAATGATTCCTGCCACATACATTTTCTTGATTTCCTTTTCAACTAGAGGCAGTTGTACTAGATTAATTCTACGCAATTTTTGTTTAAAGGGTTTTTGGTTTTCTTTCAAAGGGATCTTGTACTGGATTATTTCTGTATCATAGGCTTTCAAGTCTTCATAGCTCCATGCAAACACATCGACAAACTCTTTAAACAAGTCAATGTATTTCCTTTCCATGTCTGGTGCCAAGGACTTGGCCAATTTAATCATTTTTGGTTGATCCTCAGTGCCTATGTTGCATTCCTCGACCTCAGACTCTATGTATTATACGGTGGGTTTCTTTGCTACATCATTAAAATCAAAGAGGTCTTCTAGCGGTGCTAGCCCCCTAGGTATGTTCTTATCTTTTAACGACAATACCTCAATGTCTTCGTTTTCTGTGTCCTTGTATTCTTCAGTATGAGTGTCAAGTTCTTTATTTAACATGTTGATTTCTATGGGACAAGATTGTTTTTCTTTTTCAGGGGAATTTTTGTTTAGGCGATTTTCATCGGATTTAGAATCCGAATCAGATGACTCAAATCCGTTCTTGCCCAACAGAAAATCCTCTATCTTTTTGTCACCTTCAAAGACCTGCCAATATTTTTCATTATCTGGCACAGCTGGTCTAAACTTAATTTGAGTTGTACAGTCTGTGGCTTCAAATGGCGTTAATCATGTTCTAGCCACAAAAGCTAAATTGTGTGCGGCAATATTTCTTTTTCTTGGAACAAAAATCAATTTGGACTCCTCAAAAGTTTTTAGAAGGTCCATGACATCGTTTCAATAAGCTCTAAGCCTGGGATGATTTGTGTTATATCCCCCATTGACTTGTTTAATGACTAGTTCTGAATCCCCATACACATTAATTCTTGTGGCTCCTAACTTTTTTAATAGATGTAAGCCTAAGAGAAGGGATTCATATTCCGCTATGTTATTGGAACACTGAAAGTTTAATTTGCAGGAAATGTTTTCTGTGTGGTTGTTTTCAGTGTTGGTAATCTAGACACCTGCACCAGCATTTTTTTTAGTGCATGACCCATTAAAATACATACTCCACAAAGGACTATTTTCAGTTTCGTCTTGGTTATTGTCCCCTTCAACCAACGTGCTCAAGGGTTGTTGTGAAATCTCGGTACTTAGTTGTATTTGCTTCACCTTCTCAGGTTTGTCATGGAGCTAAGCATGAGGGGTAGTCTATTGTTTGCCATCTTGGCTTTGTTTACTCTGGTTCGTTGTTTCAACACGTTGTTCCAAAATTTCTCTCTCGTTTTCTTCCATATCTAGAACTGCATTTATTTCTAGATTTGGGGTCTCTAATTGTTTATCTGAGTCACTGTGTTCTGGCTCTGACTGTTTTGTGGATTCATTATTGCAAAAGATAAACGAATCCAGGTCAGTATGGACAGAATAAATGCGAGAATTTTCAGGCTTTTTTGGGCTACTGACCATGAATTTCATGTGTGACTCTCTGTACAGTCTTCTGAGCTGGCTAAAAACAGGAATAGTGGCATATGTCCCGTCCATCTGTATGGTACCTTGCAGCTTGGCACCCCATGATCTTGACAGTAACATGCCACACTTAGGAGGCACATCAGCCACCACAACATCCATCACCATGCACTTGGCTGAGATTTGGGTCAAACTCACACAAAGGTCTTTGATCAGGCCAAGGCACTTTACTCTGTTTGAATTAAAAGAATATAAATCCTTGTAAGGTCTGGTTATTTATAATCCTGGCCTTTCCATTATCACCTTTGGCATAAGGTTGTGTGAGGATCCAGAGTCATGCACAACATTATGCAAGATCTTGTCATGAACATTAAAACTCACATAAAAGGGAGGTACAGGTCCCTCTTGATATATACCTTCAATCTTAGGACCAAAAATGAGCTCTGGCTGGTCATCATTAAGATTGACTGAGTCATTATTATCCTCAATATTTAAAGCCTTCAAAATTTGGGTCCTATATACATTCTGGGAAGCTAACTCATTCAAGGGAACAGAGATTCTAATCTTTGAAATTTCTTGCTCTAGGCTGAAAAGAATCTGGTTCTTTGATGAACTTGTCTCAGCCTTACTAGCTCCCAGTCTATCAGCAACATCATCTTGTTGATTTGTTCTACTCGTTTTTGACAAAATGGTCTTAACAGGAGTACTAGATAAAGTGGTAGTACTACTAATGTCTGCACTCTGTTTTTCATTATTTTGAGTGACTTTCTCTCTATCTCTATCAGAATTCACAGCTACTGTTTTATCCTTTTGTTTGACA